>JAIVFJ010000041.1:0-384378 GCA_025765615.1 Zopfochytrium polystomum
TTAGTATATCGCTATATCGATATCTTCCGACCTGGTAAAATGAAAGGAGAGAGGGAAAGAGAGAGAGAGAGAGAAAGAGACAGGAGAGAGAAAGAGAGAGAGAGACAGAGAGAGGGTGTGAGAGAGACGGACACAGACAGACAGACAGACAGACAGACAGACAAAGAGACAGACAGGACAGATAATCTGTTAGACAAAGACAACGCATTGAGCTCCTTCCTTTTCGGAATTTTTCCGCCGAGTTTTGATTGGGCACCAAAGACAAAAAATTAGAGAGGTTTTCTAATTGCAATTAGGAAAACAGTTTACCCGCAAAGCCTTGTTTTCTTTAGTGGATTGATGATGATGATTTGGAAGACATGCGCCCAACCACGTTACCACTCCCAACTCAATGGGCCAAACCACCGGCCCGCACGCCAGCCGAGACTGAGAGAAAGAGAGAGAAAGGGAAAGGGGGAAAGGGTAGACGTCTGCCACCGCTACGTGGCGACGGCGGTCGCAAGACCATCATCGTCGCCCACCAGAACGAATGGGTACATAGAAAGGGGGGGAAAAGAAGATGAAAGCTCTCGCTGTCGCAAGCGAATTCAAAAGGGTACATAGAGGAGGAGGAAAGAAAGTGACTACCGGCCGCCGCCCACCGCTGCCGTGCCGTGCGACCGCATCCAGACGACCTTCGGCCATCGTTGTCGCTTTCAAATCCGTCGAAGGAAGAGAAAGAGGATTGAGAGAGAGGGAGAGAGAGACGTGGGGCCTGTGTGTGGTCGTGATTGAAACGCGGACCCCACTTCCTTCCTTCGCACGCCGGAGAACTTGGCTTGAAAAATAGGGAAATACAGCACTAGACGGGACTTGCGCTGCTTCTGGTGCGATTTTCGCTTTCCATGCATTTAAAATGTGGGTATTGTATCGTTCGTGGGGTCGTCCTGGAGCTTGAACCAGTACCGAACCATCGCGTTCCTTTTGTCCAAGATTAGCCGAAAGTAAGAATTCATGCAAAACCTGAACGCGTCGCGAAAACAAAAAATGAAAAGAATAAACGCCAACGTAATCCATAATAAATAATCGATCGATCCATCCAAGCACCCACCCAGCACTCAAGCAGACCTACCTGAACGATGGATGCATTGGGTGGGAGGCGGCGTAGCCGACGCAACGCGGGATTCCCCGCGCGCGCCTTGCACCCAGCGACACGAAGCCCAAAAAGGAAGGAGGCAGCCGACAAGCTGGCTTTTTTTTTTTTTTTTTTTTTGTTTTTTCTTCGGAATTGGGGAGAAGAAAGAAATTGTGCGACAAGTATGCAGGAGCGGCAGATGTCCGCAGGGCGTTTGGCGTTTGGCCGTCGGCTTTTGGGAGACAAAGAAAGAAGTGGAGAGATAGAGAGAGAGAGAGAGAGAGAGAGAGAGAGAGAGAGTGAGAGAGAGAGAGAGTGAGAGAGAGAGAGAGAGAGAGAGAGAGAGAGAGAGAGAGAGAGCAGGCAGAGCAGATAGAGACATGGGCTACGCTGCTTACGAAACCTAAGCTTCCATTTAAGAGAAACCCCCCCAGGCACCCTCAACCCCTTCAACACAGCTAGCTGGCCCCAGAGCAGCGGACTCCCCAAGCACATGGACCGCGACGCCATAGCCGCCGACCACCTGGGCTGTACCCCACCATTCCTCCGCGAGCAAGGACGCTCCCGCTCCAACCAACGGCACCGAGCATCGGGCTGCACGGTCCATGAGCCACTAGAGCCGGCCGACCTCGCCTCTCCCGCTGGGCCCACCCCAGCGGGAGAGGCGACCACCGCGGCCCACGTGCGGCTCGCAAGCAGCTGCAGTTCGCCGTCCAGCGGCCCCAGCGAAGCAGCGCGGCCGTCGACCGCGCGGCGCGGCGCAAGCACCGAGTCGACGCGCCGGAGGCTCGCCGCCACCGAGAATACGCGCAAGGCCCGCGCCGGGAGGGTCCCGCTCTTTGTCATTGTGCTCGTGTATATGGCCGCGTCCACCATCGCGGTGGGCATTGTTTCGTGGTGAGTGGGGGGCGGGGGGAAGGGCCACGACCTCGTCGTCTCTTGCCGCACGGGAGCCAGGTGTGGGGGTGGAGGCGGAGCACATTTCCCTTTTAATTCCAATCTGTCTTCCCACAGGCAATACAGCCTGACTGCAGCGAGCAGCAGTATCACTCGACTGTCAGAAGATATACAGGACCGAGCGTTTAGCGAGATTTCGGACGCCGTGGGGAGGGCCTCGACCACGGTTACGCAGGCTGTGTCGTACAAGCGGGACATGGTCATTGTAAGGACCTGATTTTTTTTTTGCGTACCGGTAGAACTTCCCCGTTTGGACACAAGTCTTTCCAGAGCGGCCAATGGTCCTTCAACGCCGATAGAATCGATGCAACAATGAAGAGCTTTTTATTGGCGTTCAAGGCATTCAGGAGCTGGGTGAGAGGCTTTGACACCGTCTGAAAGAGTGTTTGACGTCCCTATTGTACTTAATTTTGGCGGTTCATGTCAGGAAGGCAAGTGTTTTTGCAGTCTCTTACCCAGAAGGGCTTCTCCGCGGTTGGGGTGTCTGGCCGAACATTCCGCAGGGAACCATCACTAGGGTAAGATGTTGCCATCCCATCAGGCGAAAGTTTGTCGGATAAAATAATGTCCTAGACAACGCAAGTCAATTTGACCCGCATAACTTGGCTGTGCGACGAAATCAAGGGGACTCCGCTGCTCTTGGTCGAAAACAGCACAAAAGTTGGCAATGGAACTCTGGAAAACCCAGGTTTCAACTACACGCTGGTGCTGCAAGCAGCGATCGGTCCGATTATGAATTTCTCCAACTTGACTTTTCACCGGTTGGGTGTCACAACCGCATACATGGGAGGTAACTGAAGTGACACACAACGGAGCGAAGCGTTTTTTTCAGGCACTCTGAGCTCTCCTACATTCACACTCGCAGAGGCCCACAAAAGCGCGTACGCCGTCGCATTCAATCCCGCACTCAACGAAACGGTGGTGGTCGGCAGCGACTGGACCATGCAGTTTCTCAGCAACTTTCTCCGAAACACCAGCGCCCAAATCGGGCTACCCAACTACATCGCTGCCTTTGAAAGCGCCACAGGCGACATCATCGGCACCTCCACCGGATTCAATCTGACCACGCCAGACGGCTCGCAGCTATACAACTACCACCAGGTCGGCTACCGCGACGCGTTCCTCGGCGACTTTTCGCGGCTGATGAACGAGACGTTCCCGGTGGACTTGGAGACGACTGCGACGCCGGCGACAGGGTCCGCCGCCGCCGCCGCCGCGCAGATGCGCGCGGTCGTGGCGGCGCTGCGGGAGCTCGAGCAGAAGCAGCCGCAGCCCGGTCTTTCCCGCGCGGCGCTGCGCTTTGCGTCGTCGGTCGCGGGCGCGCGGTACTTGGTGCGGGTGGGGCAAATCTCGAACGTGACTTGGGGCGACCCGTGGATCACTGTGCAATACTTGGACGAGGACGCTCTGCTGGCGTCGATCCGGCGCACGTCGGACCGCGTCCGCGCCGGCGTCCTTGCCGGCGTCGCGTTCACCGTTGCGCTAGCGACGGTGTTTTCGGGATTCATGTCGGTGCAGATCCGCGCGGTCGTCGCGCGGATAGCAGAGTTGAAACGGTTGCGGTTTGGCGAGGTGTTGCGGTACGTCGAGAGGTACGGGAAGAAGGGCGGCGGCGTAAGGAGCATTGGGCAGAGCGAGTCGTTTGTTCAGGAGCTTGGCGAGCTCCAGGTTGCGTTTTACGAAATGACGGTCAAGTTTGCCGAGCACATTCGGCTCCACAGGAAACTGGTCAGAGGAAATCAGGTTGGCGAAAGCAGGAGTTCGTTGGAAGGGCTCGTTAATAATACATCTTGAGGGCTGGGATTGGATTGGCTCGAGCTGGTGGCTCAGTTCTCCGTTCGAATTGCAGATGTGCTGGTTGCCGCACTTGCCCCGCGATGTTCTTCGCGGTGTCCTCGATCATCTCGAGATCCGCGATCTGGATACGATCTCGAAGGTTTGCCGCGCTTTAAAGGAGGTCGGAGCAACGCTGCGCTACGGTGGCAAGACGATTTGGCATTCCTGAGACCACTCCGTCCCTTTTCCGATACATTCCAGTTAACCGAGTCGGAGGACCAACGTTTCTTCCGCGTTGCGCTGTTCCGAAAATATTACGCCGATTGCCAATTCCGTGCAGGTACCTGGCCTGCTCCAGCGAGTGATGGACCGGATGCCACGCCGCCCGAGGCGTGGCCGATCGCGCCAGGCGGTCGCTCCTTTTCGGGTGGGCCGTCCAATCCTTTCTTCATCCAGGAACCATGTTCGCCAGAACGGGCGGGTCTTCCACGAGAGGCGGCGTTTTCTGCAGGAGCCATCGACATTCCCGCGGGAAATCGGATACGCACGAAGAGGAAGGTGAGGCAAAGTGTTTGAGCAAATGGATGCAAACCAATTCAGATTTCCTTTAAAGGACTTTCTGCCCTGCAACCCAAGATCCCTTGCCCAAGGCGGACTGGACGTGAGCGGACTCGGCTGGAAAGCTCTCGCATTGAACTTTGTCAATAAGTACGACCCAGCAGAAATTATCAAAGGCTACGAAGGAAAAACTTTGACACGAGATAACATTCCGGATGTGGTTTCGGTCCTGCATAGTTGCCTGGAAAGGAAGAAACACGGATGGAACGGAGAAGGCCTGGTTTCAATTGAACACTATCAGGCTGATCATTTCGCGCCGCCAATGATATCGAAATCCATCTTGCCCATTCCAAACTTGGATCTTGCGCCGGGATTCCTTCTCATTGAGCGGGAGATGAACGGAAACCGGGACGAGCCAGAATACGAGGTCAAGTGGAGTCTGCAGCTAACGCCAGAAGGACAGGCGCTCGCGGCTGCGTCGGGTCTCCAGCTCAGCTTCACCGTGGCAGGAGAGTCAGACTCGGATGAAATGATATGGAGCCAACTGTTCAGGTTGAAGTACCTCTGCTTTGGTTCCAGCGAAAGGTTTGATACCGACTGGCACGGAAATTTCTGGTTTTACTAAAGGCTGGCGGCTTGTGATAAATTCAAACTCCGCCAGCCGGACGCTCTTTTGATTGGCGCGACATTGCGACACCATTCGTGATTATGGCGCTTAGTAAAATAAGGAAATCAAAAAAAAAAAAAAAAAAAAAGGGAGATTATCTCGATCGCCGGCATTAGCAGATTTAAACAAAGAATAATAGCAGGCCCAGCCTACCACAGCGCTTATTCGCTCTTCCATCCTTCTCCCTCCCCCCCCTTGGTAATGCCTGCACCACCGCGCCCACAGCCGCAGCAGCCAACGGCGATACTGCCGCCGCCGGCCCTCCAGTCCAATGCCTCCCTCTCCACTCTCACTACTACCACCACCACCACCACAGAGGACTCCACAACCCCCCTGCGCCGAACCATCCTGTCCGGCTCGCCCGACATGCTTCTCCAGGAGCACTCTTATGAACGCGACCTGGAGCGCCTGTCGAGCGAGCGGTCGAAAGACTCGCAGAGGTTCCCAGACCGGCCGCCCTCGCTAGTACTCAGAGTTCTTCGAGTGGCTCCAATCGTTTTCCGCAGACTTTCCGAACCACGCGAAAAGCTACGGTCGGTCGCTGCTTCCCATATTGGGCTGGCTCCCGCGGTACAACACCACTTGGCTGGCCGGTGACCTGATTGCAGGTCTCACCGTTGGCCTCGTTGTTATCCCTCAGGTGAGTTGTGTTCTCCTGAATGGACTCGTCGAGCACGGCGCTAAACGGCTCTTGATTTGTAGGCTCTAGCCTATTCGAGCAAATTGGCGACACTTCCTGCCGAGTTCGGATTGTACTCGGCGTTCTTCGGAGTCCTTTTGTACGCCCTCTTCGCAACCTCCAAAGGTGAGGTTTGAAGAGTTGACCTCAACCTGCTTGAGCTAACAAAGATGTGGGTGCAGATGTTACAATTGGTCCTACTGCTGTTCTTTCCGTTCTAGTGGGTCAAACGCTCGCAAACTACGACGCTGGTGACTCAGACGAGGGCAAAGTCAAGTTTGCGCTGGCGCTGTCCTTCCTAATCGGCGTCTTTCAGCTTTTCCTCGGTCTTTTCCGATTCGGCCTCGTCGTTGACTTTGTCCCGATACCTGTGATTGTCGGCTTCACAACTGGAGCAGGCGTCCAAATTATAATTGGGCAACTGGGGACGCTTTGCGGAATCAAAGGCATCGACACGACCCAAGCCCCATGGCAAGTACTTGGATCGTTCCTGCGAAAGCTTGGTGAACTGCCAAAGAGCAAATACGACTTGATCTTTGGACTCACTGCGCTCGTGTTCATTCTGGCAATCAAGTTCACATGCGCTCATCTTGCGAAAAAATGGCCCCTCTTTCGATTTGTGGGCATTATGCGCAACGGGTTTGCGGTGATTCTGTTCACCGCTATCTCGTACGCTGTTCACAACTCCATCACGATATCGATTGTTGGTACGGTTCCCAAAGGCCTCTCTGGTCTACCTCAACCCAATTTGGCGCCTTCCTACTTGGCAACGGTCCTGAAGGCTGTTCCAGCAGCCATGATTGTATCGATCTTGGAACATATCGCCGTGGCAAAGTCGTATGGTCGGATTAACGGTTACAACCCGGACGTCAACCAGGAAATCGTTGCCATTGGTGTTTCGAACTTTGTCGGCGCTTTTCTAGGCGCGTATCCGGCCACTGGGTCCTTCTCTCGTTCCGCTATCAAGTCGCAGTCTGGCGTCCGCAGTCCAATGGCTGCATTTTTCACTGCTGTCATCATTCTGCTTGCATTGTATACCTTGACGGACGCCTTCTACTACATTCCCAATTCCGTTCTCGCGGCTGTTATATCTGCGGCCGTAACGGACCTGTTTGCATCGCCGCGGACCATCGCCCATCTTTTCAGGTCCCATTTTGTAGATTTTATCTGTTTCTGGATTGCGCTTGTCGTCACTTTCTTCTCCACCATCGAAATTGCCATCTATTCGTCCGTCGCTTTCTCCCTGGTTGTGCTGCTCGTACGAATTGCACGCCCTAAAGCGCGGCTTCTGTCCAGAACTGAGACTGCCGGTTGGATTGACGCTGAAGGCGAAGGGTACTCTCAGATCAACAAGACACTGCTCCCGACTCCCCCTGGCATTATCGTATTCCGACCGTACGAAGCCCTCACATACCCCAACTCGTCGTATATCGCCTCGACGCTGAAAGCGCAGATCCTCAAGTCCTTCCGGTACACGGGTGTGGCCCGGTCAAAAGGCGAGCGCAGCTGGGATGACGACACGGAGGAGCGTGCCGCCCGCGCTGCCGCCGCTGCCAATACCGCATCCGCCTCTTCTCTCGGCAGTTATGACCGCGAGCGCCTCCGCGCCCCAGCACAGTTGCCCCCGCTGCGCGCCGTCGTCTTTGACTTTTCCGCGGTAAATGCGGTCGACTATACCGGCCTGCAGATGCTGCTGGACCTCCGCGACGACCTTCACCGCTTCGCCGGACGCCGCGTGCCATTCCATTTTGCCCACGTCCGTCGCGACCAACTCAAGACGCTGTGGGACGTTCCCGAGAGCGCTGCTGCGGCGCGGGACCCCGTCGTCGCGGGGACGGTGCAGCAGCAGGAGGACGCCGTGGCATTGGAGGACGGGTGGAACGGGAGGTTCTTCCACCTTTCGGTAGATGAGGGCGTCAACGCGGCCGACTTGGAGACTGCAGAGGTTTTAACGGCCGAGACGCAGTTCCTCACAAGCTAGGCTTCTATGTTGGAATATTTATTTTGGGGTGGGAATCGAGTCCACGGGAGGTCTCACCATTTTGTTTCTTTCTCTATTTCTACTCCACATGTTTGGGTACGCACACGACTCACGACCCACATCCTTCTTGTCCAAGTGTTCCATTATGGCGACAATAAATTCACGCAAACGGCATACCTTTGCAACAGACTGGTGTACTTTTGCACCCTTGTCAGCTCCGCATTTTCGCTCCAAAATATTGTCCTGTTCGAATAGGTTAGTGGCCCATCATCCTCACCACACCCACCTTGCCATCGCGCAGTCCATCCTTCCCAAAGTCCAAAAAGGTGGGAGGCCACGAGGGGTCGTTGATTCGCGAGTCTGGACGTCAATCAAACGTCGCGATCACGATCTTGCAATGACCCTTTTGCGGCCGGGCTGAAGCTGCCGATCCACGATCGGCGTCCACGACAGGAGACCCGAAAGAGAATCACGTGACCACCAAACCAAACTCTTCGTGCGCTCACGGCTTTGAGTTACGTTCAGCGCCATCACTCCCTCTCCCTCCACCTCTCTCTCTCTCTCTCTCTCTGTTTCCTTATCATTGTTCGGTTTGATAAGTTTAACTTCGTGTTTCTTTCTTTGGTTTGAAGGTTTTCCGCATTTTTCGATTTCTTTCTTCCTGTCGCTCATAGTCGGGCGGCTTCTTCAGGTTTAGTTCCATTTACCTCTATCAACAAATAATAAAGAAGCTCTTTCTTGAGAATAGGTATTCCTCATTTTGGACATTTTCTTCCGTTGCTCATAGACGTGCAGCAGTTGTTCAGATACACCCACCGCTACTCATCTCGAGAAACGAAACTCTTTTTCTATGAAAAGAGTGCTTGCAAAGCCTGCTTGAACTCATCGATACGGGATCTTACTTCCACAAAGCGTTGACGCCGTCGGGACTTGCTTTAGATGACCATGATCGTCGGAATAGGAACTGATATTGTGAGCCTTTCACGTATCCAAGCCTTGCTCACGCGCACAGCGCCCGGCCGATTCGCAGCGCGCATTCTTAGCCCATGCGAACTGGCTGACTTCCGAGGGCGCTTCAGCGGCGTAGCTGATCTTGACCTTGACCGACCCCTACCAGTTACGCAGTTGGGCACCGGTGTTAATGCCGATCTCGTTGGTGAGCCCGTTGGCGCGCGTCGCGTGGTGCAGTTTTTAGGTGGTCGATTTGCCGCGAAAGAGGCAGCATTCAAAGCAATGCAGCCGCACTTCCACCTGGGTTGGAGTCAAGTGTCGGTTCTTTCAAGTGCAAGCGGTAAGACGAATTTTCATTTTGTTGCCGGAAATGGATAAATATTAATTGGTCGCTACCACAGGGAAGCCCACTCTAGTGTTGGAGCGGGAAGTATTAGCGAGTCAACGGATCGGAGCTGCCCATGTTAGCATTTCGCACGATGGAGACTACGCTATTGCCCACGTCGTTCTTGAAGGAGAAGCCGCGTCAAGAGAAGCGATGGGAGTCCCAGCCGGGAACGGCGACACCGGCAGTTACAAACTGTCGTAACACCAAAAAACACACGTTGAGTTGATTAAAAGAGCTCACCGTCCGTATACGTAAATTTATTGAATAAATGATGACATTGATCAGTCCGCATTCAAAATCAACGCAACCCCCTGGAGCACCCAATGGCTAATGTGGTCTCCCGTGCTCAAATCAGCATCAAACACCCAGCCAACACCGGCCGCATTTCTTCTCAACTGAGTCGTGTAAACTGGTGTACGGAAAGTGTTGACCAGCTTCAACCTGTGGGCTTCGATTGGAATGATGCGCAAAATGGGAAGGTCTTGAAGCAAACGGCCGCCGTTCTCGCAACGAGCAAGACCGCCTTTCTTGATATCCCATGCAGCTCCTTCGAGATACAAGCCCTGCACAAAGCAGCCGCTTGGTGCACGCTCTGTAACCTCTTTGGCCTCGGTGTAACTCGTCACTTGGGTGTACAAGGTGGAGCGGATCAAGTGGCCAACCATTCTTGCGACACGTTGTCTGTACCAGCGCGGTGATGTAAGCCTCTGGAACATGCAAGCCGGACAACCACATCACGATTGGTTCCCCGTTCTTGATCCAGCTGGTGTATTGCGCGAGTCGGCGCTCAAAATGCTGCATCCAAGAACCGAGACCCTTCTCGGTCTGCGGCGCATAGCCGCGCCAAAGTGGTGGAATTGTGCCGTTGAATAAAGCGTTGGCAAGCTCGTCGAGTTTTGCAGACATCCCAATCTCTCCCCTTCAACGCACGCTTTAGGTCTCGAAGGGAGCCTGCCATTCGTTCGACGAGTGAATTCCATCGCTCCAGCTCCTGCAAAAGAACAACCTGCGTTGGCGTCGGCGTTGTCCCAAAGCCTTTGTAGATTTTCCCCACTTCAAACTCCACAGGGAGCTTCCCCTCAATGTCGTTCGCAATCGCTGCAATAAAATCTTCCCGAGAAATACCGCCAGCCCCATCGCTTGTTCGCGGCTGCAGAGAAATAAGCTGAGACCACATGTCTTTCGCAGAGCTTGTAAGATATCCAAGCTCTGCGTCAGGATGCAAGCCAAAAACGTCTGGGGCGTTTGCAAGAGGCAAAGCCTCAATGCTTGCAATGTACTCGTCTCTTGTGCGGGCGGTCGGAATCTTATACTCGACCGACGGGGACTGGAAAAAGAAGAACGGCTGGAAGGTGTCGAACAAGAAGTCGCCCAAGTATTCATCCAAGTACGTCATCAGCACTCTGCGGTCGTAGTCGTCAGTCACACGTCCACCATATATCGTTTCGCCAATCAAGTATCGCAGAGTAGTCCATGGAATCTTGCCGTCAGGAGTTGCTGCTGTCTTGTTTAAGTATGTCCGCAGAATTGTTAAGCTAACACGGAAGTCTGATTCGTTGAAATCGTACTTCACGTTCCAACCAATCTTCCCGTACTTTCCTCGCTCCTGCTGGACGGCATGGAAAAAAGCCAAAACATAGACGAGCGGCTTGAATGCTTCGTGGTTGCAGTCATTCAAAACTTCTTCCGGTCATTTTGTAGTAGCTACTGCGAATGTTCAGCTTCAGCCCATTCGGTGGCTCCGTTACGACCTTGAGAGACCGCTGCAGGATACCGATTGGGAACTGAGGCGTGGGCTCCGTGGTCAACCACAATCGGAAGTCCTTGTGTGGCTTTTCAATCTTTTCGAGGACTTTTTCTAATGTGCGCAGCCATTCCACAAGCAGATGGCAATTTTGCAGCATGAGCCATTGACCGCGAGCAACCGCTGTTCTCTAGGAGTTGGAGCGCGATGGGAGCCTGCCCTTGTCCGAGCGACAAGAACTTGAGCTTATTTCCTCCGAATCCAAGCGTTTCGGCCAGCTTTTGCAAATCGCTTTGCGGGTCTGCACCGGGGCTAAGAATGAACACAACGGGTCCAGTTGGGGAAGACTGATCGAAAATGTTTTGGAAGTTTACCACAGGTGGCATCACAAACCGTTCTCCCATGTTCTTTATGACAAAGTTTGTAACGGCATTGTAAACACGATCCGTTCGGAAGCATCTCAGCACGCAAAGCTGCTGGAAAGAGTTGAGAGCCTCGGAATAGCCTTGTGGCATGGGACTATTTTCAGGTGCCTCCAGCCTTGCCCACAACCTCCAAGGTTCCTCATTCGCTGCTATGTTGGTGGCAAGCTGTGCAAACGCGGAGTTCAAAGTTGTAAGACGAACAATGTCCTTCCAGCCCTGGTCCATAATCCAAGGGAACGGCTTCGGGATAGAGACTTGCTCCAGAGAGATATCCCCTTTCAGGAAGAAGTTGAGCTCAACGGGGTCGATTTGGCCCTCTGCTTCCATCAACTTAATGGTCATTTGGAATGAAAACATGAGCTTATGTTTCTCGAACAATCCCGTGCACGAGTAATTGTACACGGCATACTTGAGAGTGTCCATAATTTTTGCCAATCTCTTGCCAAGAACAGGATCCGGCTTGCTCTTATGCAGAGATGCAATAAAGACTTCCAAAAATGCACCAAGGGAGTATTCATACATTGGATTGATTGTAGATAGCTCAGCCATAACGAAGAACAAGACAGCTCCGCACTTTGCTGCCTGGTCGGTACGCATCTCTTGAGACCTCGACCTCGGCAGAGGTGTGATTAGCAAGAACAAGCTTCTGAGCGATTTCGGTCGCTTTGGATTTCGTTTCCTCCAGAGTTCGAATGCAGCTCCACATTGTCCAGCATCAGTCCGGTAGACGAGGCGAGCTCCCGAAGAAGCGTGTCCTCCAAGTCTTTCAATAGTCCCTTGTTCGCGCTCATTTCCGAAATCAGTCTTTCTCTCTGCTCTTCCAATTCCTTTCTCTCGTGACCGACAACCACATTAAGCAGTTGATCGCTTAGACCTGCGCAATTAAGTTAAGCGAATGGCACTAGAGCTTGGCGCCCTATCATACCTTTGAAGGTCACGCTGTAATTGATAATCATTGCAGACCCGAACACTTTAGGGGAGTATGTTGGATTCGCCAACCTTGAAGTAAGGTAAAGCCGGAATCCGGGATCATAATCGACCTCTTTGTCGCCAAGAACGATGAACTTTCGAGCACCAGTTGTTCGTATATTTTTTTCAAGCAAGTTATCAATGACTGGGTCAATGTACTCATCGACATCTTCGAAAAGGAATGGAAAGCCATATGTGACAGCCATTTCGAGGTGCTTCAAAAAATCCGGATCGTTGAATGACGAAACTTTTAGGTTGTGTGAAGCCTCCCTTTGCCGGATCCAACTCAGGGCCTGTTGCTGCGGGTCAATGCAGAGGGGGAACCTGGATGCCTTGGTCGTCAATATACCGTTTTGAATAGATAATTCATCAGCTGGTAGTCCCTCTTGGGCCCATTTGGATAGCTCAACGTCTGTAACCATGAGCTTCTCAACTTTGAACGAGGTACTGATGGGAACAGATTTCTCGGTCAGGTCAACAATCCACCGATTCGCAATCAGCTCATTGCGCAGTTCCCAATTGAAAGCTCCGGTATAGCACAGAAAACCAGAGACGAGAAGGCAGTCGCCAATGAGTTGAATCCTTTGTTCCTTCAGCAGCTCCAAGTCCTTTGCCCACCGCACTCTCTCTGACCCTAATCCCGAAATCAGCTTGTCAGCAGCTTGAAGGCGGCGTTCCATGACCTCTGCAATCTGCTTCAGTTCGAGCTGTTCTGCTTTAGCTTGGTGGAAGCTCTTTTGCAGATTTGAAAGCTCTTCATTCAAACGAGTCAACTCCTTTGTAATCTTGTCGAATTCATTTTTCGAAAGTGCGAGGTTTCGTTCCAATGCTGCGACTGCCTGTCTTTTGGGCTGAATCTGCTTCGCGACATTGCAGTATCCGACGACAGCGAGCACGAATTTGAGGAGACCCGCACCTGCGGAGGAAATTTCTTGCATTCGCTGAACTGAGACGTCCATTTCTCGCAGAATGCCCTTCACCGATTTTATTTGGGCGCTTGAAATTCCATCCACATCAAGTGTCGATAGCGACGACTTGAAGTCGGTCTGAGACATCATCGTTTTTGCGCTCTTCCAGGACACGTCTTTGATTCCTTTGATGACACAGATGCACTCGCAGACTTTCTGAACCTCCTTCGGGGGCTTGGCGAAGGATCGAATTTCCGTAATTTCAGAAGATGAGAGGCTGTTCAGTGCCAACTTTGCCTCCTCCAAGGCAGGAAGCGCCTCTGCAAGCGCCGACTCAGCTTCTTCCTTGTCCTTTGCGATTTGAACATTCTGCGCATCGAGCTCTTTGCCTTTGGCTTCCGCCAGCTCCTTTTTCTCTTCAGCTTCCTTCGTATTGACAGTAATGACCTCAAGGAGCTTATTACAAGCTTCTGTCTTGTTCTTGACTGCAACATTCTGGACGGCGAGTTGAGCATTAAGCTCGTCCAGCTGTTTCGACGATTCCTCAAGTTTACCAAGACCAGACTCAAGCCGGGAGCACAGCTTTCCGTTCAACTCTCGCTGCTCTTGCAGTAGTTTGTTGTACGTGCTGATGTAATCCAGATAGTTTTTTGGCGTAACGAAGTTCGCTCGGCGGTACTTTTGCAGGAATGCGATGCTTGTCTCTCCAACGGTTTGATGGACATTTACCATATGAGCCACAATAGGAGCCCGGTGCTCCTGGGGAACGAGTCCGTCTGACAAGAATGCATCGGCAACGGAGAACAGGGCCTGTTCAGGCCAAGGGGGGAACCAGTCGATAATGGTATTGTTGACAAGACCAGGGAAGGATCGGCACCTTTCACGAAGCTTGTCTCCTTGAGGTGACATGCATAGAACAATGTGTAAATTGTCGCTACACTTGTTCACCAGGTATTGCCACATGTTCTCCTTATTTTGAACAAGTCCAAGTTTCGTTACTTCGTCACGAATCGAACTGAGCAACGCCTCCTTCTCATCGTCTTCATAGAGGGCAGGAACCATTCCTGTCGTGAGCATGTTGTTAATAAGCTCCAGAAATCCCTCTTGAACAACATGAGCGTCTGTGAACATGAATACTGTTTTGATTCCACTGGCCAGCTGACTGTACAGGGTCTTCAAAGATTCGCGAAACTCATTTTCTCCGTATCCGCGAGTAAGCACAATCTCGTAAACGCGATAGCCAGCAGCAAACGCAGCCAATTTTGTGAGAGACTGCTTTCCAGATCCACCAACTCCTACCGAGAGTGCATGTCCACGCTTCATTCTGATGACGCGGTGGATTCTCGTTAAGTGGTCAAGAGCGTCTTCAAACAGTACAAGATTCATTTTGTTAAACTTGTCGTTGTACTCCTCCAATATCTCTTGAAAAATTGGTCGTACGGCGCTGAAGTCCAAGAGGTCTTCGTATAGTCTGGCTGTCTCTTCGTGCATTGCGTGTCGGAAATCACCGTAGAGAGAGGGATTTCTTGTAACATACTCCTCGTCCGACTCAAAGTGGTCAAGGACTAAGCGGTTTATCAGTTTGCTCACGTATTCTCTGTCTTGGTCGTTCACAAGTCGGTCATAGAACACTCGCAAAGATTCGTTTCTCCACAGTCGCGCAAAGTGTTTCGCGGCTGAGAAGAAGTCCGGAGTAGCTTGACACAAACCCTCGTACACTCGAGATATATCTCGAAGGTTGAATATGTAGTGAAACTTTGACGGGGTGGGCAGGAGATTCTTGACAATCTCGGTGTAAAGCTTCAGTGTGATGGAAGTAAGCTTTTTAGCGACTGATCTCACAGCGTCATTGAAGATGCTGGTGTGTCCTTCCAAAATGCTTGAATAGATTCGTTCCAAGCTTGCTTCCTTGGGGAAAGTTATATTAAAGACGCTAAAGAGAGCTGCAAATCGAGGATCGATTTCGTTTCTTCCACCGCCTGGTGTTCCCATACTCCCGATAAACTGCACATCTTTTAAATATTTCCAACTGAGCTCCTTTCCTCGGTCGTACAAGCCTCCTCTCTCAATAAGTAGCTTTAGTAAAGCAATAGGCTGTTGCGTCCCGTACGTGTCTTTGCTGGGCATATTCAAATCGTCAATGAAGGAGAGGAGCCGTCGACCGGCAGCTGGTCCGTATGTGTCTTTTGTTCGCTTCTCAACATTTACTTCCAAATTCCTTTGAACATCAAGGGATGTCGTTCGGGAAGAGAAATTAATGTTGAGGACAAGATTCTTATCAGCTGGTAGTTGCCGAAGGTAATTCTGGACCGTCACAGTTTTGGACGTTCCAACCTCACCAACAAAAAGAACTGGCTTCTTGTTGCTGATCAGCTTTTCCAGCAACCACGTGTGGCGAACAGTATCCATGGTTGGCACCAAAATTTCGTGGAATGAAAGTTGTCGCCGGTGCTCATACTGCGGTACGTAATTGGCCCAGGGGACCCATTGTAGCTCTGCAGAGTCGAAGAAATAATCATAAAGGTGCTTATCATTGCCTGGAAGCTGTCCGAGTTGGATGGCTGCGGGTGTGTGGACGTATGGAAGCTCGGCGGTCTTCTTGATGGCATCAGAAAACTTAACTCGCTCCTCCTCAAGCAGCGATGCTCCAATCGACCAGGTGATAGCTTGTATAAAGATGGCCTCCACAATAGACTCCTGAGTAGACTGCTTCGGGTCGACCAGCTGCACTTCCAGAAGGTTGCAAAGCTGGGCCACCATATCCAAGGAAGTGACTGGAATTACTCGCTTTAGGGGATTCCCGCTGAACCCTTCGAAGGTTCCCTCAAGCACGAGGTCGACTGCTGCTGGAACGTATTTCTTAAAGAACTTCAAGACAAGATCAGTCTCAGCCTTGGAGGGTCGCCCATTGGCCCACCGCTGAAAGTAGGGTACGTAGCCAAGATTCTTAGGATCCATGTAAACCATACCGCATCGAGAGACAGTCGCTGGACTTGCGTATTGCAAGTCTCCAACCTCAAATAAGAGTGATGCATGCTTTTGAAGTCGTATCCGCTCTCCATTGGGTAGTGTGAGAAGCCTGTTGTCGTCCATTACAGAATTCATATTCTCCACCCAAACGGCATCCACGTCACCGTCAAATACAATGTATTTGCGCTCTTTCTTCTCAGTTGGTTTGTTGACATCCCGGAAAATATTGGAAAGCAAGCCGTCTGTCCAGTCACGAGTGGCAGGATCCAGGACACCGTATAGTTCTGCAACAGTCACTGCTTTAGGGTTTAATGTGTATAGCTTCGTTGGTAGACCAAGCCGTGTTTGCGCTTTGGCTAATGTGTCGATGACGACAGACTTGCCACCTCCCGTTGGTCCCACCACCATGGATGTGTGTCTGGTTAGCATTGTTTCGTACAGCTGAACAACTTTGTCGATTTGCTCGGGAACAAAGATGTAGTGACCCTCCTTGAGAGTTTCTTCCACAGCATCATTGAAGCTTGGATAACGGACGCGAGGACACTCAAGGCCGGGAAAAAGGTCGTTGATGAGACCAAGGAAGAGCGGAACATCATCGAAAACGAACTTCGGAAGGTTCATGTCCCGAAGCGCTCTCATCAACACAACGTCCTCGTTAAGATCTGGGGATCCTCGCTTAAGAGACCCAGCCATAACAAGAACCGATTTGAGAGCTCGCAAGCCAAAGTCATAATGGTGTTGCTTAGACAACTGACCTTTAGCGAGTCGATATAGGACGACCATTTTCTTTGCAAGGCCCTTTGCCATAGTAAAGCCCTCCGATAGAAGCATATTCTCACAAATTAGCTCAAGATCAGGAATCGCCATGACTATAGGACGGAACAGCGCCTTTAAATTGTCTGGTAGTTCTGTCCTTCCTGCGTAACCTGGATTCATCGTGATGAAAATTCCAGTTTTTCGATCCAGTGCAATCTCATTTCCTTCGAATTGAAATCGCTTAAGGCCCATTACCAACGCGTTCTGAATTGTTTTAATTTGAGCGGATATAACAGACAACACAGATACTGGCAAATTGGGAATTCAGTGTGTCGGTTCGACATAAAGACGAATGAACTTACAAGGAATCCGATTAAATTCATCGAAACAACCCCAGGCACCCGTTTGAACGAGCCCTGCAAAGATTTGACCCATGGCACGGTAGTCCATTCCTTCTCCACAGTTGGTCACCATGCACAGTAAACCTAATTGAAGAACCAATTAGCCAGCCCATGACACTCAGTTTGATGCACGCACCTAACGCCTTTGCAAGATCCTTAACAGTTTCGGTTTTACCCGTTCCTGCAGGCCCAGCAGGTGCTCCACCAAGCTTCATGGAGAGAGCTTGGGTCAAAGTTAGATAGCATCGGTCCGTGAGCGGAGTGATGACCAATCTCCCGTTGAGACCCATATATTCGTACCCATAGTCAAAAACACCATTGCACTGGCGCACAAGCAACTCATTGGCAGCGCGATCCCAGTAAAACCGAAGTTGAGACTCCCATTCAAACTCTGACTCATCCATGATCGAGTCTCGAACGAATTTATCGACGATGTCTCGAGCGTGGACGTCGATAATGATTTGGGAGTTGATTTTCTTCCGGTCATTCGGTGCCAGGTCCGACCGCACGGTTACAATGAGATCGTCCAGTTGATCAGCGAGGACTTTGGCGTACTTCTTCATTGCAAGTTTGTTCCCACTTTTGATCTTTCGGAACACGTCCTCGACTTCGAAGGTCCACCAAACCTGTGACCCAGCCAGGGCTACCATACCTTGATAGGCAAACATCCACTTCAGTCTGTCCATGGAGGCATAATAAAATATGGCTTCCTTGTGAACAATTCGGTTCGTACGTTTCATCTCCAACTCCACCGCCGACATCCACTCCTCTACACGACCCTCGACAGGGACAATCTTCCTGTACTCAAGAACTTTCGCCTTCTGAAGAGCTCATACCGACAATGGCCTTCTCATTCTTTCCAGTACCGAAATTTAGTTTCATCACGTTATCGAACATCTTAATAATATGTTCCTGCACATTGCGTGGGTCATGGCTGCCAAGAATGGATAACAGCTCTTCATCGGAGATAAAGAAAAACCGCGGAAATGCATTCCTTTTTGACTCCAAGTAATCGGAGAGCGACTTCTGGCACGACTCGAGATCATTGGACAATTGCTGCATGAGCTCAAGCCGCCCCTCGGCATTACATGCGTCAATCACAAGAGGATGCTTGGCCGTTTCATTCATGATCTTCTTAAAGGATTTGTCAATGCGATCGAACTTTGCGGCCTCTTCTGGAAGCTGTTGACGGATATCTCCAGAGCCAATAAAGATTGACTCCAAATACATCCATTTTCTCTGAACAACCATCCAAACCTCTGTGACCTCTCCAACATGCGAAAGCAGCTTTTCCCACTGCTGCACCACGGGCAAAAACGCCGCCACAAAGCGGGACGCTCCCATGGATTGCAATGACATTGCGTTGTCGTCGAGCATGAGCGATATTTCGTCGATAGCCCCAAGAATGTATCCGCGATCTTCTGTCCCTTTCATGTACTTGACAATTGTGAACTTTGCGTTGCGCCACGTGTTTTCGACCTCTTTAATACCATTTTCGATGCTGAGCTCCTTCATTGCTCCTGCAACTATTTCACCAATAGCTTCCGAATGCTCGTGGAGGTTCATTGCGAAGAGTCGCTCCAAAGTAAAAGTCTCCGGGTTCATGTCGAAAGATTTCCCGGTTATCTCCATCAGTCTTTTCCAATGGCGCTCCCTTAGGGCCTCGTTCTTAAGGTCTGCGAATAGCGGTATTGAGTCTTTAAAGGTAACAATTCGTTCCGCGACAACGTTATAAGGCGGTAATTGCTTCAACTCTTTTGGCATTTTCTTCAGGCGAGACGAGAAGACTTCCACGCCTTTGTTGAGAACATTTATGTCCAGGTTTGACCATAATGTTGTCGACCAGCCACTGATTGCCTCTTTCACCTCAGTATAAAGGTTGTAGATTTTGTCAAGCTCCTTGACAGCATGCTCCAGCTCGTAGAGTTCTGGATAGGATGTGACATTCAGATTGAACAGCTTTTCTGCGCGGACAAGATTTTCCCGTTTCACGAGGAACTGCTCGACAGCAACTTGCGCTTCTTTTAAAAGCTGGAGGCCACGGTCCATATCCAGATCTGCTCCTCCCGGTCCATTCAGAGTAAACTCATCCTTGAAGACCTTCAACTCACTCTTAAAGTCTTTAACTTGATTTTGAGTGGTCTCAGTGAACTTTGCCTTTACGGGAATCAGAGCATCGTCAACGTCACTAGCTTTTGCAAGCATGGCTTGCCATTGCTGTGGAAGACCATTGGCTGCAGCGAGCTCGCTCTTTTCGATTTCGATCTGATTATTGTCGAGGGTTCTGTACGACTCTATGACGTCCAAATACTTGAACTCGACCTCTTCTGACGCGCTCCGAATGTCCGCAATCGCGTTCAGAACAAAAGTCAAATCGTCCAACGTCGCTGGAGCTCGCTTCAGATCCTCTTCATATTTTGATATCATCTCTTGGAGATACGTTAGTCCCTCCTTTGCAGTTGCGTGAAGATATTTTCCTTGGTATTAAAGTGAGCTATTGACTCTGAAAGGCTATTCTCGTTTACCAATTGCCAAAATCCAAGAAACAGCTTCGTTGTAGATGGCTGACTTGAGCGGTGTGGAAATAATGCTTATGAAGTCGATTTCCCGTGAAAAAGGCTGTGCCTCGACATCCTTCGCAAGCCTCACGTAAAAGGAGAGTTTATCATCATAGGAGACAATAGACGGTTTTTTGGCCGCAAACTTTTCAAGCGTGATGACCTTTGGAATTGTCAAACCAGTTGGTCAGTTCAGCAGTTTCATGCGGATGCTTGCTCACACCTTGTCCACTTTCCAAAGAGGGCGATACTTTCTCCAAGAATCCAGCCATTTGTTTAGAGCTGTAAACGCTCGTGATATTGTAGAATTTAGCTGCGCCAGCGCGGCCATGATCCCTTGGTTCGCGACCACATCCGAGTGAAAGCTAAAAATCACTGGGTCCTCCTCCTCCGAGATCTTTTGTGGTGGAGTGATGATGCAAGTCCCGTTCATCCACCGGTGAAATTGCTTTGTGCTTTCAACAATAGATCGCGCGAACTTCACGAGCATTTTGTAAATTTCTGCCGAAAGCGGTGATACAACAATTTCGGGAATCGCAAGCGATGCAGACACCTGAAACAGCGGCAGGGTTCGCACTCGAGCTGCCCGAAAGGGACCTTTAATTTTCGGTCGCTTTTTTGCGTTGCTCGATAACAGTGAGTCCAAGAATTGAATATTGTTGATTACAAGCTTGGGAATTGAACGAAGTCGGAGTAAGAGTCAATGCATGCAATAAGAATTTTTTCTTACATAGCTCAGCGCTGTGAAAATCCTGCGCTCCCAGTAAGCGTAATACTCTCGTAGGACTTTACTCTTTCCAGTATTTGAACCAGCAACGAGCGATTCCAACTTGATGAGCAGTGGTCCAATTCCCTTGTATTTCTGGACGATGCCCTCAAGTGCGGTTGCTCGGTATTTATTGATGAAGTCAAAAAACTCCTGGAATGAGACCACAGTTATCAGATGTAAACCTCAGCCTTGCAATACAAACATGAGCGTCCAAAACTTTATCTGCAGGTGGTTCGGCAACAAGCATTGTTTTGGCGATCATATCAACAGCGCTTGCAACGTTTGCAGCATTTTTCTTAATCTGATTGACCATGGAAGAGAACTTGTTGATTTCCTGGTTGCACCGCTGAATGAAATCAGGTATTCCCAACGAATTCCAGTTCAGTCGCGTGAGCCCTGGTTTCATTACTCGGTGCAATTCGCCTATATGTTGTGAGAGAAGCTTATGCTCAGCTGCGTCCAGCGATCCAACGACTTCATGATAATTCTTCAGCATTGATTCGAGATGCTCTACAAAGGCATAATATTTTTCCTCCTTCGGGGAGACGAAAGTGAGTACGACTCGTCAGATCGACTGATCCCGAACCTGGAGTGCTACATTCAACGCGGCCTCTGGTATGGTGAAGCCAAGTTTATCAAGGTACTTGGCCTCCTTGATGATGTCCTTCAATTCGCTTTTGAAGTTCACAACTATTCGTTCAACCGATTCGCCTGACGATGCGTTCGCGACGGAGGGGTGAGTGGGGGCGGCATTGGCAATAATGTGAGCCTTGAGGCACTGCAGCGACGAGAGCTCGACAGTACGACACCAATTTTCATATAGCTAAGAAAACAGGTTGTGCTCAGGGAACAGAAGCAAATGGAACTTACATACCTGAACCTCGTACTCTCTCATCGATTTGCCGACTGCAATGTACTTCCTTGTAACCGCTCGCCCCTGTTCGCTTTGCAACATTTCTGACCGGCAAATTAGTACTCCTTCACAATGAGCAGCTTTCACCTTGAAGGGACTGGAAGCGGACAATTGTCTTCTTGATTCTGAAGAAAAGCGATTTGCACCAAGCAATGGATCCGGCCACCTGTGGTTGGTTCTTCGTCGTCGGTGGGTTCGCTCTAGTAACTTACTTAGGGACAGTATGCTTAAACGAAAAACACTCTACTTGTGGGTCTTGAAGATGTCTTCTATCATATCGACTTCTCTTGCGTATTGATCAAGAATCTCGTACCACTTTCCCATTAGTTGGTTGTTGATGCTTTCCCTTGATTTTATGTTTTTGATGTTTTGGAGAAGATCAAACGCCCCTTCCGCCGACCGCAGTTTTTTGAAAGATGCGTCAATGAACTGCTTCGCCATTTCCTCAATCTGCACAATCTGCTCGCGGAAGCGAGTCATCAGTGCCTCCCATGGTTGCTGGTATCTGAGGAAAAGTTAAAAGAATCAAGCGGCGCTAACACCCTTGCTTCAACCCACTTTTTCGAGAAAATGTCGAATGGTACTTGCTCAAACGGCACAATAAGAGCCTCAACTCTTTTTATAACTTCGTCGATTTGCTGCGGATCTCCCGTCACAGCTTTGAGCTCGGGACCGAAAATGTTGTAAAACTGCTCCATGACTTCAGCGATCTCGTACAGATCACTGCAACGCTGGCCCATGTAGTTTGTCTGCTCAAACAGCTTTTTTCGGTCGAATTCCCATCGCTGGTCCCGACCAGACTGTTCGATTCGTTCTCGGACCTCAAAGTATGTCTGCGAATTGCGGGTTGAGGGAGCAAAGCAACGCGAGAATTATCAGCAGAGTCTGCCTAACCTTTGACCAAGCCTCAAGAAGATCACGAGCGGCAACAATCGTTTTCTTTGCTTCTGAAGGTGGCTGCCGGAGGATGGACCGGACATCAACAATGTTGGCGACCTTATTGGCGATCTCCCATGCTATTCGGGACATCAGGGGTACCATTCTCTCGTCTCGATTGTAATGTCGCGATATGATCCAAACCATACGAATCGCGTTCAAAAGCGACAGCAAAGAGTCCTTGTTTCCGAAAAACACGACGGTGAGAAATGATCCCGGAAATGCATTTACATCTGCTCACCTGTACGCTAACCAAACTTCCTGTAACGATATTTTTGAAGTGACGCTCCAAAGTACTGAGAAACTTGACGTTATCCTTCGCTTCTGTGTAGAACTTATTGAGCTCCTGGAGTTGAAACTCCAGCTGAGTCGACAAGGGAGACTGTGCTCTCGCAAGCATCTTCATAAAAGTTTGCACTATTGGAAGATTCAGCTGCTCGTGGAGTCCAGAGAAGGACGCGTTTCGGTCTCGCCAGAACTCAATTTCAGCCATTGGCCCCTACAAACAGCTGTCAGTTTCTTCAACCTTGGTTTGAAGACAAACAGACAAGTCCGTACATTCCCGACTGGTATTTTCTTTGCCTCCCGCGCAAGCACTCCAGCAACGATTTCGACCCACTCTTCAGCGAGCTTTTCCACCGCTTTCATTGTTACAATATCTCCGACAAGTTCTGCCGGATCCATGCCTTGCAGTTTCATGAGGTGCTCGGGCACTTTCAAACGCGTGTCACCAGCGACTTGCTGAGCCGTGTGCGCAATCTGCATCGAAAATTTTTGCATGGAAACCACGAGCTCGTTTTTGAGCGTGGCCTGCTTTGAGGTGTTGTGTGTCGCCGAACCCGAAGCCCCAGGTCCTGCTGAAGGTGGTGCTGAAGGAGCCACGGAACTGATTGCGTTGGCGGCAATAGGGTGGAGAGAAAAATCTGCGTTGGACATGAGCGGCAGGTAAACCTCAGAAAGCACTCGCTCGAGCATGTTGAGAGCGTGTCCTGAGAAGTATCCAATCTCAAAATATCGAGACATCGTTTTCACGGCATCTGACAGTTTGGTCACAATTAAAGCAAAAAAAGATTTGGGAGACTAACCTTCCGAGCTCTTCGGAACCGGAATGCTACCCGGTGTGTTTTTCAAAAAGTAGATTGCATTCACCTCTGCAATGCGCTCTGGGAGCTTCTCAACGCACATATGGAGCTTTTGCCGCTCGACTATCTTGTACCTTGGCTCCATTGGCTTTGGTGTGTCGTCAACGGGGAGGTCCGGCAATGCCTCGACCGGTAATTCGCCTGCACTCTCGTCCTGAAACTCGCCTTGGGGAGCCGACTCGACAGCCTCTGAGACCGTGATTTCGGTGGTGGACGGTTGCTTCGAGGTTTGACGTGGAGGGTCCGCTATCGCCGGTTGGTCAGGCGGAGGCGGTTCTGTCACGTTTTCGCCAGTCGGGGTTGGTAGCTCTCCCTCAGCTGGCTGCTCCGTTGGAACCGCCACGATTTCCAGTGCCGGTTCCTCTGCGGCCGCCACTTGCCGGGGTCCCTTCGGTATTGGCGACAGCAACCTCTTCGCTTTCTGCACTTTCGACAGGGTCGATCTCCACCTTAACCTCTTCAACTTCAGTCCAGAACACCAACGCCGACGCGTACGTTGCCGTTGATGCCTTTCCCGCAGACTCTTTCGTGCTGCTGCCGCTGCCGACCGCATCCAAGAAGTTCACCAAGTCCTGCAGATTCCGCCGCTCGTTCCGTTCCAGCGCGTCGCGAAAGAGATCCTGGGCTATGGGATCGAGCATAAGGCCGCTTGTAACGTGCGATCGGATCCATGTGATGCGGGCGTCATGCTCGGGATCGCTCGGTAACGGCGCGTTTGCCGCCGCTGTCGTTTGGCCCTGGGGATCGCGCGCGGATTTCGCCGTGCGCGGTCGCGAAGGCATCTTCTCGCGCAGACAATTTTCGACCAAACTCCGCTCCAAAACACATGGTCGCTTTTCGGGCGACCCATTTGTCTTTACCACTATCACTCCCAAGCCCAAGCAACCCTTCCAGCGATCCTCCGTCGCTCTCTCTCTCTACAGGCGCTCGGCGGCGGCATCGGTGCTCCTCCAAACGGCTTGCCAGGTCTCGTTCTGGTCTTCTCTGTTGTGGTTCAGATTAGAATCCCTAAGACAACGGTACCCGGTCGTTGGTCCTACTTGCACAATCAGACACAAGCGGACCGTTCCACGATCGTCTTTACTTATTAGCGCATCCTTTCATTCTTCCCAATCAAGATCAGCTTTGGTCGCTGCTGCAACTCATTGGCCCACATGGTGCAACGTTCTCAATCCTTGTCTAACAGCACCTTTCTATCTACACTGTTCTCCCTTTTCGAAAGACGGGACGTTCTGTTAAACGTCCGTCTGGCCGTCATTGTGGTCAAGAGAGTTTTTTTTTTTTTTTTGTCTGGGACACACGCCAACAACTACTCAAATCCTCGACGAAGCATCTCCTTTTGAGTTTGCTTGCTTCATCTTTCTTTTCAACTCGACAATCTCTCGCAAGGTGCGGAATCAATCGTGCAAGGTACACGCTTTGCCTGTTTCCTCTGACGTTTTCTCTGTGTTTCTTGCCTGCCTGAACTACTTCTCTCATGTTCTGGTTCTTAATTTGCCTGGTGCTCTCGAGGTCCGTGCTCTCGTCGCTCCACATTTCATGGTTGTTTCTCAAATCACGACTCGGCCCTCACGGCCGGCTGGGGTTTGTTCGAGTTGAGGCATCTTCTGTGGCGTCGCGAGCGTATGTGGGCCACCTTAACATATTGCATTGTTCATCACGCAGAAACTTCGCCTATGGGCAGATACATTCTTTTTGCTTCATAAAATCGAAAAGGTTGCAACATATGATGACCAAAAGAGGAAGTAAGTTGCTTCCGCAATCTTTCAGGCCTTTTTTTTTTTTTTTTTGGTTGTTTTTCTCTTTGGTTCATTCTCGGCCTCACTCAAAGGCCTCCCGCAAACACGACATACATTAACGGGCACCCGGCGAGAACGGAGAGAGTGAGAGAGCCACCACCAACAGAGGAGGCCCACTTGGTGTTGTAAACACGACCGAAGACTTAAAGCAGACGTCAGGGACGGGAAAGGGGGGAAGGAAAAACGCGATTTCATGGGCGGAAAGAAGAGCCAAAAAAAGGTGCTAATGGCGATTCCTTCTATGAGGCCGGAACTCTTCCAGATACTCTGGGCCTTGTTCTTGTAAATAAAGGTTATAGACTGAAAAGTAAGCAAATTGTCAAAAGCAGAAGTAATGTGAATTAAAAGTGGTGGGGATCAAAACGGCAGTAAATTGTTGGAACGGCCAATCCAGGTTGCGGAACAATTGTCCGAGTAACGCGGGATGTTGCTGCAGAAGGAGTCGATTATGCTTGTAGGGTTTTTTTGGTGTTCTGTTGTTTTTTTTTTTTTTTTTTTTTGTGATATCTTGTGGGTGTTCACTGTGCCGGAGTGGGCCATAGTTGCAGCTGCCTCGGGGCGGGGAACGACACGCCGGCCAAATCAAAGTGAAAGCTAGCCGGTGCAGAGTACGCCATCATAGGTTCTGGGTTGGCAAAGAACTGATGCATCGACGCGGCTGACTGGAACGAGCCCGCTATATCGCTTTCAGGTGATGAAACCATCGCCGCCGGAAGGTCAGTTGACGCGCCGGGGATTACTAGGGGCGCCGACAGCTGAAGCTGAGCGTCCGCAATGTTCAATGCGGGCGGGGCTTCGTCGATGAGAGCAGACACGGCAGCGTCCGCGTCCAATTCAGGGGGGTCGATTGGATTCATGCCCAGCATGCTCCGCATTCTGTTCACCTCCTGGACGAGCTCATCTTGTTGCTGAAGCGCACGCTGCAAAACGTTGTCGCGCTCGCCAATGTGCGACTTCAAGTCTTCGACGTGCTCCAGAGTCCGAGACACTATTGCCCACTTGGACGGTTTCCTGGCTCCGGACAGGGACGGGACGACGGCGGCAAGGTCATAGAAACGCGAATTCAGGGCATCTCGTCTCGCGCGTTCCGCAGCGTTGTGGACGCGCCTCCTGTGTTCGCTGACGGAGGCGGTTTTATCTTGCGGCGGCGGCAGGTACGGGTGGTGGAGGTCCGGCTTCGAGGGAGGGGAGATTAGGGAGGATGAGGAGAGTTGGCGAGCGGGTGAGGCGCGTAAACTTTGGCTCTTTGTCGCGTTCCTGGGGAGCGACGATGGCGTCCTGTGGTTACGGTGGGGAGGGGAGGTCGAGGAAGCAGCATGAGTTAGCGAACCACAGGCGACAAATCAATCAACCAAGATTGTCAGCAGGGCTTGCGATAGTTCTTCACTTCAACGACGCAAGGGGGTCAGGTGGTGTCACAGAGGAAAGGGAGCAAGAGGGAGAGGTAGAGAGACAGACAGACAGACAGACAGACAGTGAACGAACCCTGTATTTGGAAAAGAAGGAAAAAAAGTTTTAATCAGAATATCGAGCGAGGTTCTGCAAGATTTTGAAAAACAACAAAGGAGGGAGAAAGACAGAGGGCAATAGACACAGAGAGAGAGGGAGGGAGAGAGAGAGAGAGAGAGAGAGAGAGAGAGAGACGAGTTTGGGCTCACTTTGGTGTTGGGCGATGGTCCCACTTGTCACTCCAGTGATGGCAGCCGATGGCTTGCGGGCTCCTCTTTTGCTGCTGTTGCTGCTTCTGCCGCTGCTGCTGCCGCCTCCGTACACGCCGTCCGCGGCAAGATCCGAGGCAGGCGGAGCCGCAAGCGCCCCAGCATCCATTGGTCCATCAAAGAAAGAGTGGAGGCGCTGGGTGGGCGTCGAGGGAGGTGGCGGGGAGGCCGCAGCCGACGACGAGGACGGGGACAGCGGCGAGGGCATCCCGGCCGCCAGGTACGACGGCGGGGAGTTCGCGGCGCTCGGAGACGGCGAGCCTGAAGGAACGAGGGCTGCTGCTGCTGCTGCTGAGCCTTCGTGGGGCGAGAGGAGGAACGCGGCGGCGGCGGCGGCGGCGGCGGACGCCGTGACCGACGCGGGCGAGTGGAAGAGCAAAGAAGAGGCCTTGGTCGCAGATGAGGAGGAGGAGGAGGAGGATGACGCTGATGACGTGGATGAGGATGAGGAGAGGCCCTGCATGGCGCCGACGGGGTGGACGAGGACGCCGGGGTAGTGCGGAAGGAGCTGCGGGTGATTCTGCAACTGCGCGACGACCATTGCTGTTGGTGCTGGTGCTGAGAGAAACGATGAGATTATTATTATGATTGAAAGTGCCTGGCTGGGCGGGGAGAGAGGGGAGGGAGGGAGGCAGACAGACAGACAGCGCGAGAACTTTTGGTTTCTGACACCGCGCGCAGCAGACCGACGAACAGGAATGCTCTCTCTCCTGCTCGTCATTACGCTCCAGTTCTGTGCGGGGGCTCTGTGGATTTTGCATTGGATCAATTGAGAAGCCGTCGTGGTTTGTCTCAGTCTCTGTCCGTTCGCCCTGATGTCACCGGATAAATAAACGCACACACCATGTCCGTCAGTCATATCTGCACACTTTGCGGTATATGCCATCAAGATCCCCGTCTCGATTGCATTTCATGTGACATGTCCTGCAATCGAACCAATGGAAAGTAGGAACGACTTTCCTTCTTTGGCCAAGACAGAAAAAATCATCAAACAAACAAAACAAACAACGAAGGTGCCGTCCAATACCGAGACACACAGAAGAGGCCGCGAACCTCCTCTCAACCCGCGTCAGCCACAGTCTGCCTCCGCCGCCGCCGCCGAAGCCGCCGGCGCCCACGCCGCAACAGCGCCGGCAGCCGTCCGACTCCACCCGTCCCGCACCACAACTCCCCCGACTCCCTCAACACCGACTCCCGCCACCGCCCTCCGACGCTGGAAGCTACCTCTGTCCTTACTCCCCATGCCATACTGCTTCCCTGCAGCAAGCCTCCCGGCCGCCGGAGGCCGCGGCGAAAACTGACGTCGCCTGTTCGCGTCGTCTCCTCCCCCAGCAGCAGCGGCGAGCAGTATCGCCACGTCGCGTCTCGCGCTGGTCCCGTCAAACTCAGCGCGTCCCCCGCCGCCGCGGTCGCGCTGTTGTCCGGCCACCGCCGCCGCCGACACAAGGCTGCCGCCAACACCCCGGCCGCCGCGAACCGGCTCCGCAAACCCATCGCGGGCGTCGCCAAACGCGTCCGGCGCCGCCCCGCACAGCGGCTCCGTCCCAGGCCCGTCGGCTGTCCCCATCCGGCCTGCATCCGCAGCATACTTCTCCGCTACCGGCTCCTTCCTGGCCACGTGCGGAGGCGGCGGCGGCCGGGTTCTGGGCGGCGGCGGAATCGACAGCTCGAGCTGCTGAAGCTCCAGGACGAGCTCCTCGAGCTCGCGGTCGTGGGGCGAGGGGTCGGCGCGCTGTGGGGCGTGGCTGAACGGTGCGGTGTTTGTCGCTCTGGTCAGGGGTGGAAGTGACCGCTGGGGTGCTGCATGGTGGTGGGAAATTTCGAAATTGGAAGATTTATGCGCATCGTTGCTTTAGGTATCAGCATGTGCTGCGCAGCCGATCTCAAGATAACCCCCCACACATACCCAGTTTCAGCAAATGCGGCCGCTGCTCTTGGCCGAAACTTTCTCGTGTTGCCACCCTATTCGACTCGGGGCTTTCGTTGGGCCTACCAGATGCACCGTCAACCACCTCTGCCTGCAGTCTTCCTATTTCATGTTGGAGTGCTTTCTTCTCCTCCAAAAGTAGCTCTCTTTCTTTGTTTAGGTCACTCAATTGCGCTCCAGGAAGAATGCAGAAACTGCAAATTCGTAGACGCACCTTATAAGGTCTCGCGTCTCCGGGGAATCGCAATCTTTGTTGTTTAATCGACGGTGAATCGTCCTCAGTCGCTCTGATATCCGATAATCTGGGCGGGCAATTCGAACTGTTGTTTTTCAGAATTAGAGAAACCGAAAGTTCACGCGTTGAGGAACTTACCAAAGTCGCGCTTTAACCTCTCATAGTAGTGACCTGCACTCTTTCGCATGACGTCAGCTGTTGAACATTTGAGGCAGCAGGCAGAAGCAGTTTTGCGAAAGTCACTCGCCATGATTGCTCGAGCTCAAATCAGCACATTCGTAGTCCCTACGTTCAACGGGCGTGGCCTGCGGCCCACATTTGGCGTTAGGATCGCTGCTCATTAAAATCATGCGCCTGTGTGGTAGGGACGACCGGCGAGATATTGAGTTGGCTCTCACCCCTCTCATCTCGCCCTGAATCTCCCGGAGCGCATCAAACTCGTTTCGGAGATCCAGCAGTTCATCCAAGGCGGCCGAGCCCACGATTCGGGACGCTGCGTTCCAGTCTGCCGAGTCTGGCGTCAGCAGGCTTCCGTAGTCTGGCTCGGGTGGGAGTGGCTCCAGAACTTCGCGGGATGAGGGAAGCACCGGTCGTCTGGGCTGGTTGGGCGTGGTGGTGCAGCGTTGCATCCGGCGCTCGTCGGCGGGGACTGAATACATTTTGAGACAAGTTGGAACAACAACAAACCCACAGCATCTATTTTGTTAAGGAGCACGATGTGCAGACTGGATATCATTCAGCTGCGCAATAGCTTCGGCAACAATAGGGTGTCCGTCCCCATGAGTCTTTGACAGCCGTTTTGCCGCATCCATCATCGCCGATTCAACCTCGTCATTGGCGGATGGGGCCATGACAGCCATTAGCTTTGCGGATACAAACCGCTGCACGGACAGAAGTGGGTGAAGCGGAGGATAGACCACGTCCATAGTCTCACATAATGCATTGGACACTAGAAGTGCCATTCCCCAATCTTTCGCCGCTAAGCATGCTTCTAGGTGCTTCCGCCGTGCCTGCAGTAGCAGTGGTGATCCCTCCGGGACCAAGTCCTCCAATTCCTTCGCCAGCGCGGCAATCTTCTCGAGACGTCCACGCACAGCATCGGCCTCCTGCACCCGCTCCCGCAGCGCCTCGATTCGAACTCGCACAGAAGAGAAGGTTTCTGGAGAAACGGCTCCGCAGTTGCTGCACGTAGCTGTGGTGATGGCGCCGGAAATGAATCCCGTCTTGCACTGTGGGCAGCGTCCAAGGGCTGCCGGCTCTGCTGCCTGCCGGCTGCACAGTTCGCACGCGCAGTCGAAGAAGTAGCGCGACGAGAGTTCGGCGCGCCGTTTGACAACTTCGTCGGCAATCTCGAGGTAGCTCTGTGTGAGCTTTTTTGTACCAGAGTTAGTGAATGAAGTCTCAAGTGAACCACAAAGTCGATGCGGCTATGTGTTGTGCTTTACCTCCTCGCCCTCTTCAATGTCTCTCAGCGCGCGTAGCGTAGCGACCGGACCTCGAAAAACGATTACAGCGTTCGGCCAGCATGAGTGATTCATCATCGCAAAGCGGCAAGGGACAGATACACCAATGTTCACCATCTCCCCATCCCCGACGGCCATCGAGTTGGTGCTAAACCTGCAAAACATTCCCAACAGGTCCGCGGCGCTGGTCGGCTGCTGCTTGCCCCGCGGCGGCTGCCCCAACTCTCCCAGCCCAGCGCCGCCGTCGCTTCCACCCTTGCCGTCAACCTCGACCGTTCCCAGCGCACCAAGCAGCATGGCCATCTGCGCAAACGTCTCCACTGCGTCCGGCGCAAACCGATCGCGGTGGCTCTCCAGCGCCGCGACCGCCTCCCACGCTGCCGGGTCCGACCTGCACGCGGTCCACAGCCGTACGACCGCGCGCATCGCCGCCGTCAGCCGCCGCGGGCGCGCGGCCACGATCGTCCGGCACTCGGCCTTGTGCTGCGGCCAGTCGGCGCGCTGGCAGCCGGTGCTGCAGTACCGGACGTGCTTGCAGGCAGCGCATTGCGACAGCGAGGTGCAGGCGCCGGCGCCGGCGGCGGCAAAGCAGCGCGCGCAGTGCGTATTGAGGTGCAAGTCGTCGGGGATGGTGATGACGGGCGTCTCGGTTGCGATCTGCGTGCCGGCGGGGTAACGCCGCGTTGCAAAGAGCCCGCGGCCGCGGGACGCGCCGGCGGGGCGGACGTCGGTCATCGAGGTGCAGAGTGGGACGTGACTTCGCTTGACATTGGTGCCGTCCGCCCAGTCTCCCTCTCTCTCTGTCGCAAGGTCCCTTGTCACACGGCGTTGATCTAGATCGGCCAAGTGCAGCCGATCAACTCGTCTTTGTTGAGCCCCGCCCGTGCCCCACCCAGTCTTCCTCGATCCGCGCCGTTTTCAACGCTGCTCCGTCTCCGCTCCGTTTCCTTTCGAAGCCTTGAACCCCCCTGATCGAGCAGCAACAGTTCGTACGGTCCGCAATGGGCGCAAATCCGCCACTCGAGCCATTCGCCCTTCCCCTGCCGTCTCACCGTCAGCTGGACGTGACGGGCAAACTAGGCAAGTCAAGGGAGCACCCCAGGCGTCTTCTAACCAATTGATTTTTTTCTCTGCAGGTTTCGCGGATGTATTTCCTCAGCGGCCCGGCCAGGAAGAAGATGTCTTGACGGAGAGCAACATGCGACAGGGATTTATGCCCAACAACCCGCTGCAGGTTGTTCGTCCCGATGGTCCGTGCATCGCAGTTCTCACACTGTCTTCTTAGAATGAGACCCTATCGGCATTTGATATATATAGGGACAAGATCATGTCTGACCAAGGCGTAACGCTTAAACTGCAAAAACTTGCAGCCGAAGTCAGTCGTGTGAAGCAGCAGTACCAGAAAATACCACCGTCAGTAGGACTTGTCTTTAATGAATTGGACCTTAGCATCTAACTGAATAACTTTCAGGGCGACTTCTTTTCAAGCACCCGTGCGGCAAGCATGCAACTTTAACTGGATGTCTCAGTTTTCTCAGCCCAATGTCCCCATGCGAACATTGGCTGAGGTCGTCCCGACAGAACCAAGGTTTGCCTCCCGAGGAGCCATCTCGAGAGAATAATTTGCGCTTTTCCCCAGAACAAAAGCCGAGCTCCTTCAAGAGATTATCAACAAGCGGTTGCCTCTGACGAGGGCATCGTGGCTTATTAAAGTCTGCCTACTACATGAGGGCGTGAGTGGATGCTCTCTGTGTCGAAATTTGTTGACATAATGATCCAGCGACAGCGAAGCTGGACTCAGGATAGGGACATGATTCTCGAGTGGACAAAAGAGGTGACCAAGTTCATGCAAGGGCAGTGGGATTTGCTTCGAGTTCAGCCAACGAAAACAAACTCTCGGAAAAAAAACCTAGTTTCGGACGCTGGGAAGTGGCTCAGACCCGAAGATCGAGCGGCGTTCTGTGCCAAATGGAAATATTGGTAATTTGCTTGCATGATTGTGGCTACCTCTTGTTCTAAAAGAGTATTCAAGCCTCCGTTTGGTAACATGGCAGTACGACGAGGGCCTTATGGACCAGAGAGAGACCTTGAAATGGATTCTTGACCGATTTAAGGAGTCCAACTTTGATCAGGTAGATCAGCACTTCCAGCTCACACACAACTAAACAGTTCTCAACAAGACTTCTGCCGTGATTCCCCTTATCGCTCACTTTATACCACAGTATGCGAGGTCGCGGCAACTTGCTCGATTCCTGATTGATCTTTACTTGGCAAAGTTAACAAGAGTGAGAAATCAGCCAATTGATCGTAATGTTCTTTCATTGACCGTCACAACAGCTGAACTTGCTTCGAGAAAACAAACTTGTTTTCAACCAGTACTTATCTCTAATCTCACTGGCGCAGGTGGCTATGAGTGCTTGCTTGAAAGAATTTTTATTAACCCTATGCTTGCAGTATACGGTCCTTTGTGCTCCTGATTCATTTGTAAACCCGAGCATATGGGATTCCTTGAAAGATTTCCGCCCTGACGTATTCGGCAAACCGCCTCCGATTTTTCACGTAGGTTTTCCCTTCCGCTTGCTCCATTGCATCACTCATTGGTACACAGCCTGCCTCGAGAGAGGGATTCCTTTACGGTGAAATACGGAAGCTGGAGTTTCGACTCCATGCTCGCGTCTTGGCTCTGAAATCTTCCAATGATATTGTCGTGCGGAATCCTCAATTCGAATCTACCAATCGTCCTGAATTGGTAAGTGACACCGCAGGGGATGCGATGCGTGCTTACCATTGGATTAAATCTGCAAGAACATTTTTGCTGAGGACTTTCCGTTAGCGTTTGTCGCCATTGCGGACGGATACAGATTTGACTCCAGTGACTCCATCGGGGCTTCACTTGAGCAATTGATCCTGTCCGCCAGGGACGCGTCCGACATCCTTCTAAATGTTGCCATTATTTCACGAGCGATAGAGCGAGAGCCAAATTTGCTGGAATCGCTTCAGCCGGCGCTTACGTCTTTTTTGCACAAACGTTTATCAGCGGGTAACTCGACAGAGAAAGGTCTGCTAACTGATTCGGTGGAAACGACTCTAAAGCCGACCTCCAGAGTTTCGAAATCTGTTGGGATTCTTTACTGAGCTTTCTCGGCGATCTCTGTTTTCTTACTCCAAGTTCTTGCAGTACCTTATTGCGAGGGGAGACCTGGATGACGAAGAGGTTGGTACAGAGCCTGTGCCGGTTCTGCACTAATGTTGTCATTAGGCTACCAATCCTTTGAGGAAATTTATAACTTGCTTGCCATTCTTTAATGCTTCTCGTGCTGGGCTGGCCTATCGCTCCAGCCTTCTGTACAGCAAGAATGGAAAAGCGGTAAGTATAACTGATAACTGAAAATTTACATGGGCTCACTATCTGTTAGGAGAAGCTGTCCTCTGATGCCCGGATCGAGGACGCGAAGCAGATTGTTGTCGGGGTCTTGAAGGGAATGTTCAAAAACGGCGAATTGAACCTGTACAGAAGCACAAACCGGAAAGAAGCGACAGAAGGGTCGCTGCTGGATTTGAAGCGGCTAGAACTGGCTGTTAGCACAATGTCCTCGTTCGAGACACAAAGTGTCGCAGAATGGTTGAAGGGACAAATTACTGAATTCGTCGTCCAGTCGGTTGTGTGAGTGTTTGTGGCAACTCCGTGGCTACCTTAACCAGTTTCGCAGTATAAATGTTAATGACTGGAAAAAGCACTTGTCTGGCTCTGCTCCTGGTTCCTCCATGTTAACGATTGACGAGTTCATTGCATCAGTCAGGATTCTAGAGGTCCTTAATGTGGAGCACGTAATACTTGAGGTGAGCAGAGTATGCGGTGCTGTCGTCCTCAAATACGGTTTTAGATCTGTATTTGGCTTATAACGAGGTCGGGCGAGAAGGGATTATTGCGATACGTAATAGATGCGCTCCGGCGACTGTACAGCCGACTCGTTCTCACAGGCGAAATCACTGCAATGTTTAATGGGCTGTGGGGCCATGTAAGGTCATCTTTTGGAGGCAGCTCCACCCGCTGACCTATTTTCAAGTTTAATTCGCTTCAAAAAGCGAAATTTAGCTCAATCGAGTGCGCCCTACAGCAATTTCTGCTCTCTCTTTATACCCAACCGTTACTTGAATGCCCCGCGGTCGCTAAAGTGGCGCTCTCAGAACTTCAACAGAACAAAGTTAATAAAGTAAGTGGGGCCGGCGTGTTCTTCTTCAAAACTTCTGTCTTACGGTATCTTTCCAGCCTCCAAAGGATAATGCTGCCGAGTTTCCCGACATCAGAGACCTGCGCGACACTGACGAGTCCATTGCAGCTGCCGTGTCTAATCTTATATACCGATATTCATTTAATCCTGATTCCACCAAACGGATTTTCCTCTACTCCATTGAGATGTTGAAAAAGATATCGCTTGCAAACCAGTGAGCTACGTGAAACTTAATATCACAATATTCTTACGTCTTTTTATAGGTCCGCATGTCGCACGACAGAGAATCGATACAGTTGTTGAAGTGCTGTGTCAATTCAATAACAGCAGTGGCTATCTGGAGTCGGTCGTTCAGGACTATCTCTTGGATTTGGTGGCGAATCCGTCCAAGTTCCCTGAGCAAATCAGTAACCCCTTAAGTCCGACACAGTCCGGTTGGTTCTTGACTTTCCTATTCAAGCTCTTGCTTTCAAAAAGTCTATCTGTCACGATTGTTGTGAATAGCTTATTAGTCCCTGGAGTGACCAAAATATTGAACGAGGTTGCTGTTTAAGCGTGCGTGGGTGTGAAGGTCTAAAACTTTCTCAGGGGTTCAAAGGCTCTCTTTTGGAACTTACTTACTACGTTCTTCTCCTTGGCCAAGCTATTCTTGCACACGAAACGGTTGCAAATAGATTCCCTTGCTTCACAATTGGTCTCAGAGTAAGACCAACCGAATACAAATAATCAGTACCTTGTCTCATCCATCGCTTTCAGGATCTATTCACAATCGATGCTGCCCGTTCGTACGACTTTAATTCGCCGAATGTTAACAAAGACATTTTCATCTTCCTTCGTTCCGTATGCCAATTGCGGGTGATTCTGAAGAGCGCTTTGGCAGATTCATCGCCGTCAAAAGCTCCAATGCTGACTCTTGTGAACGATTTTGTCGGATTCGTGTCATCTAACGAACGAATCCGCAGTACCTGCCGAGCAAACTGCGAGTCGCTGTATGAGCTTTCGCTCGTCCCGTGGCTAAATATGGAGCGGGAACTGGCGATTCGGAACGCCCAAAAAGCTTCAACCCAGAATGCACAGCTTCAAGCGAGCCAGAAGAGAAAAGTGCTTCTTGCCAAACCCAAAGAAGACTTGCGGCAGCAACAGCAGGATCAATGTCTCGCATCATTGGATTTTCTGTACAATATTATCTTCGTAGACGAAAAATCTCCCTTCGGCTCAGGCTTTCCTCAGACATTATCGAACATTGGCGCTTTGTTTAACAGACTAGCCGACTCCATTGACAGCAAGCCACTGGCGTTAACAATCGTGCAGATAAAAGTTCTCTTCAAGTCCATTCAACTTCTCGACGTTCTGTTACCGACCTTAAAAGACATTCCGCTGAGCCAATTTGACAGCATGCTGGCGCAAAAGGCAGTCGAGATGGCATTTCGCGAAGGCGGTCATCGGCTTCACGATCTCCTACCAGTGGGAGTCAACTTGCACGGGCTCGAGATTATCAGGACGCGGTCCGAGCTGCACCTTGCCCAGGTTCTCCGCTTTCTTGACCTTCCCGACGGAGTGAAAGGCTGGTCGTCGGCCGAAGGGGTGGATGAAGCTAATGCCGGACTGACGTCTGCCGCGATGGGGCTCATCGACGCGCTTGAAAAGGCCGAACCACAGCTGTTCCAGCCATCGATGGACGGCAGGCTCCCTGAACCCATCGTCAAGTTTGTGGCCTCTACTTTCTCGCAGATGAGGTGGTTTTTGGAGAAAGCTTCCCAGTTGGAGGTTGTCGAATTTGGTGGTTTAAAAGCCCCGTCCAACGACGCTCCGCTCCACCCCGAAGTTGCGGTGGGAATTTCTGCTTCTATTCCTTCATCATTCCTTCGTTTTAATCCTTGAGAGTAGGCCGATTACTTGGTTCATATTCGCAGCTGGTACGTATACTTTCTACAGTGCGGAGAAATCACTTACCATAATGCACAGTTTTGTGAGCCGACTACGTTGCCTGGCGAGAATGGTTCCCTTGGTGATGAGCCATGTCGAGCAATTTAACTTGATTGAGCTGATGGATGCGCTCCTAATGTTGCTATCCACCACACTGGTGCATGGCAATGGGTCGCAAATGGATCTATTCACCTTCACATATGACCTCACTGGTTGGATTCAGGACGAGATTCTTCGGACCGAAAAGATCAAGCAAAGCATGCTCGTTTTGCTGCGGGTAACATATTCCATTCTACCTTGTTGAAAGTAATATTTATGCCTACCGACTACTAAACACAGGATATTCCAAGTCGAATGAACTATCGGTCTTGCGTAGTGGAAAAGATCCTCCTGCTCCTTCCTTTCCAAGCCAACAACGTGTACTGCGAGCAACTGATACACTCCAGCTCAACCACCGGATCGACACCAGCCCTAGCACACTTCAAACCCCTCGAAACAATCGAACAGTGGCAAAACGTAAGCCCCTTCTGCGAGCCAGTGCCAGAGGGGGAGGGCTCTGCATGGTGGACGCCCCCGGCGGAGCTGAACAACACTCCCATCTCGCTAAGCATGTTTGGTGCCCGAGTCGTCGGTCCGCCCACCAAGCCGCTCCTGGAACGGTTGCAGGACGAAGGCTGGGAGTTTGGCAGCGTCACGAATCCCGAGCCGTTCCTGGCGAATATGCGGGAGGCGATGCAGCGAAAACGTACCGTCGGCGGTGGACGGAGACGACGACGAGGATGCTTGCGACGGGGATGTTGAGGTTGTCGGGGTGGGCGGCAGCGAGGACGAGGAAGGGGAGGAGGGTGTTGTGGAAGTTCCCTTGGACGAGGTGCCGGACCGCGCCGCTGGAGGTAATTGGGAAGGTGCGGGTGGAGGAGAGAGACTTCGACGTGCGCGGTTGGATGGCAACGGCGAAATGGACGAGCGAGAGGTCAAGAGACTAAGAAATTCGTAGCGTCTCGGCTGTTTTGGGTTTAAGATTGTGATCACGTGCCCGGAGGGATTGTCATTGTTGGGCGGAAACGCGATCTGTTTCTTGCGATCGGACCGAAAGCGCAGTAAGATGGGGACTCAAGCAAGCGGCACCCCCATCGCACACACCGTCGACGACTCGTGCATCTTCTGCCGCATCGTCGCCCGCAAAAGTCCAGCGCACATCCTCTATGAAGACGATCGCATTCTGGCTTTCCTTGACATCGCTCCGATGACCAAAGGTACGAGGTCTCTCGGTTACTGCTTTCACTGACTCGAAACCGCATTCAAGGACACACGCTCGTTATACCAAAGGGACACTTCGCCAACTTGCTTGAGGTAGACTCAGACACCCTTTCGCATCTCGTTTGCGCTATTCCTTGGCTGGCGAAGGACATCATGAAAGCCGTCGGCAGTTCTGCTTTCAATGTCCTGCAGAATAATGGCGCTGTGGCCGGCCAGGTGTGTGAATTACTTGCTTCGCGCCATACGTTGAGCCATGCGTGCTAATGGTTGGGGCGTGCTCTTCGGCACGGTGCAGGTTATTTTCCATCTTCATTTTCACATTATGCCGCGATCGGTCGGTGATGGTATGTTCCCCCACACTGCCAAAAACCCGGAGGGCGCTAAGCAGCCGATGCGGCCAGTTCATCGCCCTCCGACTTTAACAGCAGAGCTGGGTGCACCGTTGGTGAAGGAGATAAGAAACAAACTAAAAGAATCTGGTAAACTTTACAACTCTGTTACATACGTTTGCTGTGGGCGGGTATGTCAGTCATCGCCTTTCTTTGGCTTTGCCACCCTCTCTGGACGGCGCTGTGCCGCTTCGTGGTTTGCCAGCTCAGGGGGAACGCGAGATATGGAGGACTTCTGGAGCATCTGTTTGAGGTCGTAGAAAACATCGGAATCGCTTTGCGAAAGGAAGGTGATGGCTACACCCTTCTCGCCCGCACGACCGGTTCGACCGATGCGATGAGTGTAGTCTGTGAGATGGGAGATTGCGTTAGCAGGAAAAACGAAAGCGAGAAAGGCGGCACCTTCAATAGACTTGGCCATATCGTAGTTGATAACCAGAGAAACGCTCTTAATGTCAATACCGCGGGCGGCAACATCCGTAGCGATGAGCAAATCCTTTCCTCCTAATTTCACAGACGCCAATGCGGCTTCTCGCTGGTCCTGCGACTTGCCACCGTGCAGAGTTGCTGATTTGAACTGCGCAAAATGACAATCAGACTCAACTGAAGAGCTCGAACACCGGCTTACCCCAAGTTTCTCCAACGCTCGCGCCAAGACGTCACAAGCGCGTTTTTGATTGACAAAAATGATGATAGGAGGCGCATACTGGCCCCCAAGGAGTTCCAGCAAGCGGTTCTTCTTCTTGTTTTCATCGTTGATGAATTCAACCCGTTGTTCGATCCGGTCGACTGCCTGCCCAGCAGTTCCGATTGTGACGACAACGGGCCGTCTCAAGTACTTTTTCGCCAGGCGCTCAACTGCAGGCGGCATCGTGGCTGAAAACATCACCGTTTGCCGATACTTCAGCATGGCGCTCTCCGTATTCGGGTTCGAAACATCGTGTGCAACGACCGCGGCTGCTTCCGGCGCTCCATCCAGTTGCATGGCCGAGCCACCATCTGGCTCGTCCTCCGGTTTAACGTTTGAAACAGGCAGAGCGTCGAGGATCGCGTTCACGGTCTCTTCAAATCCAAGATCGATCATCCGGTCAGCTTCATCCATTACCACGTACGCGCACTGGCTTAGAACAAGGATTCGTCGATCAAGGCAGTCTTTTAGACGTCCTGGCGTGGCGATTATAACGTGCGCACCGCTTCGAAGATTGAATCCTTGGGATTCGTGGGAGTGACCTCCGACAATCGATACACAGATGAAATTCATTCCTTTGCAAAACTTCAAAGTCTCCTGTTCGATTTGCTGCGCCAATTCACGCGTCGGCGCCAATATCAAGGCGTATGGGCCTTGCATACGATTCTCATCGGTCAGCGGCGGCAACTCAGAGATATACACAAGCATTGGTATGACAAACGAGGCTGTCTTTCCGGAACCTGTTTCAGCGATACCAATGATATCGCGGTTCTGCAGACCGATCGGAATCGCTTGACGCTGAATCGGTGTGGGCTCTCGGTAACCAATGTCCGAGATAATTTGAAGCAATTTTGGCGGAATGGGAGATTCTTTCCAAGACCTTATTGGGTTGGGAACTGTTCCACCTTTGGTCGATATGTTGAAATCTTCTTTGAAGATGCGCCAATCTCGTTCCTTCATTTCGGACAGCGGCTTTTCCGACCAGTGCCTGTCATCCCAGGCCGACTTCTTTTCTTTGCCCCTCTCGATTTCGTCCAGCTCCCTTCGAATAAAAGTAGTTGATACACGCCACACACGTGTACACGAAACATACCTAACACGGTCTTTCTCCTCCTCTGTTCGCCGATCCCGAAGAAGCTGTTCGTAAAACTCACTTCGCTTCCTTTTCTGTTCCTTGATGTCTATACCAGCAATGTGGCCCCTACCAAACAGCTGAACATCATGCCGATTCGAGTAAAGTGGATTCGTGTCCTTTGAAGTGTCTTCATCTGCCGCCCAATCGAAAACAAACTTTTTCTCGTTCATTCGCCGTATTTTCCGCTTTTTCTTCTCGCCACCCATGTACCGTTCCTGCCACGATAAGATGGTCAGCTTGGATTCAGGCATTCTCGATAGTTACCCTTATCGCTTGAAGCTCCTCTTCTGCAAGAGCACCTCCTTCTTTGTCTGCCTTTCGTTCATCCCGGCGTTCATCACGGCGATCGTCCCTTCTGTCCCCTCGCTTGTCGTCTCGGCGGTCATCACGCCTGTCGTCGCGCCTTCCGTCTCGGCGGTCATCCCGACGGTCGGAATCTCGCCAACGGGCGCCATTAGTGCGGACGTCTTCTGCCATGCGATCGTTCGTGCGAGAGCCTGCCCCATGGAAAGAATCGTGAATCTATATTGTATCGGAACGAACAGGCAATTCATACCATTTGTTCCGTACTGCTGCTCGCGCGCTTTACGCTCGGCCTCCTCTTTTTCTTTTTTCGCCTCGACTTCTTGCATCCGCTTTTCCAAAGCTATCCGGGCTCGTTCTTCTTTGGACAGGAACACAGGCTGGTAAGTGATTTGATCATTAGCTCTTGTGTTAATCAACTGAGACTCAACTCACCTTCTCCGCAGTTTTCTTCTCCTCATTACGCTTTGCCAGTAGCTCTTCGATCGAGAGAGGTACTCGACGTACAGGAGCTGCGGGCTCTGCATCGCCATTGGCCGTGCCAGGTTTGTTGAGATCCACTGGGGCACTGGCGTCAACGTTCGATTTTGACGACGGCACCGTGCGCCCGTTCCGTTCGTCACGGTGGTCTCGCTCGTCCCGTCCACCATCGCGACCGGTTTGCCTGTCACTCTCCCTGCTGTACCGGCTTTCTCTGCCGTCCCTGAAGTCGCGTCCGTCTCTGCGCCAGTCTTCCTTTGATCCACGGTGGCCAGCGTCGCGGTCTCCCCGATCTCTGTACCCCCTTTCGTTGTGGAGACTTCGATCGTTTCCATATCCTGCGCGGTCGCCATTGTAGCCACCTCGAACGCCATTCTCGTATCCTGCTCGATCGCGGTCGTAGTCTCTTTCTCGCACATCCCTTCTGTCTGTGTCCATGACCTTCTGACTGTCCGCAGTCGATGCCAGTTTCAGTAGACAAGTTTTTGGTGGAAATTTGAAGCTGCGCCTCGCCAATGAAGAAACACTCAGGGCCAACGGCCCGACTAGAGACCCGACAAAGAGGGGTTTCATGCGTTTACTTTGAGGTTTTTGAAGCAATCTGCCGCAAGGGCCTCCCCACCCCCTGGCCAATACACTTTCACGATGCCCATCTCTTTGATATACTCCTGCAACTTGGCATAGTGCATCGCAACATCAGCGGGTCCGTGGCTATCGTCGGACAGGGTAAATCGAGCGTTCTTGCTTATCATATACTGTTTATCGACGATTTAAGGCTCCTGTTACCAGACTTTTCAGCCTTCTTACCGCAAGTACATCCTTTTGAGGGTACGCGCTCTCCAGCTGCTTCTTCCAAGCGCGGGAGTTAAGCTCGAATATCCCACCGTAGGATACACCAAAGTCGATGTTACGACGAATCTTCGTCCAAACAGCATCGGTCAGCTGGAAATCCGCCCGAAATATCCGGATCAAATCGAAATGACCGATCACTTCTGGCAAACAGCTCTGGAGCATCTCGTACTGCGCATCAAAATACTGAAGGAAAAGGGCCTCCGTCCCGGATGATAAGGACGGGTCGCGCGCAAACGCGGTCGCTTCAGCAACGGCGCACATGGTCTTATCGAAATCAATAGGAACACCATTGACGTGATGAACGGATCCGACCAGATAGTCGAGCTTGAATTGTCTGCGAAGGCGTTCCAGTTCTCCGAGAGTTTCTTCGTGGATGTTTTCAGTTTCCATTCCAACGAGAAGACTTATTTCGTTCTTGTATAGCCTTTTGAGCCTTTGTGCTTCCGCGTAAAATGAATCGTACGTTTTCAACGTATCCTCTGGTGTCATTCCTTCCTGCAATGGAATTGGTCACTATTCTCATGAACGCCAAAGGCTTCAGCCACCTCCTCAGGATACAGGTCCTGCCGTCTCGTCCGGGGCATATGCTCCGAAAGCCCATACACGGCAAAACCTTTGCGAATCGCTTCGCGCACAACGTCCTCGAGAGAGCCGCCTGTCGCGTGTTTGCAGAACTGAGCAGAGTGGGAGTGGAGGCTTATCATTGCGGAAAAAGGAACAAGACAAACGATCTGGGGATGGCTTCAAGATCGATCGACACGACCAACGCCACTGTTGTTCGCCGCATTTCGCACGAAATCGCTGGAAAGTGAGTGAACTTCATAGCCGTCCAGTGATTGCTCACCGCGAGGTGCGATTAGAAACTTTGCGTACCGCATCCGAAACCAACGCGGGAATGAACAGGCCGAGGAGATTACTATGATGAGGAGGCTCGAGTCAGAATCGAACCGTTTCAAGCAGTACTTGGACCTGGACTTGCAAGACCGGGCCAGGTTAGGTTCTTAGGTTATAATGCATTGCCTCCTCACAACGCCTGCTGGAAGGGAATGCATTCCCGTGGATGAGTTGCATGAGGAAGCAGGTGCTATTGTTGAACAGACTAAAATTCCGCTGAACGAAGCATTGCTATTTGTTCTGCTTCGATGGTATCGCAACGAGTTCATGACCTGGATTAATGCGCCACCGTGTCAGTTCTGCTCGGTAAGTCAACCAGTGTTCCAACTTCGTTAGTGGGGTTGAACTTGAGCAGTCAGATACGAAAGCAATTGGCTCAGCCACACCAACCGATGCAGAAATATCCAAAGGAGCCGGGAACGTAGAGTTGTATCAGTGCGTGGAACCATCATGCACCAAATTCACACGCTTTCCGCGATATGGCAGTCTAGATGCTCTGATGCAAACACGATCAGGCAGGTCTGTTGATTGGTGAAACCTGAAAGTCCTTTTGACTCCTAACGTCTGTTGAAGATGTGGGGAGTGGGCAAACCTTTTTGCTTTATTCTGCATCACAATGGGGTTTGAAACAAGATACGTTCTCGACTTCACCGACCATGTCTGGGTTGAAATCTACCTAGAGGACAGAAAGCGATGGGGTGGGTCGTAACTGTCAGGACATGTTAGGGTTCGTTCTCACAATTCATCCACAGTGCACTGCGATCCGAGCGAGGGAGAAACCTCCCTAGGCAAGATTTAAAACATTGATAGGTCGAAGTGCTCAAACTTTTCCACCAGATCGGCCGCTCATGTACGAGGCGGGATGGAAGAAAAAGTTATCGTATATTTTCGCCTTCGGGGAGTATGACGTCAAGGATGTTATTCGCCGTTACAGTCGATCAATGCCGCGCGTGTTCAGCCGTCGCACCCTCGTTGCAGAGGGCTTCTTGGAGGAAGCCACAGCTGTTGTGTCGGGAAAGCTTCGAAAGGGACTTTCGGAGACTATGTTGAAGGAGCTCCAAGAACGTGATCGTGTTGAAGCGGAAGAGCTCTTGTCCCCGCCTGATCGCCCCTTACAACTAGCTGAATTGGTTGGGCGAAAGTCGGGCAGCGCTGAGTGGAAGCTTTCGAGAGGGGAGACCAAAGCAACAAGCCTCAAGAGTATGATTGTAATTTCACATCAACTTTCTAGTGACTTTTCTTCCTGCAGAGACCAAGCAATTGTTTTCGCTAACGGAATCGGATGGATTTCACTTGTTGGGAACATCAAGAAAGGACGCGCATGGCTCCATCATCTTAACGGAGGATCGTAATGACCAAGTCGGGGGGTTCTGGACTGCCTCTACTTTCCCGCTGAATTCATCTTTCATAGCGGAGTTTTCATTTGAGATAAGCAAGAAAGGTGCCGACGGCTTGGCATTCTGCATTCAAGGTGAAGGGCCTTCTGCACTCGGAACCGGTGGTGCTGGCATCGGCTACGCAGGGATTCGGTCTTCGCTGGCTCTGGAATTCGACACTTACGAAGGTCGAGACACGTGTGCCGACCCAAACGACAACCATATTAGCTTGCAGACAAGAAAGGATCTGCCAAATTCTTCCCACCACCGACATTCCATAGCGTGTTCCAACAAGATTCCTCCGTTGACAGGAGGTACAATATCAGTGCGATTTTGTTACGATCATGGCCAGAAAAATGTCCAAATCTGGATGGCCGAGGATGTAACGGACAAGGATGACGATTTTGGTCTTATTCTAGACACCTTTTTAGACTTGCCTGCTACAATTAGCAAGCCAGAGGCACACATGGGTTTTACAGCTTCAACTGGTGGAATATCCCAACGACATAGCTTGATTCGATTTGCCATTCATGAAAGCCAATAAAATAATAACATGCAAAAAGGATAACAATCTCTAATCTTCAATGATTTCAACGCTGAGCGAGGAATTCAAAATGTTTGCTTCCGCCAGCGTCATATTCAGCTTCTCAAATAAGGCATCTCGGAAGTTGAGTAGCTATTATAGTCGTGGTTAGGTTGGGTACCGTAGATCGTTTCGACAAACCTCAAACCGCTGTTTCGTGTCCGGTAATTTCGACTTCACAAATTCAAACAGACGCCGAACACTGTCGCTCTTAGCAAATTTCCGCACAACACGGGTGCCATCTGAGGAGACTTTTATAAGCGTTTAACGAACAGACAGAAGCAAAACCTGGCATTCTGAATTGAATTCGCGTCAAGTCGCCTGTGGTAGGTTCTGGTTCGCCCAAAGGAAGGATAGTCTCCCAAACTGTAGAACCAGATCAGGATCCGAAAGCTTCAAAGAACAAACTTACCGTTGACTTCTTGGATCTCCTCAGGGTCGTCGTCAACTGCAATGGTTTCTCCCATGGACTCTGCTAATGCGAACTCGAGTTGCTCTTCTTCCGTCAGGTCAACAAGGGGGACATCCTTCATGTTCGGTTAAAGAAGCGGAAGAGCCGAGAAGCTTCTAACCTGAGATTTTCCTTTTTCCTTAGCTGGCTTACTGTCTATCAGGCTATTCATCTCCAAGAATTCGGTAACTTTTCAACCATTTAAATTTCGGCGTGGTGAGGAAAACTGACCTTCTTGCTGGAATTCTGCACCCGTCAACAGCTTATTCCAAAATTTCAGCCTCTCGCCTGGGCGAAAGTCAAAAGGCTGTAAAAGAGTGGCGGGTAGTACCTGTCCTCGGATCGATAATGGCTACATAAGGGAACTCGGTAAACGGATAGAAGGTCCGGTGCCGAAGTCCGTCTTCACTTGATTCTTCGTACTTGGTGGGGTGAGCAACCAGATTGGGACCAGCATGATATGCACTCACGAAAGTGAATATGAAGTTCTCCTTTATCAAAGCCTTTATCTCAGGGAGCCTCCAAACATCTCTCTTCATGCATTCGCACGCGAACTCAGAGGGATCGGTAACCGTAACCATGAGCCACTTCCCCCCCTCAATGGCGACCTCTCGCGCCTACAAACCCATCAGAGATTTGAGTTGCGAAGAAAGTTGCTCACAGTGTCAAGATCCCCTTCGAACATAATATCGCGAGGTGTCCTGATGAAATGGCTGAGATTGAATTTTGTGCGTGACGAGGTCCTTACTCAAAAAGCTTCGCCAACCGATCCGCCTTCGCAGATGATACACCTGCAGCGAAAATAAGACCCGAGTTCATCGCGTTGGAGTGATTACCGGCGGTTGGATCAGTGAATGCTGAGCGATGGACCCGAGTTGACGGGCCGCGAGCAGAAGGTCGCGGGAACGAGTAGGACACGTAATCTGCGCTCGATCAGCTGGAACGCCCTCACGCCCGAATGCTCGCTCACCAAAATCGTCTGGTCCACCAACAAGAACATCATGCTTCTGCGCGATTGGTTGCCGGATATCGTCCTCATATTGAGGAGGCCGCGGCGGCGCAGAGGTTCGCTCCACCTGCCTCCGAACGTCTTCTTCCTTAGCACCAATGTCTATGCCACCACTTTCATGAAAAAGGGCGATGGCCTGTTCCAGGTTTCCATCGGAGACCTGCACGAACGCGGTTAAAGAGGAAGAGAGGGGTGACGAGAGGTCCTCCGTACGGCCAAGTAGTTCGCCGCAGTTTCGGGCGTTGCGCCAGTGAACTCGATGAAGTTGACGAGGGCTTGATCATCCATTGGTCAGAATTCGTTTTTGTGATCATGGATCAGACTGACATGGCAGCCGCATTGACCCAAGGACCCTCGCTCTGATACTGGTAACAAAGTGCTCTGATGAAGTAGCCAACCGCTCTCAACTGCTGGTGCGTTGGTTTCAAAAGCACAGTTGACACCAACACATTTTACTGCATGGATCGGCTGGGTTCGGAGAGGAGAGGAGCTGAGCACAGCAATGGTGCTGGCTTCTCGACAGCGCCACTCCAACACCCGTCCCTTTTGGCCGCGTCTCTTAGATAGACCACGACCACACCAACAGCTTCGTTACTGCCTCTGTTGATCTCCATGGGGTTCCAACGTGCTGTGCTGTGCGCCCCGCGCCTTTTTCCCCTGATATAGGCTGCCTCCTCATTTGTGGCCGAAAGCGAGAATGGAAAACAGTCTCTTCACCGCTGCTCAGGGGCAGCTGAGCGAGCTGTTAGGGACTTTTGTGGTGGCCCGAGTGGGACTACGATGGCGGCTGACACACCGCGAATTCACTACCTCGGTCCACCCAGCAACTGTTGATACGACGGCGGCGAACGCGACATTATCTATGAGGTTGAGTTCACGAGAAACACTTTCAGTGAACGTGGGTGGGCCACTTGCGGATGCCATCTTGGTCACTACTCGACAGCCTGACGCTGTCTGTCCAAGTGCTTCTGGCAGATGCCCAGCCGTAGTTTCTCTGCTTCAACTGCGGCGGACCGTCTGCACGAGCTCACCGCCTTGTCGCTGGTCATTCCCCACGACGCGATGGCGACCAAGCGTTAGGATGCGCTGGACGGGCGCAATGGTGGACGTGCCGTTCACAAATGCTGGCCCTAATGCTCCAGGGTGTCTGCGAACCACAAGGCGATTGTTTGTTTTCTTCTGGTTCCAATGATCTTGGAGGTTGGTTGACAAGTTCGTATCGGAGTTCATCTTGACGAAAACGTCCACACACAGTACATTCAGCAGCTGCCGCGCAGCACTTTCAACAGACTTTACGAACAGCCAGTAAGAGCGATCCATGTCCTTCAGCGTGTGATAGTAATCTATTTTCGATCAGTCCACATGCCTCGCTCTTTTGAGGTTCGTGCTGGCCCGCGTTATGAACGAACTGCGCCATTCAGTGAATTGACGGACGGTACCCCAGATTGCTGCCCGCACTCGCGAAACACATCGTCATGCGCCTCCTTTACGCGGAAGGAAAGGTTGCAATGTCTGACATTCAGTCCTGGTGCTACGATGACTCAACCGGGTTCGCAAAATCGGTTTATTTCCTTTTTTTACAATAAGTAACGACTCCAAATCAGGAGGTTAAAGGAAGATTTGACAACTCTATCAAAGTTTCACATAGTCGGCGCGGAGAACGACAGCTCCGGATTGTTTGTATCAATCAACGAAATATACCGGCGAAATTTGCACAATGCGTTGGTTGGCGGGTTCGTGTCGATTTCTGCACCTGCAATTTGTTAACCCAAAATCAGAGGGCAGAACGCCAGTTTTGGGCAACCCGCTGATTCGAAGGACAAGCACCCAGTCGACATTTCCCATCTTGATACTTACGCGGCGGAGGCTTGGGAGGCTGTTCTACATTATCTCGTGGGAACGCCAACGGACAGAAGACCCAAAGCAGTCATGAAACTTCTTGAGCACTCTGGGCTGATGGCGCGAATGTGAGCTCACTTCAACTTGCTGGTCTCTTCCTAAGTTCAACAAATAGCCAGGAAACAGGCCCAGACGGTTCCCCTGAGCTGCGAATCACAAATAAGGGGTTCCAGTTTCTTCTGCAGGACGTGAACGTTCAAGTATGGGCGTTCCTTCTGCAGTACTTGGAAATGGCTGACGAGCTGTCGATGGACCCTGTAGACGTTCTTAACTTCCTGTTTCAGCTGGGCAGCCTTGAACTGGGCCAGGTTTGCCAATCAAAGAATCAATAAGTATTACTGACATACTCCAAGGGATACTCAGTGGATGCGCTAACGGAGACCCAGCGCCACATGCTTGATGATCTCAAACATCTCGGAATAGTTTACCAAAGAAAGAAAAAGTCGTCGCGATTCTACCCCACTAGACTGGCAACATCTTTGACGTCAGGAACCATGGTCACAGCGAAGGCATCCGATGAAGCAGGCTTTATTATTGTGGAAACTAAGTAAGAGTTGGAGTTGCGCATCGAATTACGTTGTGCTTACGCTCTTCTAGCTTCAAAGTGTATGCCTACACGAGTGAGCAACCTGATTGTCGTCATAAAAAACCTAACTTGGGCGTTTGCAGGCTCTCCGCTACAAATTGCTGTTCTAAGCTTGTTTGTCTCTATGAGGGCGCGTTTTGCGAACATGGTTATTGCGCAGATCACGCGAGATAGCATACGAGAGGCCCTTTCGAACGGAATCTCCGCGGAGCAGGTATAATGCACATGACGAACTTGCTTTGAGAGAGAACCAATCACTTGGACACAGATAATTGCATACCTGCAGACCCACGCCCATCCCGAAATGAAGAGAGCATTGCCAATTCTTCCAGAAACAGTTGTCGACCAGATACGGCTGTGGGAGCTCGAACGTAACCGCGTGAAGGCGCTTCCTGGCTACCTCTGGAAAGACTTTGGAAAGGTGGCTGCGTACAAGGACGTTCTGAATTATGCCATGAGTCTTGGATATGTAACTTGGTATTCAGATGAAAGGAAAATGTTTGTTGTCTCGGGTGAGGGACAACAGAGGGTGAAAGACTACTACGCCAAAAGAAAAGACCAACAATAGGACATGTATATTATTAGTGCACTGTTTTCAATCTTCATCAGAATCAACGATCGCTTTAGACAGATTCGAAGCTCTTCCATGGGTCGCCCTATCGGTGTCTCCTTCGCCTGAAGAGTCCGCAGTAGCAGCTTTCTTTCTTACAAGCTTTTTCGATTTCCTTCAATGGTAGTTAGACTGACTCTCGAACGTACTACGAATTCACCTTTTCTTTTCGTCTTTCTCCCCACCGGAACCAGCTTCCCCATCGGAACTCTCAGCATCGCGCGACCGTTTTGCCGTCTTTCGACTTTCTTTCTGTTCTCGAAGCTCCTGCTGTTCGCGTTCGTCCATCTCTCTTGACTCTTTGTTCTTCATTTGAACAAGCTCCATAATCTCCCTCCGTTTCCTTTCGACCATATCCCGCTCTCTCTGTTCCTTTTCTCGTTGTAACCTCTGGGTAGAACTGGGTGGTCAGAAGGCCGCTCCAAGCCTGGCTCAAACTAACCACTAACCTCCTTTTCTGCTCGCTCCGACTCCAGCCGTCTCTTTTCCTCCAAAATAGGCGCGAAGCCTCTCGTCCTTTTGCTTTTCCAGAACTTCGGTTTCATGCAATTTCTTCTCCGCCATCCGCTGAACATCCTTGCAAAATTTAGCTCTTTCCTGGGCATGCTTGATATCGAATCCGGGATGCCGGACGTCGGTCTTGCTCCCGAGGTAATCGAAAATCCTACGAAGAAATTTAGCAATCATTTTTTACGACGACATTTGAAACCTTTGGCACGACGTTAAGCCCCTGACAGCCTTCCGAAGGGTTGTTGGGTCCCGCCTGTCTGCAGCTTGATCGTTCAAGACCTGAACATACTGCTGCTTTACCAAGGCTGCAGGCAAGTTTACGGTCATCGCGTTGTTGCTGAACACTAAACAGCAAACTTCCTCACCAACGTTGTACAGTAAAGAAAGCTTGCTGGGCTCAATTCTTAAGGCCTGCATCCAAAATTTAGCTATTGAAAGCCTTTGGACATTAAGCCGAAGCTGACCTTTTGTATGAAGCTGAGGGTTTTCAGCATCATGTCAGGGTCGCGTTCTGTTTTGGCAATTATGTAGTAAGCACGAGCAAGGCAAAGAAGCACGTAGACGTTATTGTCTAGTTTTTTTAGGGCTCTCTCGTACTGATTTACTTGTAAGAGATCGACTTGGCACAAAGTTTCCTTACGAATGTTAGAGCAGGCCGATGTTGACCAATTTCCACCAGAACGTGCGCCAAATTGATGGATATGGTAGGCATCGCCATCGTTCCCTCTTGTACCTGGCCCAGGTCAGTCAATGAGACACATCTACAAGGGTTTACCTGCGTAAAAACCTCCTTTGCTTCAGAGTACTTCCCCAGCTCTGCGAGGCAAATACCAACACCGGTAGCTGCATAAACGTTTCTCCCGTCACTTCGCAGAGCTTTATCGAAGAATTCCAATGCCTTTTTCACTAAACTCTCTTTCTGGACAAAACCTTGAGCCTTTCCACAGAAGCTCATTGTAAACAAAGTCTCACATTCTTCACATCGTTTTGGCCGAGCATTAGGTATATGTTACCGATGCTACAGAGCGCGAAGCAATCATTTTTGTCAAATTTCTGTAGGACTTCCTCAAATGCCTTGCGAGAATCCCGCATATGACCCTTATTTGTTGTGTCTTCCATGAAACACAGACCGTTGAGCAAGAAGTGTGTTTTTTTGTCGATATCTTGCAGTTTCGCAAATTCGAGTCTCGCCTCTTCAAACTTCCCCTTTGACATAAGCATAAATCCAAGTCGAGCAATGGCGTCCAAGTAAGAAGGATGCGCATCGAGAATACTGCGGTAAGCTTCCTGTGCCTTATCCAGCGCTCCGGATTGTTCGTCAAGACGGGCCATGTTGTAGCGAATCGTAACTTCGAGGGGAACGTCTCCAAACTCAGAGTCTCTGCATGCAAGCAATGCTCTCTCGTAAAACTTCAGTGCCTCATCGCGACTTGAGCCTCCAAGCGTCTGCATTTCTCTGTGGTACAGCGCCCCTATATTGTTAAGAAGCTCTGCTGAAACAGAGGCTGATCCTTCTTCGTACTGTTTCAGGGCATTTAGGTAGCCTGCCAGTTCGACATGTTACTTGAGCGCTGAGATCATGACGGAGCTCACCTTCGCGGGCTATTTTTGTGTTCATGGTCTCGTATAACTTTGACATTTCCATCTGAATGTCAGGATCTGGAATGAGGCCCTCCTGAAGATCTGCCTCGGTGACTTCGGGTGATCTAAAAAGCCCTCGAAGCCTGTTATAGAGCTCCTGAGCTCGCGGCCGGGTGGCTTCCTTTTGAGAACAGATGAAGGCTAATTTCTGAGAATTTCAAATGAGTTTGCGAAAGCCATGGTTACACTCATTTACTTGAAGCGCCTCAAAATTGTCTGGCTCTTGGGCAAGGACTTTTTCAAAGCATTCAACAGCCTTCGAAAACTCACCTATCAACGGGTAAGTGCGTTTCATTTGAAGACAATGACCTACGGTTTGCAAGGTAAATTTCCCCGAGGCCATAATTAAACGGGGGTGAAGAACCCATAGCCACTGCTTTGGAATAGCACTCTTTTGCCTCGGCCCACTCCCCCTACAAGATCTTAAAATGAAGATTTACCAGTCAAAATATACCTTTGCATGATGCGCACGACCGATTATAGCGTAACTTTCTGCTTGAAGTTCTTTCGTGTTTGTCATTTCCAAAGTCTTTCTGCTCGCACGCTCCGCTTTGTCGTAGGACTTATTCGCGAAAAATCGCTCCGCCATCAACATCCACATTACTGGATTGTTCTGGTTGATCGTGTATGCTCTATTTACGAGTTCGGCCGCCTGCCGCAGCTTTTCACTGTCCCCTTGGGATCTCGCTTCGTTCCAGTCCATTATAGCAAGGCAGAGAATTGCATCATCATTTCTGTCATTCTAATCGATTTGTGTCAGATGCCTTCCGTTGTAAAGGTCTCCCCCTTGAAACGCACCAATTGCAGCGCTCGTTTGAATGCATGTCGTGCTTCCGCCAACATGCCCAGCTTATGATAACAGATTCCGATAGGGACACGGACGTCAGGCCTAATATCTGGAAGTAGCGTCTTGATGGGAATTAACGCTATTCGAAGCATTTCAATCTTCCTCTTACCAAGACCTTTTGATACCAAGCAAGTGCTGCCTTGTAGTCTGCTCTCCTCGAGGATATTGAAGCCTTCGCAATTTAGATGTTGTAGTGGATTCTGACGGCCTACCATTCCTAAAATGGCCGGAACGCACCAACTATCAGTATCAAGAGCGAACTGGTATTGCTTGTATGCATCCTCCAGCCTATCGGAGGAAAGAAGAAGGTTTCCTGACGCAGCAGTTAATTTCGCTTTGTCCAGTACTCACTGTGTTAAACCTTTGGCAATGACGGCCCATATGTACCGTCCATTTATCGCATCACATCGGTTGATGAGCTCTGTTGCCTCCTGTAGAAGCGTTTTCGCGTCTCTATCATCCAGTGGAGTCCACGATACGGGTGACACAAGCTTCTCTGTCGCGACTTCAACATAAAACATCGCAAGCATGGAAAGGATGCGGATGTAGTCCGGGTCTCTGGCCTGTATCCCTCCGGCTTGGCGAGGTTGGTGAGAAGCTTAGCGTATGGTTGTGGCTTCAGAACTGCAATGGTACCTGCGCCAATATTTGCTGCGGCCTTCAATACTCGCTCAAAGTCGTTGTAGACGCCAATGGCATAAAATTCACGCTGTTTCGACTGAATTGGCGGAGCTCCAGCGGGTACCAAATTTAGAACCTACCGCGAACTCCAAATACAAACGAAACGGAACCGATTCGTCAGCTAAAATGGAGATAATCGCGTCGTTTTCGTTGTTGTTTCCGAGATCGTCTACATCGACTTCAAGTACTTCCTCGCCTAATACTCCTCAGCCTTCTGTTTCGTACTAGCGCTCTTACCATTTCTGAGGGGAACCTCTATTTTCCGGCCCTGCCAAGTGAACCGGTCAGTGGATGGCAGGGATTCGGCTGCCTCTCTTGTGGTGTTAAGTTGAGACTTGCCATGGCAGATTTGATCACAGTGAGTTGACTCGTCAACAAAATCAAGAAGAGAAACTCCCGGCCCTTCTTCCCTCCGCCAACGTACATCAGGCTCCAAAATGCCTCTGGAGCTCAACCGCGACAACACGCGCGGCCTTGACTTAGCAACCCTGGGCGACGACGAGCGGTTCGAGGACTGCGAAGTCTTGTCTCTCAATAACTGCGCGCTCGCCTCCCTTCAAGGTAAACTCTGTTCGCGGCAGGTCAACGCGCTTACTCGCTCCGCCCCTCGGTCGTGGGAGTCTTGTCCGAGAACAATTTCTGCTCATATATTGGATTCATCAATTCCGAGCAATGGGTGGACTGATAAGCACCGCCTGTGGACGCTGCTCTTTTCCGCTTAGTTGCCGGCAACGGAGCGATGGACGAGTCTGACACTTCGTTCCTTTTTCTCCTCCACTCGTTACGAACCTCAGGCCTTCCACCCCATCCACGCCTTCGGGAACTGCAACTACTCGACAATCGCTTAACCGACGTAAAGGAACTGACCGGTGACTCCTTTCCCGCGTTGGTGCGTTTGGACTTGTCGAACAACCGGCTGTCGGATCTCGCTTCGCTGAATGCCTTGAGAACCCTATCGAGTCTCAAGCATCTGTCAGTTATGAAGAACAAAGTGGCGGAAAAAGCTGACTACTCGGCAAGCATCTTTCGATTGTTCCCGAATCTCACGTCGGTGGACGGGCTGGATCGGTAACACTCTCTGCTTCCGATTTTGCGACGCGCTAATTTGCTGTTTGACAGGGAAGGAAACGAGGTTGACTTCACGGACGACGAAGATGACGGTGACGATGGTGAGGAAGACGAGTACGAAGAAGAAGACGAAGACGATGAGGATGGGGAAAAGCAAGATGCCGACGAAGGGGACGAAGATCCGGACGGAGCTGAGGAAGACGACGAAGAGGACGAGGAAGCCGATCCCGTTAACCCTAAAACTGCAGCAGAAGAAGAGGAGGACCCTGAGGACGAAGACGACGAAGAGGACGTTGATGGGGCCGCTGATCAGAACGAGGGAGAGGACGGTGAAGAGGAGGGTGACGATCAAGAAGGTGAAGGCGATGAGGAGGATGGAGACGAGGACGAACTTGACACTTCCAGCAAACCAGTCGGCCTCGAATATCTCGTTCAGGTGAGACGATTCCCACTGGCCGGGTTCAGCATGAACATTAAGCGTGTTTTCGGTGCGCGAAAACAGGACCACGACGGTGAGGACGATGACGACGAAGAGGATGAAGATTACGGAACTTCTGGTGCAAAAAGAGCCGCGGAAGACGACGGCGAGGACGACGAAGACGGCGACGAGGATGACGAAGAAGAGGAGCCACCAGCAAGGAAGCGGAGCAGGCATTCATAGATGCTGCTCTCTCGTTGCTTGAAGTTTTGTCGTTTTGTTTAATAATACGCTAGCGTCGTATAATGTACTGTATGCTGTCACTCAGGACGAGCCGAATGAAACAACAAACCAACTTGTTTGACATGCTCTTCTGTCCGACATGCGCGAACATGCTCCTGGTGAAACCGGGAACGGAGGGAAACGAGATGTTCTGCCAGACATGCCCATACGTTTTGCGCCTGGAAAAGGTTTGAGCACTGACCTCTTGTTGGCCCGCGTGCCGTTCGTCGATCTCACCCCTGCTTGCAATACGTTAACGATCAATTGGAAGCCCGTCCGAGAAAGAACATACTTTCAACGGAAAGACGTTGACGACGTCCTCGGTGGTTCGAACGACGGGGGCTGGGACGAAACAGATGTTCAATGCCTCAAGTGCGACGGAACAAGGTAACGCAGGCAGGAACAACTCGTTTGGTCTCGTTTCTCAACGCGCCCACATCCTTTCAGAGCGTCCTACATGCAGCTACAGATAAGATCTGCAGATGAACCCATGACAACCTTCTACCGCTGTCGGAGTTGCAAATATACTTGGAGAGAAAACTAGTCAGGCTGTGGTTGTTGCATATAAGGAAACGGCGTTTTGTGGTTCTGAGATAGTGGTTGGGGCTCGAGAGCACCAATGGAAGGCAATAATATTATTGACGCCCGCCAACCGTGACAAGATCAAAATGGCTCTCCCTGCGACCAGCCTGTCGGCCTGGCGGCCGCGACTTCTCCCACGCTTCGTTTTCATTCAGTCGCGGAGCCTGCAGTTCCTCGTCATTGCTCAAGACTACACGGACGATGAAGCGCTGTCTCGCCGAAACCTAGCTCGACCAGCGCATCTTGCCCGAGCCAAGGACGCCAAGAAGGACGGACGTGTTTTGGTTGGCGGTGCTACTTTATCTCATGATGGCAAGATGACTGGCAGTATGATAGTAGTGGACTTCCCCGATGAGGGAAGCGCTAGGGAGTTTGTGAACCAAGATCCCTACACGATTGGGAAAGTCTGGGAGAGGATTGACATTAAGCCTTTTAAAATGGCTACATTAGACCCGAAATAGAACCCATTTTCAATAAGAAAAGATGCCCACTGTGCCTGTACTCTCCACCAATACACGCAGAAGAACATGGGACACGCAACTTTCTTTGGGCTTCGCATTCGCGCAAGGTGCGGTTCGGCGAAGGGGATAGTTCTGCGTTCAACTTCAAGCGGCATGGCCGTTGCGAGAGAGATGTGTTTTTGCCGTTTCCGGTTTTCACGTTTTTTGTTCTTGTGACGCCCAAGCCTCACGACGCTGCTCGGTTGACATCTCCCTCACCAGCACAGACTGCGACCTTTCCACAGTGGATCCGTCTACGCGGTCAGGCCACCGCCCATTGCTCCTCTGGCATCCACTTCCATTTGTGGGCATTTTTCTTCAAGCTTAAGGGGACACGGTGCTATGACAGACCGGCGAGCGGACGATGTTGAGACGCCTGCCCGTAGTGTTGTTCTCCCTCATGCCTCGACATCTCACCTGCACTCCAGCGACGATGCATCCCCGCCTTCGCCGCCGCCCCGTCGATTTCCTTCCTTTCATTCACTCAAGTCTGCGTCTCAACGTTCTATTGGGCGCTTCAGAACGCGAGTTAGGAAGCAGCTGAGCCGCCCTTCATCTCCCCCTTCATCGTCATCTCCGCCACCACTTCTGTTTCCGCCTTCACCGTCAGATCGAGAAGCGATTCCCAGTCTTGGCTCCGACCAGGAATGGAGCCGTACGTCGATTTCAACGATGGTGGAAACTCGCCGAGGATCTGCGCACACTTCGAAGAGCGACGACGATGTTCATTCTAGAAGAGGTTTCTTGTATATTCAATCAACATGTATTAAGCCATTGTGCTGAATAACGGCCACTCTTTGCCCAACACAGCTGCTTCGATTGATTCTGCCGTTTTGGACACTCCTTCTCTGGAACGTCGATCTGTCCCTTCACTCTCTCGGAAGAATCGACTGCGAAACGTCTCGTCGCCATCTCCTCTCTCGTCTTCGGGTAATTCCTTCTTCTTCATGGCCGAATCCGTCGAGGAAGACGCGTTGGAGGCGGGGCTCGTCCAGCGGGATCAGCAACTGGAGGACGGGAAGACTGCGTCAGGATCGTATTCTCCGGCATCACCGGCTGTTGTTTTCGGGGCATCGAGCGGAATCGCGCCTCCTGCGTCGGTTCTAGTGAAGAAGAAACTGTTTTCCCATCTTGATGGGGTGCAGCCGAAGGCGACCTCAGCGAGTACAATCGGTTCAAATTCATCATCTCCTCGATTGGGACCTGTGGGACGTCGCGGGAGTGGTGGCGCCAAAGCTGGCACGAGCGGCGGTGCCGGAACGGTCAGTCAGGTGCCGTCGCACTCCCGCGACACCTCGCCCTCTTCGTTGCCCCACCTCCTCCTTCGGCGATCCCTTTCGTCGCAAGAGAGCCGCCGAAGCGTTTCAACCCTCACGGCAGATACTGTCCTTACGGAGATTGTCGATGGAAACCTTGAGGCGCCAGCGTCCACCACATCACTCGGCCCCTCCCCAACATCCAGACCGGACGCTATTGCGAGCACTGTTGCCTCGTCATCACGACACCCTAGTCTTGAAAGGCCGGATCGTCGGATCTCCTTCGGCTCCTCGTCATCGTCTCGGATTTCAAGTCTGGAGCGATCTGAAGCAGCAGTTGCTCCCTCGAAGTTGCACATCTCAACTACTGCTGGTGGCTTGCAGACTCCACCAAATCACCCGCATATACGACGGCTTTCACACGGGTCTGGTTTTGGCGGGCGATCGGGGTCACCACAGCAGCAGTCACCCGTCATCGCTGCACCGACACCAACATCAATCAAATCGCCACGGGTCACTGCCTTGGCGCGCGAGGTTGATCTGACCATTGGCGTAGTCTCGAACACCGCGCATCATTCCTCTCCCGGCTCCCTCTCGCTGTCTTCATCCATCACCCCCGCCACGGCCGCGTCGACTGTCCTCACCAGTACCGCATCAACCCCTTCTTCCTCACCTCGATTTTATCCTTCTGCACATGTTCCTCAAACGTCATCACCGCTCTTAACACCGACGTCCATATCCGCAAACCCTTTCGACGCCAGCCCGCTCCCAACTCCTGCAGATTTCCTTCTTCCCCTGGAACCAGACTTGGCCACATCATTTTTGAGTGATGTGAGAAAGGAATGGGAGGAGGAGATTGAGGAGATAAAAGTTGTAGCAGATTTGGGAGTCCGTGTGATTTTAGCATCGTGGGAGGGTTTCAGGCAAGGCAAGGCTCGGCAACTATGGCCGCAAGATTCAGACGCCGACGAAGGAGGAGCAAGGGAAAGCCATCGTTATAGCACTACGCCAGTAATGCGACCGCTGCTGCTTCACTCAAATAGTTGGCCAATGTCTCTAAACAGTAAGTCTGTCGTTTTAACGAAGACTACTTTTTCTAACAACATCTCCGTATTCCACTATCACAGTCTCAGCCCAGGATGAGATACTGTTTTCCGTTGAGCAGCTCGCCCACAAAATAATCGACACTGCAGCCGAGAGTTTTGTGAAGACCGACTTATCGGGACAGATTATGCGGGGACTACAGGAACTGCTGGAACAGCAAAAGCGGCTGATTACGGGGCATCCAGACGTGGCTGACGTTATTCGAAAGCTCATATACGTTTTCGCTCCATTTGCGCGTTTCATTGAGCGGATGGTAATAAGTACCCTTGCACTGCGAACAAACTTGCGTAACCCTTCAACTTCCATTGTTATTTTCAGAATCATCACCTCTCAGAGCCTGCAATGGCCGACAGCCGGACGACAACTCCGACGAGAACGACCCCAAATCATTACCCCTTTCCCTCCTCATCACTTCATTCCACCCCAAGCTCGCGAAGCTCCAGTCCGAACTCTCGCAATATGATTCCCTTCTCCTCTTTCCGTGGTGATAGCCCAATGCCTGCTGCACCCGGCACTGCAACAATTAGAATCTCGTCCAGCGTAACTGCCTCGCCCTCGCCCCTCAGCGAAAGTTCCCCTGCACTATCACCTTCAGCTGTTTCTCCCCCCTCGGTGATTTCACCGCTCCCACGAGGACGGAGAAGACTAAGCGCCGCAGCACGGATTAGAGTTCCCTCGCCGCTGAGCCCAAAAGCGACAGCTGCCGGCCTCGCACCCGTTGTCGACGTATCTACGCCGGATCTTTCCTCAGCTGGTAACAGCATAGCAAGCGCCCCGTCGTCCCCCCCGCAGCAAGCACGCCACCGCCGCGAGCGCTCTGATGGTCACTTATCTCCGTCGTCGCGCTCACTGCGATCCTCCACGACAAAGCGTCGAAGCCTTTACGATTTGATAACTGGAACAAACTTTTCGTCATCACCTCCTGCATCCGCTGGAGCAAGTCAATCCAACAGTGCAAGTTCAATAGAGCAACCTGTACCAAGCAAAGGTCCCTCAACGCCCCGAACAGGAGCCGGACTCACTCGCCATATATCTAACCCCTCTTTAAAAATCACCGCCCTCGCGTCGTCTTCAAACATTGGAAACTCCCTTGGGTCGCTTCTTCTTCCGAACGGTTCCATTCGAGGAAGTGGTGCCAGCTTAAGGCAGAGACAGCTTCAACAACCGCAACAGCCGGCTGAGATCGCAAAAATCTCGCAAGCTGATGTGGAGCCAAAAGCTGGAGAAGACTTTGCTGGTGTGAGCAGTAGAGAAGAGCAAGACATAAGCTCGCTATTGTTGGCGGGGGATTTAAGTCCGAAACAGAGAAAACGTGCGGTTAAGCCGGTTTGTACTAAATTAGAATTACAACCGAACTTACTCATTGTGGAATCGTTGTAGAAACCGCTCATAACATTTTTCAAAAACATGTTCAGCCCAACGACTGACTCATCCGGATCTACATCGTCACTGGCCTCGTCATTTCCGACCTCTCACAGTACTTCTGATATTTCATCGCGCACCTCACCGGCGTTTGCAAATGTAGCTTCTTCGTCTCCGCAGCATCCCTCACCTTTGAAAGCCGTCAGTGCCAACTCCATGATGTCTTTGTCGACAACATCTTCATCAAAAAATTCTCTTCGGCCAACAGCGTCAGCGGCTCCCGATCCTGTTGTTCCCTTTTTGTCCTATCTCTCCGCAACAGATGCCAGCATATATTGCTCAGTAGACTCGATGCACACTCAAACAGTTCGAGACAGCGAAGCGAGTGGTGCTGTGGCCGAAAGTGAACCGCCAGTCCTCTGTCGGATATGCGAAGAACGGATACCAGCGTCTCTTATCGAAAGACATATTCCGGCCTGTTCGTTGACTCATCATCACCAGATTCAAATGCATAACTTTGACGTTAAGTTGCGGACAACCCTAGCTGCGTTAATCGCCCGAAAGGAAACGATAGGGTCCCCAGCGTTTGCTTCTCCGTTTGAATGGGGCTCATTTTGCCGCGTTATTGATGGTCTTGGTGATTATGGCCGCGAAGCGATGAGGATTGGAGAGATTGCATCCGTGGAAGATGGCAAGAAAGCCACTGCCGCTTTGGAGAAGCTGGTTGGCAAAATGAAAAAACTGTTAACGGAGGAAACGAAATTCGCCGCGAAGGAAACAGAGGCCTTTCAATTCGGGCACAAGCTCGTTGCAATAGTAAGTCGTTGCTCTTTTTGGCGTTGCTTCTTCTGAAGCTGGGATTTCTTCAATCGACACAGGTGCAAGAGAAGTTTGAGGCCGTTCGGCTTTACGCGGAAAAACTTAGCGCAGCAAAAGCTGTGTCTCTTGGCGCACCCGCTAATGTAACGAGGGAAGCAATTGAGGCAGCCAGCAACATAAGTGAGCTGCTTGGTGACGGTCCAAGCAGCACCAGTGCAACGCGCCGGTTACCCCCGCTCATTCCTTTTGCAAGCCCGACTGCGTCCACAACAACCCCGTCATCAGCTTCGACTCCCACCTCAAATCCGTCGCCATCCATTGCTACTCCTTTAGCGAATCGGCTTCTCTCGGGGCCGTCGTTGGAAACTTCACTTTCAGTGTCATTGCGTAACTTGGATTCGCCGGTCTCTCCGTTCAAGCTTGCGGCAGACGTCTTTAAACCTCGTTCAGGAGCAGATGGCGAAACGGAAGGCCAAGAAGACGGCTCGACGGGGGGATTGGCGGTTAGCGGTGGCGGTGGTGGGAAGAAATTTATGAGTTTGTTTGCCGCGCTGTTGAAAGGAGGTGGACACCGGAGGGCGGCAAGCGGGACATCCGCTGTAGCAGAAGTCTCGGTGAGCTTGTAGTAACAGGCCTTGCAGTGCTCAACCATTATTTCAGGGCTCGGAGAAGGACAAACGACGAAAGATTCCAACATTTGATGATTTTGAAGTGATCAAACCTATTAGTAGAGGCGCCTTTGGGTAAGCTATTGCGGCACAAGTAAAAAGGCTGCCGCTAATTTCCTCCCCGATATTTTTCTCAACCAAAAAAATTAACAAAAAACAGTAAAGTGTATCTAGTCCGAAAGAAAGTCACGCAAGACATCTATGCTATGAAGATACTGAAGAAGAAAAACCTGATTCGGAAGAACATGGTGACACACGTGCTTGCGGAACACAAAGCTCTGACAATGGCAAACAATCCGTTTGTTGTGAAGCTTTTCTACGCCTTTCCGGATAAGGACAATCTTTACCTAGTAATGGAGTATTTGATCGGAGGCAGGTTCATCATTTTCCCCATCTTTTTTATGACCGCCCTTCTTCGTATATCAGGTGATTTGAGTGCCCTGTTGGCCAATTTCGGTACATTTGACGAAGATATGACACGCATGTACTCCGCGGAAGTTGTTCTTGCCTTGGAGTACTTGCATGCAAACGGAATTACCCACCGCGATCTAAAACCCGACAGTAGGTTCCACCCACTTGAGCCTCATATGTTCCGACGATATTGCTTGACCGTTACATCCACCAGACATGCTAGTGAACCATGAAGGACACATAAAACTGACGGTAGGAGCTCAAATTGTTCTGCTACATTCGCAAGCCGCTGATCGTTTTGTTTGCGGTGAAGGATTTCGGTTTGGCCCATATTTCTGTGCCCCAAGCTCCCATTGTCGCAAGCGGCCAGAAGGAGGTCATTGCCAACGTTTGTGAATGCTCATGAATCCCATGCAAAGGTTAAACTTTGTTCCTTTTCAGCGCCTCAACATGCTGTCAAAGCGAAAGGCAAATCGCCCAAAGCGGGTCTCTAACTTGTTTGGCTTCAACCGGAATGAAAATCCCGCACCCTCCATGCCTCAGCCGGACGCACAACCAAGCTCCGCTCTCCCTCAGCCGCAGATCCAACCAACGCCTGCGGCAGCACAAACATTTACTGAAGGAAATGCATCGGAGGACCCCTCTACGTCGACAACCAGCAAGCCGCCAAGTGCAGTAGCCGTGCAAGCGCATGGCAAGGCCTTACTGGGCACGCCAGACTATCTCGCACCCGAGCTTCTCCTAGGATTGGAGCACGGGCCAGGGGTGGATTGGTGGGCGCTTGGGGTTTGTATGTTCGAGTTTTTGGTAGGAATACCCCCATTCTCTGCAGACAGCCCAGAGCTGATCTTCGCACGGATTTTGGACCACGGTAAGAGAAGGGTTTCTTTTGAGCTCGGGCTTCTTACAACTGATTCGCCGCAGAAATTGAATGGCCTGAGGAGGAAGAAATTTCGAATGTGGCAAAGAATGTTGTTTTGCGCCTGCTGAATCCGAGGGTGCCAGAACGATTGAAGGCAGACTCCATTAAAGGGCACGAATTCTTCTCAGTTGTCGATTGGGATCATATGCTTGACCATCCAGCTCCGTTCATTCCTGCCCCCGACAACGGCACCGACACAAGCTACTTTGCCCGTGAGTACTCAGTTTTGCCCGCTGTATTCTTGCACACTCAAATGCTTATCTATTAATAGCGAGAAATACCCGGCCTGACATACTGAAGCTGTCGTCAGTTACGCTAAGCGCCCTAAATGTCGGCAGTGGCTCAGGTAGCCCTGTCATCCACTCTGAAACGGTCGCCGAAGACCCGGAAGAAGGCAGCAGGGACGGGAACTCTGACGACTCTTCGATAGGCGGCAAAGCCATCGGTGACGGCGAAGACCCCAGACTGAATCGCCCGAATGAGAGCAGCGACAGTTTGGACGCATCAAACTCTTCAGGAATAGACGGGTCCCGCGAGTCCTTTACGTCAGACTCTGGACCGACATCTCGCCATATGAAACGCCGCTCAGCTCCCCCAAAAGCCCCACCGGCGGCGCTTCCGGGGAGACTGTCGAGCGATTCTAGCCTCAACGACAGACTCTTTGGCGAGTTTACGTTCCTGAATGTTGACGTTCTCGGCGACGCCAGCCGCGGCCGAACTCCTGCTCAGCTGAACGTGCCTGTTACCGTCGCGAGCACCGACGACGACGGCGGGGAAGGGAAGGCGAGGGACCACGGATCAGTCGTTGGAGGGTCGTACAGCCGCAGCTCGTCCACTCCGCCGAACTCGAGCAGTGGCGCAGGCACGCCGACCACATCCGGTCCGGGTACGGGGACCATTGGCGGAAGGTCGGGGTGGCGATTGACGCACCAGGGATCAAATCTATCGACAGGATCTGGCGCCGGGTCGAGCGAGCAGCTGGAATCGGTTAGTTTTTCTTCTTTTTCTTCTGTTATGATTGTTATTATTATTTGTTCGTCTAACAGCGGAATCCAGGAAGAAGCACGGCGACGTCGGCATCGCTCGCTCGGTCTCTTTTTCTAATAATCTGGTGGTATCCCCACATCGGACTTTTTTTCTCTATGGTGTCAATGCCATCATTGCAGATCTTATTTTTATAGAATCTTTTCCTTCTTTTTGCGGTTTACCCTTTTCCCCACTTCCTTTCGGTTTTCCCTTTGCGCTATTAAGTAGAACCGAACGCTTTTCTTTTTTTTTTTTTTTTTTTAAGCCCCCATCAAGTTTATTGATCTGTTGGACAATCCGATCTGTTGTGCCTCTGCTAAAAAAAAGCCGGTGAGGGGGGTGCCGAGTGCCACGGGCGCTCTCCTTTTTTCCCTCTTCATGGTTTTAGTGTACTCAGCATTTGTTTAAAAAAAATCTACAGCTTTTGCTCTGTTTCTCGTCGGGGATAATCAAAAACAAAAGAGAGGGGGAAAAGAAGCATCAACCGGGCGACGGAGAAGCCTCCGGAGGTAGAGTCCGGGAAAGAACGGTGGACACCGAGTGAGTTAAATCATTAGATTTTTTTTCCACAACGAATTTTTAAGTTAGAAGAAAAACATTAGGTTAAGAGGACAGCGCGGTGTGGGAAGGGCGGGGCGGGCGGGGGCGGCCGTGAAAGAAGCAATGAGACACTCGGACAAGGGCACGTATTACAGGCACTAGGAATAAAGATAGGGAAGCTGGGAAACACTGAAACGAACGTAAACATGAAAGAGAATAAGGGTTTTAAAAAAATTTAAAAAAAAAGAACAAGTCATCGCCATCCATCATCAGAACCCATCAAGTCTTGAAAATAAGATAAATAAGAGGACACCCGCTCCGCGACCGCGCGCCGCGTCGCGTCGTCCATCTGCGTCTCCGAGTCGGCGTCGCGCACCACGCACTCGCACGAATCGATCGCTGCGGCGGCGAAGCAGACGGATCAACGCGACGCAACTGGACTCGTCCAGCCGCGTCGGCAGCGGCGGCGGCGGCGGCGGCGGCGGCAGGGGTGGCAAGAACACCGGACCGCCGCCCACGCAGATGCCATCGTCGACGCCGCCGCCGCTGTCGCCGTCGCCGACCCGCATCGCGCGAGCCAGCAGCTCGGCAACGTCCGCCATGGCCTCCGCGTCGACGAACGCCTCCGTGTCCGCGGGCACCTGAGCAGATCGGTGGAACCGCAAGCCGCGCGAGCAGCAGTCCGCGCCCGCCGCCGCCGGCGTCCCCGGCCCCGCCCCGCCAGAAGCGCCGGTGCGGGCATCGCGCACCCTCTGCACCAGCCGCGACGAAGCGGTCGCCGGCGGCGGCGGTGCGCAGGCGCTGCCGACGTGCAGCCGCACGAGCCACACCGCGAGCTCGGTGTCGACGGCGGCCTCGCCGAACGGGTCGGTCGTGGCGTCCTCCATGTTCAGGCGGTCCGAGAACCGCACGAAAAACGACGCGTGCCAGGACGCGCGGCTGGCGTGGGAAATGGCCTGCGGGTCGGGCGACGCCGCCGCGGTCGCCGTCCACGGCCGCGACAGGGAGCGGCGGTCGCGCAGCGAGAAGCCCGCGGCGAGGGCGAGGTTGTCGACCGCAAAGTCGCGGACGCGGAAGTCCCCGCGGTGTTGGTGCTGCTGGTGGTCGTTGTCGTGGGGGTCGCCGCCGGGTGCCGGGACGGCGAGGTGGACGTACTGCACCTCTGTGGTACGGACGAGCTCGCCCGGTGGGGCGTCAGGGCGGAGGCGGGCGTAGAAGGCGGCGGCAAACGCCGCAGAGAGGAGGCTCGGGTCGTGGATGGCGACGGCGGCGCGCGCGGACGGGTCCGGCGCGGCGTGCGTGCTGCCGGCCATGGACGTCGGGCGCGCTTTGCGGAGCGGAGGCGGGATAGAGACCAGGCAGATGTCCGTGGGGTTGCTGGGCGCGCCGCCGCTCTCCAGGGGCGCGGCGAAGAAGAGGCGCCGGTTGTGGATGCAGACTGCACCGTCTCCGTCGACGCGCGTGCTCCAAAACACGGAAAGTACTCTGGACGCCGACGCTAGCCTGCCCCACTCGTCCACGGGCACGCTGAGGCTGGTCATGTGCCTGTAGGTGTTCAGGTCCATACGCAACGCTCGTAACCGCAAAAGCTCCCCCAAGGACTTTTTCGTTCCAAAAGCGAACAAAGGTATCGTCGGGAAGCCCAGCAAACGTTGCGAGCATCTGCTTGGCCGCTTCGGAGCTGACCGCCGCAGAAAAGAGAAAGTCCGGAGTTGTTTCCCAGCTGAGGCCGCGCGACACTGGAAAGCAGTGGAACAGCGCCATGACTTCTTCGTAGAGATCGACAGCTGTCCAGCCTGCGATTCCGGATGGCGTGCGTTTGGGAAAGAATTGGTCAAACACCCGCACTGCCAATCCTGGGTCGACAAGCCACCGGAGAGATCCTCCAATGTCCGTTAAAACAATGTGCCAGTAGCAAACTCGTCTTCCAGCGTGGGTCTGGGGCGGACTTCCAAGTATCATTTTGATTGCCTCCACGGTCTCCGCCTGGTTCGGGGCATCTGCAATACCGTCCGCATCCATCGGGATGATGATGCAGACGGACGACGAATCGGCCAACCACTCTCCGATGGTGAAGACTGCGTTGCCAGGGAGTTTCGTCGAGTGCAAACGTACGACTCGGCCTTCGTCGCGCTGCTCAGAGTTCCCCTTGTTAAAGTCGCGAAAGACAAGGGCCTCAGCATGACGGATCAGAAAATTCGCATTCGCTCGCTTGAAAGCGGCGAGGCGGAGCTGGTGGGTGGAGAATGTTCTCCTTCGGATAAAGTGAAACAACGCGCACCAGCCGTCCAGCTCGGAAGTGCTGGGAAACAACGTGGGTGCTGAGAAGGGAGAGGATGAGATCGAGACCGGAATTAAGGCGTTGAAGGCTAAAGATGGGGCTGAAGAAGAAGCCGGCGCTGAGGAAGGAGGGAGGGATCCGTGGGCTTCCATGGCACTGAGCAGCGAGTAAATGAAGCGATACGTAGGCGCGGAGGATAGCGTGCTGGCGTAGAACGCCCTTGAGCAGCGAGCGACTTCGAGGACATCGACAGGGGTGAGGAACAGCGGCAAGAGCGGCACAACGGCAAGAAATAGCCGAGGCAGTGGGTCAGGCAGGTCCTGGAAGCGGGATGCAGCGGCAGAGATTGCGCTTTGGCCGGGAAACCGCATCATCGTCATCATCATCGTCGCTGCTGTTGTTGACGGCGGTGGCCGTGATGGCGAGTGTTGAGTCGTTTGCATGCCGAAAGCGAGAGAAGGGTCGGGGAAAGTTGGGAAGGCGGATGGGTGGTGGAGGGAGGGAGGGATGAAGGAGGGGAGTAGTTGCGCGTTCGTAGTCGCCGCTGTCGTCGTCGTCGCCGCCGCCGCCGCCGCCGGTGGCAGTTCAGCGCCGTCCTGCTGCTGCTGCTGCTGCGTCGTGGTTGTGGTTGTGGTTGTGGTTGTCGTCGTCGTCGACTTTGTGTTGTGCAGAGTGCTGGGTGCGAAGGGTCATAATAACTCTTTCTCTCATCTCTCTCTCTCTCTCTCTCTCTCTCTCTCTCTCTCTCTCTCTGTCTCTCTCTGTCTCTCTCTCTCTCTCTCTCCCTCTCTCTCGCTCCTCCTCTCTTTCTCTCTGTGCTCGAGCTCTCTTCGGGGTCTCTCTCTGTCTCTGTCTCTGTCTCTGTCTCTGTCTCTGCCTGTCTGTCGCTCTCCGTTACCTTGTCTGTCGCTGCAATCTGATCGGGATTGCATCCTGTTTGGCACAACGAGACAAGAGGGAGACGGACAGAGAGAGAGAGACACGGCAGAAGGCAGCTGCCAGCAGCAGACAGATTCGAAGGAGAGCAAAGAGCGGGCGACAGAGAGAGAGGGAGACAGCATGCATATTTCATTGGCGGAGCCTCCTTTGGTCCCCACCCAAGCGCGCATAGGGTGCGAACCGTTTCATCTTATTGGTCCGTCCAGGGCCCCCCTTTCGGCATCAGAGCAAAAGGGCGAAAGGAGCTGTCAAGAACAGAGAGACAGAGAAGGAAAGAGCGGGAGACAGCAATGGATGGAAGAGAGAGCAGAGAGAGAGAGAGAGAGAGAGAGAGAGAGAGAGAGAGAGAGAGAGAGAGAGGGAGGGAGGAAGAGAGAGAGGGGAGAGATTGAAGAGGAGAGAGCAGAGAGAGATGGAGAGAGGGAGAGCGAGAGAAGGAGAGACAAGAGAGAGAAAAGAGCCTGCCTTGGCTTTGACCCAATGCGACTCAACGATGTTGTGATTGAGCGATATTCACTCAGAACCGACACAGGGACAGAGAGAGGGAGAGAGAGAGTTGATGAAGAGGGAGCGACAGACAGGAAAAAATTTGCGTCCGAACGCGCACGGGACGGCGGACACGGCGGAGCTGGTGCAATTGACGGAACAAGCGCAAACAAAAATAAAAATAAAGAAAATAAAGAAAAAAAAGGAACACATACGTGTAGTAAAAAGAAAAGGGCGATTAGAAATGCCCCCCCCCCCTCTTCGCGCGGCATTTCCTCCTGCGTTTTCTGTGAACTCGTCGAACAAAGAAGGGTTTGGCGAGGAACCAACGAACCAACAAAAAACAAAAAAAAAAAAAAATCAGAAAAAGAAAAAGGAAAGCGCTCCCTCCGCCTGACTCGCGCTCCCGCCTGCTGCGGGTGGCTGCGGGTCAACAACAACACATTCTCGAGCGGCGGCGAACCAATCAGCACTTGCTTGCTTGCTTGCTTGCTTGCTGCTGCTGCCGCTGCTGCTGCGTCTTTACCAACAACGCACTACACACAGACATACATGCCCCAACACACACACACACACACACACACACACACACACACACATACAGCTCAGTCGGACACTTTAGTCCACGGGTCAATGCTGTGATTCTGATTGCCATAATAAAAAGATCATCGCCGTGCCCCCCGCCCCTTCGCAGTCGCAGCAGCACCAGGAGGAGCAGCAACCCTCCGGCACACAAGCACCGCATCGCTCAGCACCGCATAGTCCTCCAGCCAGTTGAGCGACATGCTCAGGTACGGGATCCGCGACCACACCACCACCTCCAGCCCTTGCTCCGCAAGCGTGTCCGCCAGCAGGCCGCATCGACGACTCGAACTTGCTCACGCGCTCTAGCTTGGGCAGCCGCTCCTCAGGGTCGATCCACCCTTTCTTGGACTCGACCGACGCTCGGAACGGTAGCACCACCGCCATCAGGATCAGCCCGCCGTTGTCGTCGCCGTCGCCGTCGCCGTGGCCGTCGTCGCGGACCAGTTCGCGCAGCCGCGAGAGGATCTGAAGGGGCCGGTTGCACCGGTCCAGCACGTTGAGCAGCGACACCGTGTCGTAGCCGCGGAACCCGGCCGCCGTGCTCGACGGGCTGCTGCCGCCGCCGCCGCCGCCGCCGCCCGCGCCGTTCTTTTTGCTGCCGGCCGTTGCCGCTGCTGTCGTCGACGATTGGCTCGTCTCCCCCGAAAGCTTCGCCTTGGACGCCTTCTTGCGCCCAGGACCGCCCTTGCGCCGGCGCGCACCGCCCCCGGTCCCATTGTGTGCCTCCTCCCCCTCATCCTCCGCCGTCGCCGCAGCCGGCACCACCACGTCCTCGCCCCCCTTCCCTCCCGGCGCCGCCGGAATCACCTCGGGCGTCGGGTCCGTCGTCAACACGGCGCGGAACCCCTTGCTCTGCAGCGACGACACCAGCTTGGGCGTGACCTCGGTGGCCGTGACCGACTCGAACAGCGGCGCCAGCTGCGCAGTGACCCGTCCTTCGCCGGCGCCCACGTCCAGCAGGTGTCCAAATTTCCCCGCCGACGTCGTCATCGTCGTCGTCGCTGCCGCACCGTCACCACCGCCGCCATCGCCATGCACGTCCTCGACCCGCAGCGTCCCAGCCTCGGCCTTCCTTCGCCACACCAGCCTCTGCCGCGCGGCAGGCCAGCAGCGTGCGCGCCTGGGCCGTCGACAGCACGTGCATGCTGTTGATCCCCGCGTACGCGATCGCGTCCGAGAACGTCAGGAAGAGCATCAGGATCCGCGCCCAGATGATCTGGAAGATGGACCGCGACTCGGCGTGCCGCAGGAACTGCGTCGTCGACTCGTCTTCTGAAAGCTGCACGAACGTGAAGGCGAGGCTCTTGGGCAGCGCGTCGAGATCCACTTCGTAGTAGTCGGACAGCGGCGCTTGGTTGTTGGCGTTCTCGAACGCCTCGACGATATACTTGAAGCGGCTCATGGATCTGTGGATCGATGGGTGGATGAATGGACGGATGACTGGCTTGCGATTTGTGCGGCCAACTGGTGTGGCGCCCTGAGCCTCCAAAATTTCGGTTCAAAAAAATTGAATTCCCATTCGCATACTCTCTGTAGTGACTTGTCACGAAGAATCAGGGTTTGGATAGGGGCAGTACAAAAAAAAGAAAAAAAAGGAAAAAAAAAAAAAAAAGGAAAAGATTCTTGTCATCCCTGTTATGGTGGGGTTCGACAGACCCACAACACTGAATATTTGGACCTTGACTTGCGCTCATCCTTGGGCTGCCTCAACCCCTCTGACCGCAACAACCCCCTGCCGACCACAACCAACCACACACAAACCGAATACAAACAGCGACACGCGCAAGAGCATAAACGAATATGGACCAGAGCACAACAACAACACTCCCATCCCCCCATCCGTCTCTTGCATTTCCCTCATCCGCAACCCCCATCCCTGATCGTTTAGTGGCCCAGGGTGTTGAGCTTGGCAACAACTGGCTCCAGCTCCTTCACGACGATGGCAGCAGCCTCCGCCTTGCGCTTCTCGAGGGCCTTCTTCCGCTGGACGTAGACCTTGCCCTTGGCCTTCCGCTTCTCCTCGAGCCGCTCGACGATGCCCTGGTACTTCCAGCCCATCTCGCTCGAGATGCGCTTGACGGTGCAGTACTTGCGACCGGGCTTGAGGCGGAGGACGCGGAGGGCCGCGGGAACGACCATGCGCTTCTTGCGGTCGAAGGGGGGAGGCACTCCCTCGAAGAGCTTGAGGCGCGCCAGGGCGGCGGTACCGCGCGCTGTCTTGTGCGGAATCATACCGCGGATTGCGCGGTAGAAGATGCGGGACGGGGCGCGGAAGTGGAAGGGGCCGCGAGCGGGGTTGATGACGCAGCGCTTACGGAGGTAGGCGAGGTACTTGACTGGATGAGCAGTGGGACCAATCGAGTTTGGGAGTGTTGGATATTAGACATCAGGGCAAAAACGCATTAATTCGACGAGGTGGACTCACGCTTGTTGCGGTAGAACGAGCCCGAAACGTTCAGCTCCTCGCAGCGGACGACGGTGACTTTCTGGCCGTTGAGGAGCTGCTTCGCGACGATCGAAGCCAGGCGACCAAGGAGGTGGCCCTTGCCATCGACGACGATTTCCTAGAATTCGGTTGGAACGCGGGGAACGATGAGCGTCGATTTAATGAGAGCAAAGGAGGGATGGGGTTTCAGCCTCCGAATAGGCATCTTCGTCTATGTATCTGGGAACACAAACAACTGAGGAGGCTGTGGAAGACTGCTTCGTGCCGCCGTTGGCGCTGATGGTCCCTTGATCTCTGATGGAAGCAATCCGAGTCATCTTTCCCCCAGGGTAAGAACCCAGCAACGACGATGCCTTTGCCGATCTGCGACAACATCCGAGCTGCGCGATGTACTTCCAGCGAATCTGATCCAGCAACCGCAGTGGCTCATCGCACGGGGGAGGGGTATGCGTGGGGTGGGCGCAAAGGAGGAGCGTATTACCCTCTCGAAGGTCATGTCTGTGTTCCTGGTTTTTTCGGTTTTTTTTTCTTCTTTTTTGAGTGAAGAAGAAAACCAGGCTTGCATTTTCAGCCACACCCCCCCCCTTGAACCAAACTAGTTAGTTTAGAGTTTAAACCACAGCTTGTTGAAGGAGTGCGTTGCACAAACAGAGAAAAGAACCAGTTTGACTCTAGCAAAGCAAACAATACGAGAAAATATCACCAATAGAGTAGATGGTCTCCACCGAAAAGAAAACAACGGAACAACACCATAGCCATACGAATCAAATGAAAGAAGAAAGTAGGGTGGCGCGACGAAAGGAGAAAATCGGCAACTGGAGGCCCAATTGACGACGCTCCTACTTTTTACCCTCCCATTTAGCCTTCAGCACCGAGACAGGCTGCGGCACGTCCGAGATTCGCTTCTCCGCAGTAGGGGGCAAGCTTGAGTCTCGCTCAGGCGCGGTTATAATAAAGTCCAGCTTGCCTTTGACAGAGTTGTTGCTGCTCCGTTTTGGAATAAAGTAGGAGCCGCCTCCAGAATCGTGTGCGACCTGCTGCGAAGGGCCTGCTTTGTTCAACTTGAGCACGTTGATCGGGAACATGCCACGTCGGTGAGATTTTGAAACTAGAAGAAGAGAATTAAACGGGGAGCTTGTTAGGTCATTGACCGGTTCAAGAAAAGTGTGGACAAATGAATAAAGACTAACCGAGTTGGCCGCGAGCCCAACCGTCGTCGAAGGTGCATTCAATGCCAACGATGTCGCCGACCTCCAAGGTCAGCTCATCATTTCGGATCCCGTGGTACGAACGAACAACAACGTGGGTGTTGGGCGGCGGAGGAACAAACGTCGCAAGGTTGGGAATATCGACTTGCTCGATGGGAAGGCCGTCAAACTCCTTGGACGGCGGGACGTCTTCACCACCGTAGCGGTCGTGGTCGTAGTAGTCTCGCTGTCCGTCCGAGTTTCGAGGGCGCCGGCAGCAGCGCCAACGCCTGCAGCGGCGAAAACCTCCTCCCCAAAGCTCGCCTCTCCTTCCGCCACATGCGCTTCGGAGGATTCAACAACGTACGACGACTCGTGCGCTGCTTCCTCCAACTCGCTCATATTTGAGGCACGGTTTCCTGCGCGATACATCCCGATAACGTCGGACACGCCGGACGCATAGCCCAGCTTGGAGGCTCCGCTCACAGCGACGCTATCCGTTTCCAGCGTCTCCAGTATCTCGGCTCCCTCGTGCTCGCGGCCAATCAGCTCGGAAGCTGTCGCGACGCGAATTTGATCTGAAGACAAAGAACTCGTCTCGTGTTCGACGACCTTTTGTTCGTGCGTCTCCGTCACTTTCACCGTTGTCACCGTCGTGGTAGTTGTCTTCTTTTCATGCGCGGCGGCAGCGGCCGCACCAACTCCAACAACTGCCGCACCAGCGGCTGCGCCGACAAGAAGGGCGTCGAAGCCGTGCTTTTCGCTGGCAGCGCCGCCAACAGCGTATCCGGTCGTCGTCGTCGCCGCTTCCGAGTGAAGGCTCGCTCCGGCTGCAAGTGCATCCCACTGCTGGTCAACCAACGGTTCCGGCACGGGAATGCGAGGGGGAACAGGGGAGATTCTGGTCATGTAGCGGGTTTCTGTGTGTTCTGAGTGTAGGCCTTCCGCAGCTGTCGCGTGGGGTACAGGGGTGATCCGGGCCGTGTAGCGGGTCTCCGTGTGGGCCTCTGCAGCCGACGCGGCTCCAGCGGCTGCGGCCGTCGATGCAAGGCCATATTCCGTGGTTTTCGCACCAGCTGCAACTGCGTCATGGTGACTCGTGGTGGTCGTGGTCGTCGTTGTCGTGGTTTTGGTTTTGTGGGCGGAATTCGCAGCAATAGCTGCGGCGCCAACAACTGCTGTTGCGCCAACAGCCGCGGCTCCAATCGCGATTTCCTCTCCGTAGGTTTTTCCGGCCCCCGCAGCCCCCACCGCAGCACTCGAAGTTGTCTGGTATCCTGCCGCAGCTGCCCCGCTGGAGCTGGAGACTGCTGCCGTCGACGTCTGGTAGGTAGCGCCGACTGTTCCAGCGGCAGCGCCACCTGCACCGTAACTGAGAGCTGAGGAGTATCCACTGGTTGCAGTCCCTACGGCAGCGCCGCCAGTCGAAGCTGCGTACTGCGACGAAGACGTTGTGGACAAAGCGGCAACTCCTCCGACCACTGCAGCCGAACCGACCACTGCAGCGGCCGTCCCGTACGAGTTCGCGGCAGCACCGCCCGCGGCGGCCCCCGCTCCGTACGACGTCGCGGTCGCGGCACCTGCGCCGATGGCAGCAGCTGAGCCCACCACTGCTCCGGACGATCCATACGATGCGGCTGCAGCAGGTACTGTGATGCCGCCAGCTGCGCCAGCACCTCCCGCAGAGTATGCAGCAGCAGAACCTCCAGCTGCTCCGGCGGCTCCGGCGGCAGCAGCACCACCTAACGCAGCAGCAGATGCAGCAGACTTCGTTCGGCGATAATAAACATAGTAGCCGATGCACGCAGCGAGGAAGACGACGATCGCGATGGGAACGCCAGCCGCCACCCCAACGTTTACGCTCGAAGACGTTGGGACAATCGGAGTTGCCGTTCCAGACGGAGACGAGGAGGTGTCTGAACAAGTCGGTCAGTAATGCGATGACTCAATAAAGCAGATGATCATCACACTCACTCGAGCCAGATGGGATCGTATTGCTCCCCGATGGAATCGTTCCCGGGGTACCAGAGGAGCCTGTCGAACATGACATGCTCAGAGCCTTGAACTCGCATCACACTGCATATACTTGTACTTACCGGTGGGGACGGTTCCGGTACTTCCACCAGTCGGTCCTGTTCCGGTACTTCCACTCGAAATGAACCCTCCACCGCCTGGCTGAGTAGTCGTCCCCACCGGGCGACGTCGTTCCGCCTCCACCACCACCTGGAACGGTGTCAGTCGTACCGCCACCCCCTCCGCCGGGGATGGTTCCAGTTGTACCTCCTCCACCACCGCCTCCTCCTCCTCCTCCTCCGCCGCCGCCGCCGCCGCCAGGAACAGTCGGGGTCGGCAGAGGGGTTTCATTGTTCGCAGTGCCATAGACGGGCACGATGGGGGAAGGGATCTCGTAGTTCGCGTCAAGGACAGCGTCGTCTGCGATGGCGACGGGCCCCGGCGCCCTGCGGCGATGGGCGGGGTAGGCGGGACTCATGCAGAGCGTCGATCGGCTGCAAGAGCGATTGGCGAAAGCCGAGCGTGCCTATGCAACTGAAGCCGTCGACTCCCGTAATGATTCTACTGATGATGCTGCAGCCGATGCCGTTCGGTGCTGCTGTACTAAATAAATATCAGCCAGAGGCGAAGAATGAGCACCGGTGGAGCCGGCTGAAGGTCTATCGCTCTATTGGTGTTTATTGCAACAAACTGTTCTTTCCCAGGAAGGAAATTATTTTTTCGCTCCTTTGTCTTCACTCACTCACATGCAACCATCTCCGCTGATTGAAAACCCATTCCTCTGTCTTCGAATGTTCGCCGACAATTGACCGAGACAGATCTCTGTCTCTATTGTTTCTTCGTCGCCGCCGCGTACATGGCTTCAAGGGCCCATCCAATCGCCCATGTTTCGTAGAGAACCAAGGGGCTGTGGTAGACGTCAAACGCGTGGTGCGCGCCCGGGTACCTCCAAATACCCAGCAGCCACTGCGTCCCCTCTTTTCAGCTCTTCGTAAAACTTGCGGGAGTGCTCCACCAAGACGAGCGTGTCCACGTCACCGTGGATAATAAACGTCGGCGGGAGCTTGCCCCGCGCTTCGAGGGGAATCGCTTGAAGCACGCCCATAGGGTCTGCCCATTCGATGGCCGGTCGTCCCGTCGCTGCGCGAGACTCGGTGTCGGTCATCCGAACAATTTCATTGCTGAAAAACCCACGTAGCCCTTTAGCTAATGGATGAACAGCAAGAGGGCCGAGCGGCTCCATAACCCCGTACACCGGAATGCAAGCCTGAATGGATGTGTCGACTTGCTCCCAGCCTCTTTGAAATGACGGATCATTCTGTGTGAAAGCAACCAAAGTCGCCAAATGTCCTCCTGCTGATTCGCCTGAAACCGCAACAAAAGTCGTGTCGCCGCCGTGGATGTGCGGGTTTTGCCTCACCCACCTAAGCGCCTTTTTGCAGTCGCCAATCATTTCAAACAGATTTACAGATGGTGCCAGTCGGTAGTTGATGTTGACGATTACCCAGTTTTCTTTCGAGGCAAGCGTCCAATATCGAGCCATGCGAGCAGATTTGTCCACGGCTTTCCAGGCGCCGCCATGAATATTTAACTATGATAAGGGCAATTCCGCGAGTTTGTGATCAGTGTTTGGCAACCCCTTATGCCACTCCAATTGCAACCAACCAGAATCGGGCGACCTTTGTACCCCGTTTGCTTTCGAATAATATCAAGTTGCAGGAAGCGCTGTGCCTTTTCGCCACCCGCTTGCTCAAGCTCGGCTGGTGTAACGTATGTAACTAAACTTGAAAATGAGCTTGTCTCTACGAGCATCGCACGACCACTCAACTGTTTTTGATGTGGGTCAGGTTCCACGGAATTCGCACAGGAAAGGTGGTCTCCGCAACAAACTCTAGTCTGCGTTCATTTGTTCGGAATCAGCCCAATCGAGCGAAATGCCTCCATACTCACGATGCAGGTGACGGGGCTGTGATCATCTCAGCTTGTTTCGTGCCTTCAAATTTGGCAACGAAGGCTTGAACGGCTTTCTCAGCAGGTTTGCGAGCGCTTCGAACCATGCGAAGCCAGGTGAGAATGCACGAAAGGCGACAGGCGTTCGCGAGGAAGAGCCATCCTGAAGGGAATGCGGTCTGACACTGCGATCAGTAACCAAGTGTGGACGGAAGCGCTTCATGCTCGCTCACAAGATCCCGAAAGGCGGGTCACCGCCCATACGCCTGCCTCGTTCAGAAGTAAAACGACGGCTTACGGTGGTGCAGCGGGGGCTATCAGTGGTGAAGTGCTCGAACGGATGCCACGAGGAAGGCCAAACCTGGTGTGAGCGACAACCAGCTAGCAAACATGCCTCCCAGATTGCCGAGCGTGCGGATCACGACAGCTCGTGGCGGTAACTGAGTGGCGGCCATTATGCCCATGGCTGCTGTCTGAAACGCCCCCAAGGACGTGGTAACGATCAGGGTGGCGGCCATCGTCCTGGCGAATCGCGATCGCAGCCGGCGGGAGCTCCCCCTTTTTTGGTGGGCAATATTATCGGTGGTGGTGGCACGTGAGGGCGGGCCTTTCCGCTTTTGTCTTCAGAACGCAACGCAACCAACTCCACGAGAACAACAAACAAGTCAAGCCCTGATGAGTCCAGCCATTGTAATATAATAGGCGGGCCAAATAGCTTCTCTCGGTCGATCGCCTCGATAGAACCGAAGCGGCGCAGATATTTTTGCCATTCTTACTGAATACTGTAAAAAGATGAACACCAGACGCTCCTTTCAATCATCATTCGATTTTTAAAATGATTTTAAACAGTGGCACCACACCACGTCACGAAGAAAACAAACAAACAAACAAACAAACAAACAAACAAACAAACACACAGCTGCCGCAAACGCCGAATGCGCATAGGAGCAACGACATCTCTGCTGATGAGCGTGTTAAATCGGTCATGTCTGCAACATCGCCAGCCTTCATTATACCGTTGCCCCCACCTCGGAGGTAAGCTAACCTTGTGCCAACAAACTGCTTTCGTCGGCTGGTGCAGTCCGTTTGGAGCTTGGTCCCCTGCCCCGCCCCGGCCCATTAGGCGGACTCAAAAACACAACTGCCACTGCCACAATTTCCTTCGCTATATGGCTATTTATAAGAATCTCTTGCTTCTCGTCTCTGGGCCGTCGTCTGTCGCCATAAACACTCCGCATTACGAATGTCTTTCAAGCAACCACCTAGGGCCGTTCTCTGCCTCTTGCAAACGATGAACCAAATCAAGGGTGTCATACACAAAACTTCTCAATATCAGGGCAACGAATAGGGGGAGAAGATGGGGGTGGGGTACGCTTCACATCTTACACTTCATGGAATGCCTTCGTGCAATAAAAAGATATATAAACAATAGTAGTGTGTGGGGGCAAACGCCGAGAACGCGCCGAGTGTGTCTTTCGGCTCAATCGAGGTAATCCAGCATCTCCTCAGAGGGGAAAAAGCACGGCTCAATCTGCGAGCCTCTGTAGTTGTCCATCAACCAGAAAATAGCCCTTCGGTTCGGGTTCGTCATGACGTAAAACAGGGCCTCGTGCGGCGTGTTTGCGCCGCTCTCCAGCAGCAGCTGAACCACGTCCGCCACCGACTCGTTTTCAACCTGGCACCGGGGGTGCAGGCTGAACGAGGCGCTCAGGCGCCGCCAGACCCAACCCAGCGTCGGCATGTCAAAGTGGTAGATGGCCAGCTGGACAAAGCTGTAGACGGCGGCCGGGTTCTCAAACATGGCCGGGTGGTTCTCGTATAAAAAGTCGAGCACTGCAAAGTGGTTCTCGTTCGCGAGGTCGTCGGCGTCTGACCGGTCGCTTGGGACGGTGAGAGCGGCCAAAGGGATGGAGGCTACGACGGACGGCCAATACGAGTTCACCGTCGCGAGAAGGCTGCAGCGCCCGCTGCGCGCCGCGCCCACCGCAAACTCGTGCTTCGCGTCATAGATTCCACCCTTCCAGAATTCGCATATTCGTTGCAGCGCCGTCCATGGCCGCCTTGGTGCATCACTTGGTAACATTCTTGTGAAGCCACTACACCATCGCGAGCTGCCCGCCGCGGGCCGCGTGGTCCAACACCGATTTCTTCCAGTTGCGCCGCAGCGGACTGTCCGACCGCAGCCACAGGATCCTGTCAAGGCGGCCGATCTCGGCAAACGCCTCTGGCAGGTCGGCGCGTGCGAGGTCGGCTGGCATGACTTGGAGGTCCGGCGAATCCAGCAGGTCCAGCCAGTTGCGGCGCAGGGCAACCTCGGCGAGGGCGCGCTCCGCGTTGGGGGGCCGCCGTATCGGGTCTCTGACGTACTCGAACATGTCGCCTTTGCGAGCGCATCGGGTGAGGGTGGTCTCTGGGCGCAGGATTTTTTCGGCGAGGTTGGGAGGGACCCAGTCGGCTTTGAACAGGACGCACCAAGGGTTCTTGGGGCGTAGTGCGCCGCGGCCGCGAGACGGGAAGGGTGTTCATCAGTCTTGTGACAAAGTCGGTGCTCTCGAATATCATTGCTTGGATCTCGGGGGATAGGAGCGCGTCCCAACGGTTGATGCGATGGTGGGTTCTTAGGAGCTTCTTGTTGGGCACGCACCGATGGCCGCAGGTCGTGGCTGTATCTTTGAGGGCATTGTCGGTGTTGGCGGAGTCTTCAAGCGAAATGTCTCCGTCCGTTGCGTCGCGGGGTCGTTTCATTGTGTTGGTGGATCTTGTTTGGGGAAGCACGAAGGTAAGGCGTCGGTTGGTGGTTGGACATGGAGAGTCTCTTGCAAGCTTTGCAAGCAGCACTGTTCGGAGTAATTCTCTGATGGGCGACAGAGGAATCGATATGGCAATGAATAAACTGCAGGACAAGGATGAGCGATGGAAGGGAGAGGTACACGGTACAGGAGGTATGGATGGGATTGATGTCTTGTGGTGGGTCGAATGCGACAATCTCGCTGGTGAAGTGCGATTTATTTCTTGTTTTAAATGTGAGTATGACATGTCCACGAAAAGAGCCTAAATATGTATTAATAAAACACGAAAAGGGGACCGTTTGGTCTAAATGGGTCGAGTCTCAGGCAGATTTCTCCACAGCTTTCATGCAGCCAACTAGACGCTACCAACCAGAATTGGCAAGGCCAACCTTTGCACCCCGTTTGCATTTCGAGTTGCAGGAAGCGCTGCGCCTTTACTCTGCTCGCTCTTTGAAACTTGGGTGGTGCCACGTTTGTAACTGGTCTTGATGATTGGCTTGTCTCAGTCTCAATGAGCAACGCGAGATTACGACCACCCAACTGTTATTGAAAGGCGTCAGGTTCGAGGTGATCCTCACAGGAAACACTGTCTCCGCAACAAGCTCTGCTCCATGTTAATTTGTTCGGTCAGCCTGACTGAGCGAAAACTCTTCACATTCACGAAGTGGGTGCCCGAGCAGTTATAATCACGGTGTTTCGTTCAAAGTTGGACAACGAAGGCTTGAACGGCCGTCAAGTAAAACGACGGCTTGCGGTGGTGTGGCGGTGGGGTACTCAGTCATTGGGAGTTTGGACGCATGCGACCACAACCAGCTTGCAAACATGGCTCCCCCAGTTGTCGAGCGGGCGGATCCCGACAGCTCGTGGCGGAAACAGTCGCGGCCATCATGCCCATGGCTTCAGTCTGATACGCCCCGATGACGTGCTGACGAACAGGCAGCGATCACCCTGGCGACTGGACGAGTCTACTCGCTCATCGGCCCGTGACTTGTTCAAACTCTCATTCTTCCTCTCTCGCTCTCACCAATCTCGCTCTCACCAATCTCACTAACCACCATAGCTTCAGCTTCTTCAAATCACAACGCTGTAGCAACGACAACGGCAAGCGGCGACCGCACTTCCGCCTTCGATCTCCGCCACCTCCCTCCCGCATCTCTGCTGCATCGGCTGGCGATCTCGCCCCGTCTTTTTTCTTTTGAGGTCAGTCTGACATGGCAAAGGACTTGTCGTTGTCGTTGGCTTCGACCGCCGTCGGCGCGAGCACTGCGACCACTGCGGGACCAGCAGCAGCCGCAGCCGCAGTTGTTCCGTCGCCGTCGTCCCGGTACCGCAGCCGCGAAGATATCTACCATAACATCGAACTGGCACGTGTGTTTTGCTCGAATGAGGAGTTCGCCGCCTTGCTGGAGCTCAACAAGACGGACTGGTGGAAGTGCCTGGACTGTGAGCGCCCAAACCCTTCTCCGAGTGTTTGCGAGCGCAATCTCACCCCCTCTCCTTTCCCGTGCCACTTCAAACTACATGCCTCCGAAACAAGACTACAAGCCGCCTTCGAACGCTTCTAGACAGCAGGTTCTGTCCGGTCAAGTCGATCTGGCAAGTTTGGGCGTCAAGCTGCGGAACAAGCATCTGAAAGAATTCATTCCCGCCCTCAGCGACTTTCTACTGCTCGACGAGCATCAGTGCTGTGACATTTTTGCCGCGTTCGTTCGTCGCGAGTTTATGACGCTGTCCTCAGACCTGTCCCTCATGGATCTCGAGCTGGACGATACTCTCCAGAACAAAATAATGAACTTATATTTCGAAGAGCGGTGGACCACAACGCTGCTGCTGTCCGCAATAATTCGCGCGTCATACAATCCAGATCACCCCTACTACGCAGAGCTGGCCGTCTTTGTGCGGGAAAACGCGACAGACGCTTTTATTGCCGCGATCCTGGCTCAGGTTGTGAGGGCCGCCTCCACGCGTGTCCCTACGCATGTCGAAACCTCCAGCCATCGCGCAGGCGTTTGGGCAGGCCAACTTTTGAAAGAACAAAAAGGGCTTCTCGACGTTCTCTTTATGGCGCGCTACTACGACGAAGCTAAACCTCTGGCAGAATGCACGAAGATAGCGAGGATCTTTGCGCAAATCTCTTTCGGACTAGACCAGCCAAACTCTGCGCTCTTTGATCGGGAACGCCAGGAGCTATGGCACTCGGTGGTTTTCATGTTTTGCCTCGTCATTGTGGATTCTCTTGATTTGGAAAGCTATTTGAACCCTAAGAAGCAGAAGCCTGTTTCGAAGGACGATTTGCGGAGCCTTCTGCAGCATATGGTTCCGTTTGTCCAGTCTTACAGCGTCTCTGCCAATAGCGCCATCGGCTTTGTCTTGCTGGCAGTCGGCGCTTTTCTCCAGCGAATCTCTGAGGACGACGGCGACGGCCGAAACAGCTCCGCAGACTTTATCTCGAGGGCGTTTCAGCTTGGAGCTTTACCCTATATCCAGCGCAGACTGGAGCTCGTGGCGGTGACTGACACCGATGAAACTTTCTTAGTTGGAGTGAAGAGCGTGATCAAAGGACTTCTTACGCTCTGCCTTGAAACCTTTTCGATCAACAATCAAGAAATTTTGAATCAGTTCGTAGCGTGCATGGTCTCGATATTCAAAGATTCCCAAGCTATTTGCGAGCAATTCTGGATTGAAGACTACCCTATCGCTGAACGGCGGTCTCTGCTTGACCTCACTCGAGCGAGATTCCCGTTCGTGTCTTCTCCGCTGATCCAATTACTGCGGTCACTTACCTCCCCGGTCACAGCCGCTTATGTCTTCCGTTACTCCTGCTCGATACCCACGGCGGCAGTTATGGCCTCCGAGGAAGTCTTACAAAAGATTGCGGGAAACAAATTCTTGTTACGAACCAATTTGAGCATATCTCCTTACGCATCGCCTTTCCACTCTGTGCAGGCGTCCGCTGGCATGGAGGCCTCCACCATTGCAATCTCACCTCATGTAATTCAAGTCAATAAACCGCACTCTATTCTGCACCTGCTGGTCACATATTGCGAGGCTTTCCTTGCATGCGAACTCGCGGGCGTGGACACTCCTGGATCTCACATCAATTCATTGGTCCATGATCTCTGCAATCTTATGAGCTTATTCAATGATCTTGTTGCAAACGGCGACCAAAACCTGACAAATCAGGCAGTCGAGGAAATGTGTCTTGCTCCATCACCAAGCCATCGCATGGGGCATGCCGACGTTATTGGCTTATTCACGCGTGTTCTTTCGAAGTGCTGTTTGGCCCAACAAGTCCTCTCTTCTCTCATCAATGCCTGCTTAAGAAATTTGACTCTTCTGATTCCGACCTACTCTGAAGAGATCTGGAACTATTTGCGTCATGAATCATTCCTTCCCCGCTTCACGCCCTCGTCCGGTCGCTTTATAAGCCCGCAGGACCGATTTTTACAGCAGATGCTTTTTCCGGTGGAACGCTCCCTAGGAACATACGACACTACTCTTTCCTTCCTGGATTTGCTCAGGGTTATGATCTCGCGGTGTCTCGAATCAAGTAGCGACTGGTCGCAGTGGGTCGTTGATATTGATTTGCTCTGCCCATCCGTGCTGTTTTTGCACTCTGAGGTTTTTCCTACCTACAATTCCTGGAGATACAAAATCGTCATGCAGAAGTATGAGATCGGGTTGAAAATTCTCGACATATTCAACCTGATCATGTCGGACTCGACTTTACCAATGTCCAGATTGAAGGACTCGCGCAACCCCGCCGCGAAATTGCACGAATTGCTCACTGAGAGCTACTTGAACGGATCGCTGTTCATCTTATCACCGCTGCTGGACCTGCTTTCGACTGGAACATCGTTTTTGAACCGCTTGTACCGTACCCAGAAAATGAAGGAGGCGTCGGCTGTTGAGCAAACAATAGTCGCTGCTCTGACTTTCTTGAAGCACTTGCTTGCGTGGCGCAAGCGTAGCGGGCTCCAAGGCACTACTTTGGAGCACATTTTGCTCGACAGAACAGTGCGAAACCCAGAATCCACCGAAATGACTGAGTTGATTCAAGTGCTTGGCTCGTACGTGTCTTACAGCTTCAATGTCGTCATACCTTGCCTCTCTGTGGAAGTTCTCACTCAACTATGTTCAATTGCCTCCGAATGGAAGCCACGTGCACCGTCGTTTGTGGGCTTTTTCGAGGGAACTGCGTCTCAGATCGTTCACAGGCTAATCGACATTGCAGCGAGCGAAGGAGAGGAGTCGGAACTTCACGAGGAGCTGCAAGTCCGCGTTCCTCCTCCTAATCACTGCAATTTTTCAAACTCAACCGGCCCTAGCGACCATTTTTTTGGAGCCAAAAGACAAGAAGGGCAAGTATCCAGCTCGCCGAAAGTCAGCCAACGGGAAAACACCGAGCGAGTTGTCGATTCTTGACGCCATCTATCATAACATCCAAAAGTGGAAAGCTTTGAACGAATCAAATCCAAAACTGCTAGTTTGCACTCTCCAGCTTCTTGAAACTCTTTTCAGGATGTCCCCGGAGTATCACACACACTTAAGCAGGCTGAAGGACATGGACGGTTTCTGGAACTACCTGCTCGACATTCTTAAGTCAAAAAACGGAGCACCGCCGTATGTGTCCATGGAGTCAGAAGGAGTGTACACTTTGGCATGCGGAACTTCAAGCAAGTGCTTCATTTTGGACATCCTCAGTCATGAAGTGAATTTTTCGCAAGCTGTGAAACTGGGCACTGCAAAAATGGTGCCCGTTCACCTCGACCAGTTCTTGAAGTACATTTTGACCGAGTGTGTCTTCTCGTTGAAAGATGTGAACCGAGTGCCTGCCAGCTCTATGAACTTCAGTGGACCAATATGCCGTGGTGGCCTAGGCATCGACGCATTTGAAAGGATCATTTGGAGCGAATCCTTTGACCCATTGAAGTTTGCAGGAAAGTACGATGTGGAATTGCTCGAGTGCAAATTGCTTGACGGAGATCAAGACCCAAATTCTGTTCTTGGCGCTGTTACTCGCCTCAACGACTCAATCATGTTCAACAGCTCACAGCTGTTGTCGATTAACAGCATCTGCCGAGTCATGCAAATCGCTTCGGCCAAGTTTGAGGTTTCATTGTGGGACGTTGTCGCAACGCGAGACAAGGCGTTGCTGTCAGTTCTGGAGGCTTCCAAAACCCTTCTGCTTGTTTGCCCCGCGAACGAGGTGGATGGCATCGAAGTGGTGGGTGTCGCAGTGCAGGTCTCAACGGCGCTTCTGCACTTTTCATCGGTCCTGGACAAATGCTTAGAGGATGCCGCGATTAACGGCGTTATGGTCAAGACGCTGACCGACCTTCTGGTGGAGATCTTTTCAATCATAAAGGCAGGTCACGGGCTTCCTCGGCTGCCACCAGTCGTCGCAATGCTGTCGAATTTGCAAGTCTTTACGACGAAGAGCCTTCCGCTGATAGTCAAGTGCGCGAAGTCACAGAAAGACGAGGAAAGCATAAGGAGGGTTCTTCATGCTTGCATGTCCGGATTGCCCCTTCAAATTAGCATGATCAAAAAGTACTGGATCGAGTCGATACCGTCAGACCAGTATTTGTTCACGTCGATGGCGATGGTGAACCAAGTCTTCAGCTTTTACGTATCTGTACAGAAGCTGATCGGTGACGAGACGTGGCTCCAGTACTTGCAGAAGAATGACATTGTGATCGCGTTGATCCAAATTTTCGGCATGTCTGTGGCAGCCAGTGTACAGTCGGAAGACGGAAACGAAATCACCCTGAGCGAGCTCTCGCTGCAGTGCATTCAGCTCTTGGCGGCGAACCCATATCTGGCGCCGCTGGTTGTTCAGTCCGGTCTCACGTCCACGTTTTGCACACTTCCAATAGCCCAAGGTCTGTCAGAAGGTAGCCTCGCCCCTTACCAGTTCACCGAGCGGAGCAAGCTGCACTCTCTCTGGTGCCAAATGCTTTCCGTCCTAAGCGAAGCAATGCTGAGCTACCCAAGCCTAAAGTTTGTGGCGGCGACGGTTGGCGTGCTAAAGCTGTTTGGGCGCCAGCTTGAAAACGCTGTGAAGGCGCTGTCGCTGACGGTGACGATCGGGCAGCTTGAGGAGCTCGAAAGCTTCACGCGCATCGCGCACGGATTGGCGCTGGCGTGCAATCAGCTCCCTGCTGCGGACTTGGCACCGTATGCGGGCTTTTTGGATGCGTTCTTTTCGGCACACATGCAGCTGTTAGAGGACGCTGTGTATTACCTCCGCCACCCTGGAACGCTCGCGCAAAACACGCAGATTTTCGCCAAAGATTTCAAGGACAATTTCAACTCGAACTCGTACACGACCGCATGCGAGAGCATGCTCCTGAGCATATGTAGTGCAGAATTGCCTTTTTCTTTGTTCTCTTTTCGTATTTTATTTTGAATTGCCTTTCGACCCAACCAATTATCTTTGTTGCGTACCGCTGACTCACCCTCTTTTCCCCGCTCTCCAGGCAGAAACAGCATCGCGACCCTTATCTTCACCCAGAATGTCGAGCAAGTGATTTTGAGGCAGCCGTTCAACGTGTTTGCGTCGCTGAGCGGCACAATCGTCCGTGCGGCATCGCTGTCTGAGCTCTTGCAGTGCATTATTGACCGGCTGAGCAAGAGCAGCAGCAATTCAGCAACCAGCAGCCTGGCCGCGACGCCTGCGCTGTCCGTGGAAACCCTGAGCCTGATGGCGAGCCAGGTGCTGGCGCTGCTCGTGCGAATGAAGGCGTCGAGCGACGACGCGAAGCGGGACATTGTCGATAGCATCCAGCAGGTTCGACTGGCGGTGGAGCAGCGAGTGCAGGAACAGAGCGGAGGCGGCGGAGGCGGCGGCGGAGCTGGCGGAGGGGGCGGTGGGTCAAAGGCGGCGGCGTCAACGGCCGCGATGATGAAGCAGTACCTGCGGGACATTCGGGAGATGGAGGCGTTCTTTGCAAAGTTTGGGTAGAGGGCGACCGGGGGTATTGACAGGTCCGTGTTATTTAGTGGAGGCGAGAAGTTTGCAACAAAGCATTGGTCAGCTTTCCAGACTCCAGATTGGTGTTGTAACTCCAGCGCGATAGTGATATATATATCAGAATATTGCACTATCCACAAGAAGCTAATTCCTGTCCATAAAGTCTCCCAAAAAGATCCTGCCATAGCTCGTAACAATTCTTGGCAACCAAAGTCCTGCAAAAGTATATTTTCCACTCGACGTTGAACCATTCTTTTAAATACTCTCTCCTCACCGCAACGATCCAAAAGAATAACGCCGCTGAAAGCGAAGGTCCTAGTTGCCGACTCGGTTATTGACTTTCCACATCCAAACTTTCAATTTAATGTTTGCACTGCGAGTCCCGGTCGTGGGCTTCAAATGACTCACCAAGTCCGCTTGGTCCTCAAAGTTTTTGAGCGCAGAACGAAGAAGACTCTACCCATGTATTCAAGTGAAGTGCCCAGTTCGTTGTGAGCATGCGCACAAACTTTCCTTTGGTTTCAGTTGGAAGCGCTTCGAACAGGGTACTTCATATCGTTGTCGATGTTCTTGTGGTCATGAGAAAGAAAGGAGCGCTCACAAACATGAAGTCAATTATAGGAAGAAAAATGCGCCAGAGATAAGTAAAGCAAAGAAGCGCAAAACCGATCACGTTTTCTTTTTCAACGAGTCCCTCTCCGAATACACAGCATCTAACACACATCCCATTGCCCATGTCGCGTAAACGGTTGCCGGACCATGGAAAAGATCGAAAGCATGATGCACTCCCGGAAACTCCAAGAACTCGGTGATAACCGCATTACCACGCTTCAGTTCTTCAAAAAAGGTGCGCGAGTGATCAACAAAGACAAGAGTATCCGCAGACCCGTGGATGAGAAATATTGGTGGCATTTGTTTCCGTGCTTCCAAAGACATTGCTTTCAGCACTGCCACTGGGTCGACCCATTGCATCACTGGTCGCCCCGTCAGGGCTTGAGATTCTTCGTCCGTCATTCGGACTACTTCCCTTCGCGTGTATGCGTTCATTCCGTCGTTTGTCGGATCCAGAGATATCGGGCCAAGAGGCTCCATCACGCCGTACAAGGAAATGGCCGCTTGAATGGACGTATCCACGTGCTCCCAACCCTTTTGGAAAGCTGGATCATTCTGGGTCAACGCCATCATGGCTGTCAGGTGTCCCCCAGCGGATCCACCGACCACGGCGATGAAGGAGGTGTCTCCACCGTGAATCTGGGGGTTCTGCTTGATCCATCGAAGCGCTTTTTTGCAATCGCAGATGATGTCAAGAAGGTTTGCAGCCGGTATAAGGCGGTAGTTGATGTTGATGACGATCCAGTTCTCTTCGGACACCAAATGGCCGAGTGACGCGACGGGGTCTGCTTTGTCAGAAAATTTCCATGCTCCGCCGTGAATGTACATCTGGTCGCCTGGTTAACAGCTAATTGTGATCGTGCTCGCACCAACCAGAATAGGTCGCCCTTTGTACCCCGTTTGCTTGCGAATCACGTCCAGCTGCAAAAATTTTTTCGCCTTTTCCCCACCACACTGCTCAAGCTCGGCCTGAGATACATAAGAGACTGAAATTTGGCATTTTAATGGCAGATCTTGGAATAACCAAGGTGGCAACTCAACTATCTTTGATGGTTGTGACGTTCCACGGAATGCTGACAGGGACCACGGTGTCGGCAATGAAAGAGGCCCTGAGAGCGTTTAATAACCATGACGAAGTGGGTTCGGCAATGCCACTTACAATGCTGGTGTCGGAGCTGTTGTCGCTTCTGTGTCGTCGGTTCTTTTCACTTTCGCAATGAAAGCCTTCACTGCCTTCTCAGCCGGTGCTTGACTATTCCGGACAGTGCGCAGCCACGTGAGAATACAAGCTATACGGCACAGATTGGTGAGGATTGATAGAATCCAGCCCAAACGGTCTATTTACTTGGTAAGAACGCTGTGAACACCAGCGACAGATTACAACACAATTTTTAAAAAAAACCTACGTGCTCCGGAGAGGCTGCGGACGACCCAGACGCCTGCCTCGCTCAAGACCAATATGGCAGCTGCGGGGAGAGAGAGAAAGGAACAAAGACGATAGAGTTTGTGAGAATCGGCGAGTACGAAACAAAAGCAGCCAAGATGGGGGTTGAGGGACAGCAACGCCACACCTGACGAGCCGCAGATCCACCCGCCGACCATCCCGCCCCAATTGCCGAGCAGGCGGATCGCGTCTGGACGGGAAGGTACCTGCGCAGCGGCCATGGTGCCGACGGCGGCGAGTTGGAATGAGCCAAGGGCCGTCCCGGCCAGGATGCGCATCACCGTTGTCATCACCCCAGCAGCACTCCGTCTGAGACCCTTTTTCTTTTTTTTCTTTCTCGTTTCTCAATCCTTTTTTTTTTTTTTTTTTTTTTTTTTGTCTCCTCCTCCTCTTATATATAATACAGCTAAAAATCCGCGAAATTGAGAGATTTCGAAATCCGTGGTGGTTTGGTGGGAAAGGGCCTCACGTGAACGGAAGCGGGTTCGGCTGGTGTGGTGTGGCGGCCGTTTTGACGGTCAAACGTGCGTAACACACGGAGACGCAGTGAAAGCACGTCCATCATGTGCACAGTATTACTTTTTTTAATAGGTAGGTTATAACTAGCTCTCTGTCCCCGTTCCAATCGTGAAGTCCCAATTAAGTACAGTCCCTTCACGGTGTTTCGATGTGCGCTGTGGGTCTTGTGCAGACGCCGGTCGGAGACGCTCGTGTTTCCTAGGAGCTCGGATCTGCTCGGATCTGCCAATTCCCCTTGCTGATAAATGGGAGCCAACGTTGCTCTCAAATGGTTCTCGCCTAGGATGACGCGGCGGCTTGCCGCCACACGTGCAAAGCGGATCTCAAATAAATTAATTCATCTTCCTCACCGCTCTCACGTCCAGTATGGCTCCCCCCACACCGCTCCCGTCCATCGCGCCGTATGCTGCGTCACATGTAAGCCCAAGTGGCCCCGGCGATGCCCGCCCAACCGCGTTGAAGGTCGTTGAAGACCAGCACCTCAGTGACGCTCTGCGACACAAGACGATCCTGCTGACCGGCTTCTCCACCGGCATTGGACTCGCCACAGCACGGGCTCTTGCGGCGACTGGTGCTCGCCTCGTCCTCCTCGCCAAGGACACTTCAGCACACCCAAAAGTACCGCTTGAGCTGGCAAGCATAGCCGGTCCTGGGACTCCCGCGCCGCTGGTGGTCGAAATGGACCTCGCAGACCTCGCCAGCGTTGCGGCAGCAGCCACTGTTGTCCGGAATCAGTGCTCTCGTCTCGACATTGCCATTTTGAATGCCGGGGTGATGACCCGCAACCCCTCAAAGACCCCACAGGGCCACGATTTGACTTTCGGTATCAACTTCATTGGGCACTTTGCTCTTCTCCACGCCCTGGTTCCCCTTCTCGTCGACCACCCAACCGGCGCTCGCATAGTCACGCTCTCCAGCCTTGGCCACCTGCACTCAGGTCCTATCGATATACCTTGGATTACAGGCGGCCACGCGACGCGGGAGCCCGATCACATGTTCGCCTATCACCAGTCCAAGCTGGCGACCCTCTATCTCGCCACCGAAGCAGACCGGCGTCTCCGCCGTCGCGGCGTCCGCGCTTTCGCCGTCAGCCCCGGGAGTACCCTCACCGCTCTTTGCGATGCTCTTCCAACCGAAGTCGCTTCCATCTTTGATTCCAGCCGCCCCGCGCCGTTCACGAAATCCAACGAGCAGGGTGCTGCAACGGTCGTGTGGGCTGCCCTTGCGAGAGAGCTGGAAGGGCTCGGGGGGTTGTATCTGGAAGATGAGGCAGTCGCGCAACCGGCAGCGACGCCTGCAGAGGGGAAGGGGTTTGCGGACTATGCCTACGACGCAGATGCAGCGAGAGAGCTTTGGGAAGTGTCGTGTGACATTGTTGGGGTCGCTAGAGACGAATAGGCTGATGTCGTGAGGGAGAGAAAGATAAGGTCACGCGTTGTCGAAGAACTCCACAACATTCATTCTTGTCAACTTGTCAACGTACGCGATCACAGGCTGTTTTGAAAAGGATCGTGAGGGCACCCGACACCGTCGAGGTTAACAGGCAAATTCCCCAAGCACTTACTCACTGCATTAGATGTACCAACCACATGATCATTGCCTGCTCTGAATTAACTCGGCGGAATCCTCGTACAGACCGTTGAACGCATGATGCATGGGTCACGCCGATCTAGCAGTCGACTCCCGCGCATCGTATTATCAACCGACCAGCCATTCCTTCCCACATTCATTCTAGACTCCATCAATGGTGGAACTCGGCCACGTCGGTCAACTCCCGGGTCGTGGCCGCACTCTGTCCCATTCGCCAACTTTGATCAGGATGTTGCGTCCATCCAACAAGTAGCAGACCACACACCTTGTCAAGGTGAACCATCATCAACAATATTGGGGATATTACGCAGCAGACAACTTACGGTAACCAACATACGGCGCAGTCCTGCGTTCAAAGCTTCTCCTCAGTGATCATCAAATCTTACTCGGTGTGCAGTTGTGGATGACCCGAAGCAGCTGCTGCCGAATGAGATCCCAACAACGAGCCTGGTTGGTGTTGCCCAAACGGTTGTTTGTTGTGCTTGGCTGGTCGAGCCGCCAGAGTGTCTCCTTCGCTTTCATGAATAAGGAATTTTTTTTTTTTTTATACTGTTTTTGATAGTTGTTTTTTTCTCGTTGTTTGTCTGCTCTGTGGCACTGCAGCAAGCAGTATAAATACCACAGCGCGTCGCTCCATCGGGGGACGGTTTTTTTCCACCGACTGACTGCACTGTTTGGCGGTAAGCTCACTCCCTACCACACATTCCTCCCTCCGCACATTCCCGCCCAAGGATCTTTCGAATGATCTTGCCTTGCATATCGGTCTCTGCTCCACCGCCCCCACCTTCGCCCCCCGCCCTGCCCCCACTGATCACGACGCCCCAACTATTGGCTTTTGGCAAATCTTGTCTTCCCGTTCTGCCCCATCGTTCGCAACTGCACGTCGGCGGCGGCGCGATTCTCAACCTTTAGTGGGCAGACTGGCCTCTCGTTAGGAGAAACTTCTGTCCTTATTGACTCCTTTTTGTTTCTTTCTTCAGCCACCGCCACCGCAGCAACCGACAAGTTTCGCGTTCCCTGATTTCAAGATGCAGAAAATCGAGGAACCTTCCTCTCAGCCACCAAGCCGACAGCCAACCTCACCATCACTCTGGCCAACAAAAACCACACTCTCGAGCATGCGAGCCGCCATCTATGCTGCCGCACTCTCATCAATTATGCTCTGCTTGACTTGCCCTTTGAAGGCTGAAACGATCAACACAGGCGAAACCGGATCCATGCATCCATTTTGCTTGTCGAGTAGCAAAAACCAGGTAGCTGGGGTATCGACTGTGTCGCTCGTCGCATCCGCACCGTCGGGATCAAGCTTCAATATCTCTACCATATATTTCGGCGGGGAAAGTTGCGGGAAACCGCTTGGTGATTTTTGCCGTGTTGACAACGAGTTCAAGGTCAACCGTGCCCATCGATGTACGCATCGTCCTATTCAATTCACTCCGTTATTGGTTCGTCATCTGACGCTCACCTACACAGATAATCCAAGATTCGCACCCCCAGCGACCGCGCATCACTGCTGTGCAATTGATCAGACGTCTACCATCATGGCATGCTTTGGAGGAACCTCCAACAGTCACCTCGTCTATCGATACTCGCTAAACAAGTCTGCTTGGCTTCGACCCCTTGGACTTAACATAAGTAACACCGAACAACTCGAGCTCGGACTTATTCGCAGAGGCCACGCATGTTCTGTCGTCGACGATACCTTCTACGTTTGGGGTGGCGTTGACCCAAGTGGCCGCCATGTAAAAGAGGTAAGATTGATACGCAACGTTGAAGAATCGGCTGTTGATCGAAACACTCAGGTCATGATTGCTACAAGTATAAGAAAGTCTTTCGCGTGGACAGCTGTGGAGGAAGCCAGACAATTTGGACGGAGTGGGCATGCCGTCGTTCAGAGCGGCCACGAAATAATCGCTTTGTTCGGGCAACCTTCCTCAGCAGCCCGTAACGAGCCTATTATTAGTTTTGATGTTGACACACGTATTTTTAAACCGGTTATCACTTCTTCTTCCTTTCCAAGCATTCGAGATGGAGTTGCTTGCACCACCTTCGACGAAAGAATACCCGCATCATTTGCTCCGCAGGGCATTTACTGCGCTGGAGGTCGACTTCAGCACGTGCAATCAATGAACGCGGAGTCTGTCAACGCACTTCAAACGTTTGATCGTCTTCTGCACATCGATATTGCGACTGGCGATTGGCGAGACTTGGGTGCCCTACCGTCATCGGCAAACGAATGGGGAATGACGCTTTCACCACACGTCACGGAACGCTTCGCTTTCTTCACATTGCAAGGAGGAAAGAGCATTCCTCAGGGTTTACCAGAATCAACGGATATGACGACCGGCTCGTCTGAGCTGTCTACGTGCGCATTCTCGAAAGATTCTACTTCCCTTTTCTACCTTCTTTCACGAGAAGGTGACCACAAGTCGGGCTCGTGGATGACGGCTGACTCTATGTCCAAGATAATTGATATAGATCTCATAGAGACAACCCAAAATCCGGATCCTGCGTTCATAACCAAAGCAGTCGAAATTGACCCAGTTTTGTTTGCATCTCTGGGCGCATTCTCCTGCGTATTTTCACTTGTTTCCGTTTGGTTACTCATTTACTGCTGGCAGCGGACGGATGGAGGCGAACGCAGGGTCGGCGATGAACGCCTTCCATTAATGTCATCGAGCTGCATCGCCGATGACCTTGAAACACTGGTGGAAGGCAGAGGTGGTGAAAGCGAACGCTACGTTTCCCCGACGGTAGATGAGCACCCGCGATCTGACGGTCCGAAAACTACTACATTCAAAACAGTAGTCGAAGGATTGCATCTGCCAGGCCGTGGCGAGACGTCCTCCACCAACGTTCAGCAGCTTTATAAGTCCGAAATGTTGTCAACCAGTCGTATCCAAACGACTGTGAATACCTCAACCAGCTCTATGGTTTTCTCTTCGAATCGAACGGATATTTCAGAAGCAATCAGCGTGGTAGAAAAGGTCTGGCCGCAATGAAAGATTTCAATCATGACTAACAGTGAACTAACGGTTTCCTAGATGAGCCTCAATGGTCAAGTTCCTGCCTGCGTCTTACATGGCTGGTGGGATCGTTTTCGTACTTACATTGCGACCCGGTGCACTTCATTCAGCGAAAGCAGCTTTCTGAAAATTCTCAGCGAAACTACGAAGATCACAGAGGAGAGTGTTTTGCTAGTAATACAAACGGCAGGCGGTACTTCTACTTCTATGGACGATTTTGCAAAGATGAACGGGGAATCGCTGACACATAACGGATGTACTCTTCTTCATCAACTGAAGTGGTTGCACGAAACTCTCCTAGTCATTGGATTGAGCCGAGTTCAACAGCAAGTGATTCCCTTGCTCACGCAGAACGTCAAAATGTCGAACGAAATTCAAACGACGGCTGCACCAACAACGTTTGAATCGGAGCGCGCTGCGGAAGAGCAGCTTATCAGCTCGGCTGACGTCCTAACCTCGACTGCCCACGGTGTGCCGGCTGATAAAGTTGCCCTTGGGACAGTCGAAGCAAGTCTTACTTCTCGGCGACATTCCAAAATTGTGATTACTTTGACGAAGAGCACCATTAACTCGAAAACGAAGGAAATCATCAGTACCGAGGAATTTGTGATCGAAATTCCATCCTTTGCGATGTATGGCTGGTGGTCCAGGTTGATTACCTTCTTTCACAGTCGAGGAAAGTCGCTCCATACTATTGTATTCCTGACTGCCTTGGCGGAGGTGGAATCCTTGACCGATGCAAGTGTTATGGCTTCATTCAAGTTGTCTGGGTGCGAATTAACCGCAGAAGAACTGGCTCTTCTCAAGAAGAGTACAGCTCCAAGTGACACTTGTCTTATGGAGCTGTTGGAGTTTGTGCGAAAGACCGTTGGTTTAGCTGGAGCTGAAGTGGTGGCAGAGCAGGTCCTTCCCTTGTTCGATCATTTTGTAAAATCCTCGGCTGCAACAGCGGAGACCACAATGGAGTCCAATTCTGCTACAAAGGAAGAAACAGTATCTTTGAAACCGGGCAATGACATAATTACGACTCGGCCAACAAAGAACAGTCAGGGTGCGACTTCCAGTACGATTATGGTTGCGAATGAATTGAGCAATCAGCAAAGCGCCATTGATGTAATGGTTCGTTTATGGATGTTCCACACGAAGATTAACCAACAGTTTTGTCAGACCGAAGTTTCACTTCCCACCGAAGTATTAGGGAGTAACAGCGAAGATGCTGCAAAAGCCCCACTTCTGGAGAATGCTGATAACGTTCACGTTGCCAAACCCGCTGCCCAAGAATTTGATATTGGTCAAATGTCTGACTCTTTCAGCTGCGCTGCAGGAGGCGCAGTGATTGCTAACGACGACGACAGAAAAGCCAAGGTGGAAGTGGCGGAGGTTTCTGGATCTATTGTCCAGGTGCAGCACTTTGAAATCTCAAGATTAAACGCTCACTGTGATGAAATACAGGAGGAAAAGGCACTTAAGCCTGTAAAAGGGCACTCAAAGAAAAAGTCTCATATTGAGATAACTTTGACAAAACAAACCACCAATCCAAAGACTGGGGAGATGATGGACTCTGTAAGTTTCGAAAATTGGACCGACTGCTGATGACCAGGCTTTGATTCTTGCACCCAGGTTGATTTTTGCCTGTCCATACCAGGAGCAGCACTTCACGGATGGTGGAGGCGCGTCACAGCAACTGTCGTGAGCCGTTACAGTTCCTTCAACGCAATCACATTCTTAACCTGCTTGGCCGAAATCGAGACATTCGACTCGGACACGCGGATTGTACAGGCCCTATCAATGGCGGGTGCCCCAATGTCGTGGACAGAGCTCGATGCTCTGAATCAAGAAACTTTGAATGACGGAGCTTCACTATTTGAGTTGCTTTGCTTTCTCAGGAATGCTGTGCGTCTGGTTGGCCCCGAAATCGTTATGGAGAAGGTGGTTCCACTCTTTGACTGCCAACTCGCCGGGCAGGCGGAGACTCCCAAGCCGACCACTAAAGTCAGTGACCACGGCCCGCTTGAGCCTATCAACGGTGCCAGCACACCAGAAGTAGTGACTGGAGCGCCAATCAGCGTGGTTCACACATCTAACATTCTGAAGAAAGCGAAGAAGGAATCCTCATCGGGGCTGGCGGCTAGTGTAACTGTCACGATATCCATCAGTACTTGGAATCTGGAGCACAAGAAAATGGATATTGTGAGAATAATCTATTTCTCTCGTATTCTGATTGAATCTGACCCCGCCACAGGTTGAACATGACCTCACATTGCCCGGCTACGCGCTCTCTGGATGGTGGAGGCGTGTTTTGAACGCCATCACCATTCGATACACGAAGTTTAATGTGAAAGCCTTCCTTAAGTGCTTGGGATCTTGCACCACCGAAGACTTACCAGAGTTCAACCTTATGGAAGCATTCGAGGAGGCTGGCGCTCCATTGACGAAAGGGGAGTTTAAGCGGTGCCAACAAGCTGCGGCTGTGGGAGCCGAAGCCAATTCTCTTCTTCATTTAATGCTACTGGTTCGGAAAGTAGTACACCTTGTTGGAGTCGAAGCGACAATGGAACAGGTCATTCCGTTATTTGACTATAACACTGAAGACCATTCAGCGATGCTGGACCAATCTTCCTACCCGTCACAAGCGAAAAACACTGCGGAGGATCGTCTTGGAAGCAGCGGTGGGCGGCCTTTGGAAACGCATCAGGTTACAGTTGGGCTGGAGCCTGGAGATGGAAGGATTAGTGGCAGTAAAATAACCAGAATTTGGACGTCCTGTTCCAAAACCACAGCGACTACCACAACGACGTCTTCCACGACACAATCTCAGACCGCTTCGGTTTCCCCTCCTCCCCAATCTTCGACTCTCCCTTCAAACAAAAAGAGGAAGTCCAGAGTTCGGCCAAATCAAGCCCATGGCAACGCATCAATGGAAGCAATTGTAGAAAATTCCGTCGGAGGCAGTGTCGAAGCAAGCCCTTCGAATATCGAAACGGAAGGTCAAGGTACACACAGCACCATGTGCACCCAACCGCCTTCTTCATCAGGCGTCGCTTTTTCAGGAAATGCAATCCCGTTGGAATGCAGTCCCCCACAAACAACTGAGCCTGAACCAACTGATGTCGGCTTGAACGCGGCCCTGTCGTCTGAATTATGTCCCATCGAGAAGTTACAAGGTTCTGCTGAAGATACTAATTTCGTTGCAAACCACACGGAAAATCTCTCGGCATCTGCGCCAGCTGCGAAAACTTCCGCAATTGAGGTCGTTTTGGAAACAAATGTCCATAACCACTCAAACATAGGTGCGTACAACTTTGTTTGTTTGCGTTAACTTACTCGTGTTTCAGGTCGTCCGGAAGTTCAATTGGACCATATCGACATGACGACAAAGACAATGCTCGCCAATGGTGAAAGGTTCTTGGATACTGCCACCGTGCAGCTTTCCGAGAACGATGACGCACCACCTTGTGTGGACAACTCATCCAAAGCAGAGTGCCAGGTCAGAACACCGAAGATGCCTAAGCAGTTGCTTAATTAAACTTTCTCCAGTCTTTGGAAAACCTCTCAAGTAGCTCACAAGACCTCTCAGTTGTGGACTCAAACTGCTCCGTCATCCCACCAGAGATGGCCACAACTCCTCCGGATTCACAAGTGGCAAGCGTTATCATTAACGGTGACCAACACAAATTCGGCACCAATTCTGTCATAACAATCAGCAACGAGCAAATCAATCGCATTGACTCGGCAGTGCACGTGAAATCCGACACAAACGTTGCAATCAATGCGGCCTCGACCTCAACATCATTTATTAAAACTCCTGGAGGCAGTGTTACAAATGAGATGAATGTTTTCGTCTTCCCATCGCTAGTGATCGAAGATACTGCAGCTGCGAGCACTGTGGTACATGTTTGCAGTGGATTGACAGCCGAAAAGGATGAAGACATTTCCGCTTCAGCTAATTTGGCTGGAAGGATGGACGAGAACATGCATGTTTCCTCTTCAGACAACTGGATCGCCACAGAGCCCACAAGCTCAGACTGCGAAGTGGAAAACGATGGTTTTGAGACCCTAGCTGCTTTTGCAACGAGTGAAGTGAAACAGCTTAACGACACAACGGTCGGGGTATACCTAACATTATGGGACTGCTTTGTCGGAAGCTTGTGCAGTCGATTCCCCTCATTCGAGGCTGCAAACTTTTTACCAACGCTCGCCAATCACGGAGAAATCACTCAAGCCGCCATTATTCAATCACTTCATGAATGCGGGTCGCCAGCAACGGTGGGCGAACTCACAGAAATGGAAGAGGAGAGCGGTTTCAAAGGCGAATCAAGTCTGACGCGAGTTTTGACTTTCCTGCTCACAACTGTAACAGGCATCGAGGTGACAGACTTCCCTACAAGCGACATCAGTGCAGTTGACACAGTGCAAGCAAATGCCACAATATCTACTGCCATCGAAGCAGTCGAAGAGTCTACCTCTGGTACTGTTATAACTGAGACAAATACAGCCGACCCTATTGTTTCCACGACTTGTGCCATCGACAGTGAGCAGTTCTGTCCAGAGACAAATTCAACGTCGGATTTGGGAGGTACGAATGAAACTCTGAATTCTAAGATACTCAATTTGCCCTGCTCTCCTCTTTTTTTATTGTCACATAATTCTCAGGAGGATGTTTGAGTTCCGTCGGAGGCACTTCACTCGCTTCAGCAATGGCTGTCGCAACTCTGTGCGAAGATCTTTCGTCCACGTCCTCTGAATTAATTGTAAAGGAGGAGGTAGTCCAAGCCGCTCTCAGCGGCACAATGGATATGGAGATTGAGGTTGTTGCCGCTGCTGGGCTCGGAACGTCGAACTCAGTTGAAGTAAAGACATCGACGCTCATTCAAACTGCGGCCAGCGCCTCGACGGTGTTTGCAAAGGCTTCAGATGATGAATACTGTAGTAGGTGTCCAGATGGTGCTATCATACCGCAATCATCATCTTCGTCGCCCTCAAAATTAGCGGTGGAATACTCGACACACGATGTGAGCGCTCCCCATGTCGATCTGACTCACACTGGAATTCCCTGCCAAAGCCAAACACCAAACGGTATGTCGACTGGTCAAAATGTCTTATAACACCTTTTCCCATCATGCAGCGACGATTATGAGCACTAGTGCGGCATCGATTGGATCGGTACCTTCCACAGAATGCAATCTAGTACGTTACGAGCTTGAGACGGTCAAGCAAAACCAAGAGAAGATAAGGCTCACTGCAGATTCTGGGGATGAGGTCGTTGTCGTCATTCCCGAATACGCTAGGGGAAACTGGTGGACTCTCTTATTGGATATCGTTTCGCGCCGTTTCCCCGAGTTTGACTCGGCAAGCTTCCTGTCTGCTGTCGGTGAGCGCACGGAGATAACGATAACGATAATTGTTGAGATCCTCAACCACTGTGGTGCAAATATCACCGATGTGGAAATTGGACGTATTGAGGAGGAATGCGGCTTCAAGGAAGAGGTGAATCTCGTGAAACTGTTAACATTCGTCAAGACCATCGTTCAGCTGGTTGGCGTGAGCGCTTTTCAGACGAGTGTTCTCTCAAAGCTCGCCACCATGCACGCGGCGACGACAGTTGCTTCGGACCAATTTGATGAACTGGAGGTCCTTGTACGGAATGAGATCAAGTCGACAGTTCGGGGTGAAAAGGTTGACGGGAAAACTTGCGCATCCGAGCTTCAATTCATTTCAAATCCGTCCCTGTGTGACAAGCTAAATTCCAACGACGCATTATCATCGTCGGTAGTCAATCCGGGGACCATGGACGCTTTTGGTCAGGAAATTCAAACAATTGCTGAATTAGAGTCACCTGAATGTGAGTTAAGCTGACTTCGTATTCCGCTCATGTGCTCTTCTATGCGTGCTGTAGGTCTCCCCTCACCTGTTCTCGCTTCCAATTTGCAACCCAGCGAGTCAGTTATAATATGCCAGAATTGTTTGACTTTGGATGGTGAAAGTGAGCTTGTGGAAGCGTTGTTGGATACAAAGGAAGATGAGGAGACCCTCCTCGTTGGAGAGATAGGCCCGAGTGATGGAGCAGGTACGGTGGAGTGTGGCAACGTATCTATCACCGCAGAAACCCCGTGTGGCGAATCTGAGTTGGCTGTAATTCCAGTTGTCGGAACGTACACCAGCCACGCTACTCCTTCGTCTGAAAGCAGTGCCGCCGAAGAAGCCAATACATACGGGCAGCTGAACTTCGAGCATAAATTGCCGCTTCAGATAGCTGAAAGCGGAGAAGTCAATCTGGAAATCCTTAAACTTCAAAAGCGCTTAACAATCGTCATTGAAACCATCACTTGTCGTTTCTCAACTTTTGACACCATCGCATTCTTCCGTGCGCTAAGCGAACTTGAGTCTGTGAATGAGACGACAATCTCTCATACGCTCCAATGTTTCGGTGTCTCGCTGACATTCGAGGAGCTTGAAGAAAGCAGCTGTCAAGACAAGTTCGACTTAGTACACCTTTTTTCCATTGTGAAAGAGAAAGTTCAAACCGTTGGAGAAAAGCTTTTTCTGGAGACTTACCTTGCAGTCGATAACACTCCGGTCGCCACAATGACACAGGAAGATGATTTTAAGGATTTTGATTTGAGCAACACTGTCAAAACTGAGGACTGTTCATTGGCGTCCGTGACGTCGACAACGAACGTTTCAGAAATTGGTTCAGTGGCTTCAAGCGGTGAGAAGCTTGCTGGTTTTGGACCCCTTCCAACTGTCCGAGTTTCCGCTACTTTTGTTTTCACAGAAGCCCCTCCGCCCACCCTTGATTGTAATGTCCAGAAGCTTGCATATTCCTCCTCTGCGGTAGAAACTGAAACCCACATCCTGAAGCTGAGCGGACAAAATATTCCCTGTTCTGGACCTTTCTCTTCTGCACCAATCCTGGAGTCCACTTTGACGAAGACCGAGATGACTATTAAAGAGGAGAGCGACACCCTCACGGCTGTCGTCGAATCCTCCCCACAAATGACCGAAGCAGATTCGAAGGTTGTTTTCAATGGAGAAGACGAGCCCATTCATGAGGAGTTTAAAGCTACAGACGAGCATTCGACTGGTTCATCTGAATCTCTGGACTCAAATCCTCCCTCTTTCAGTTCTATTCAAGGAGGTGTTGTTGATTTTGGAGATCACGTAAATGGTGAGCGAAACATGAACGATTCTACAGTCATTAACACCTTTATCATTGATTCAGTTTGCAATGGAGAAGTACCACACAGTATGAACACAACGGCATCCACCGTATGCGATAACAGTCTCAAGGCAGAATTACCTCCCACAGCATTGCTCCAGTCTGCAGGCGTAGAGGAAGACATATTACTCTCAGCCAACGGGATGCAGATCGAAAATTTCCACCAGGAACAAGGAGAATGGTGGGCTCTACTTAAGAAGTCCCTGATGAAAAGATTGCCCGCGTTCGATGAGACCGCTTTTCTGAATGAGCTGGTCCGACGGGATGAAGTCTCTAAGCTCTCAATAACAGAAATTTTGACCGAGTCGGGAATGTCGATTACTTCTGACGAACTTGACGAAATCGAGCTTGAGTGTTGCAATGATGGATCAAAACTATCGCAGCGCCTGACCATTGTCAAAACCACTGTCAATGTTATGGGAGTGAAAAAGGTTTTGTGCCCGATCACAACCGCAGCGAGACGACCAACAATGACATATCTCGCAACTCCCACATCGAGTCTATCTACAACACAAGAACTTTTTTCGAACGACGAGATTGCTGAAATAGCCATCCCTTGTAGAGCATCGGCTGAATCCAGCGAGAACCTGTCAATTCCAGAAATGGCCGAGACTCTCCAAGCCGACAATAATAATATCAGTACTGTAAGCTGCTCGCAGCTAGGAGCTTCTACAGCTCTCGAAGTTCCGCATGTCGGATTATGTTCAATGACTGGCGAGAGTGTCGAAGAAACTTCCTGTGTTTCTGGCACGTCTAGTGTTGGGGCAATGTGTCCCGAAAGCGCTCCGTCCACCGCAGGACAAAGTCACTCGACAAAGAAGACCAGAATAGATGCTGCAGTTGAAACTGTTGACCATGGCGCAGCGATTGTGGAAACATGCCCGTTTTTGTGGCTCACTGTGCAAGAGATGGAGCAATACACCATTATGGCCACGTCGGACGAGCGAGAATGGCCTTTCGACATGGACTACTCACTCACTCCACCGATAATAATGGACGACACATGCGCAACAGAATATGTTGCCATCAACACTGCAAGTGTAGAGGGGTCACCTTTTCCTTGGCTCTCAATGCACGAGATGGAGTACTGGACTATCGTTTCCATGGAGGACGAGCACGAATGGCCCTTTGAAATGGCCTACTCGTTCATGCCACAAACAAGAAAAATCGGTACAGAGCGAACAAAAACAGAAATGGCTGTCATGAGCACAGCGATTGGATGCGTAGACGCAAACGCTTTAGCATTTGCGTGGGTCTCGGTGCACGAGATGGAATACCTAACAAACCGGACCTCGGCAGAAGAGCGCGAATGGCCCTTCGAATTGGCCTACTCCATCACTGTTCCAACAAGAATGGACGCTACGGAAGAAATAAAATCAGAAACTGCCTGCATCAGTACAGTGATTACATGCTCTTCACCACTCCTCTGGCTCTCTGTCCACGAGATTGATCAGTTACCCACTCTGGCCTTGTTGTTGAACGAACGCGAGTGGCCCTTCGAAATGGCTTACTCGCTCACATCAACGACGAAGCAGGAAATGGAAGTTGTCGCAGGAGCAGGAATTATTGAAGCGCCCATCCAAGAGGAAACTGTTACATGCTCTGGAACACAGTCCAAAATCACTTCGTTGGGGACGAAAGTGAAAGTTGTTGGCGCTTTTCGCCAAGTGGCAGCGACCACTAATCGTCACGACAATAACAATTTCGGATCCACGCAACTTCTTCAACATGACTTAGCTAGTGTCGTTCAAGAACACACGTCCATGCCGATTTCATCATGCCAAATCAATGAATTTGAGGTGTTAGAAATTTCGCGAATACCAGGGCTGTCGGATGGAACAGTGCCGGTCATTGACTCAGACACGCCTGGATCAGACGGGGTCGTCGATTTGGGAGCAACACTGGCAGTTAAACTCACCGACGGAGCTGAAACGAGTGGCGACCTCCCCATGATCGATTTTGTGGACAATATTTTGGGGCACGCACTACAATGCTTTGGTAGGACTCTTGTTTTCCGATCGTCCACACGAGACATAACTTACTGCTTTATCCTGACTAGCCAATTCCGAGCTTGAGTATCCATCGAAGATTGCTGCCGGGGAGTGTGTCGAGGTTGGCAAAATCACGCTACCGGATAAAGCAAGAACATGGTGGCTTCGGTTTGTGGAAACCATCACGCAAAAATACTCTTGCCAGTGCTCGTCCGAATTTCTCACCGCAATAAGCCAGCAAGAGGATATTACAGTGAGCTCCATCGTGGAAGCCTTAAATCAGAGCGGTGCAACTGTCACGAATGCGGACATTTCTACTATTCAAACAGAGTCTGGCTGCACTGACTCATCGCTTGTTGAACATCTCACATATGTGAAGACCACGGTCTCGATCGTCGGGGTAGCGGCCTTCTTGACCAACATTGCTTCAAGCTCAGAGACAATCACCACCATGACCACCACCGCTGACACATCTTCCGCTGCCCCTACGTTCACTGAGGTTGCCGCTGGTGACATGAACGAAACCACGGCGGTAGAAGAAATTACTACAACCACTATGGAACCTTGCAAGCCAGCAGTTGAGTCTGAGCAAATTGTTGAGACCAGAGTCATCACTGAGGAAGCCGCCACGATTGGTAAGAAGAAATTGGAATTTGTCCTGGTTTGCAGCACTAAATTCAATTTCTATGACCCTTCGTCTGAATTTGTCGGCTCAGTTGTTTTCTCTAATGTTGGCACGACTGGAACCGAAACTGTGGTTGCTGGCGGTGCAGCTCCCACTCTTGAGGAGCTAACTCCTTCAGCAACTGAGACGGATGAAGCAGTTGCGGAGAATGGAGACTTGGCGCTCTGCGGAGTCTCCGCACCAGCAACCACTGAAGAAACTGAATCTGTCGCCGCCATCACTGAAACAGCCGTCACCGCCACTGTTGTTGGGCAAGCGCAAATTCATGAGTCCATTATCGCCCCACAGACTCTTACCCAGGAGCAAATGATATTTATTGAGCTGAAAGAAACCCCCATTACTGCTGCAAGCACTGGTAAGGATGTTTCCCTCCTAATTCTCCGGTGCACTTTTCAATACCACCTCCTCACACCATCTTCTTTTCACATCAAACATAAACAGAAGAAACAGATATCTCAGGAATCACAGGCATATTCACCACCGCTGCTAGTCAACAACAGCACGTCAGAGTCCTCTGACGGTGTGGCTCCCAAAATTACTGCAGACAACCCGGATCTCCCAGGCCCACTGACCTTGACGCCGACAAACAATACTGAGGAGATCAATATTGTGGTACCAGAGTATGCCAAGGGAAACTGGTGGACTCTCCTGCTTCAAGCCATCACCTGTCGGTTCTCCAGCTTTAACTCATTGGCGTTTCTTGAGGCCATCAGCAAGCATGAGGAAATCACAGAGACAACTATTGTGGAAACGCTCAACCAGTGTGGCGTGGTGGTCACCGAGGAGGAGCTTGTCACCATCCAGGACGAGTGTGGCTCCAAGGGCAAGGCAAGCCTTGTACAGCTGCTTACCTTTGTCGTGACCACTGTCAAGATTGTTGGTGTGACAACCTTCCTGACCACTGTGATTTCCACCCTGGAGACCAGCACCACTGACAGCTTTGTCATAACCACCATTGACACCAGCTTTAACGAGACAGATGCAGCGGCAGTAATTGCTGAACCTGAGGGCGCTCCAGAACCAAGTTAGTATTTCTGAAACAGTGGGGGAGAACAGACCTGACATCCTTTCCAGCATATGAAACCAAGAAGCCCACAACAATCATTACTTGGACAGAGGAAACCTCAGCTTTCCCCAGCGCTGGAGAGCCTGTATTTGTTGAGCTGAAGGAAACAACAGCAGATGTGAATGCCACCTCTGCCAGGGCCGAGCCTTGCAAGCCTACTGCAGAGACTCTTGACCAAGTGGAGCCTTGCAGTTCTTGTGCAGAGACAGCTGAGCAAGCCGTAGAGACAGATGTTATTGGTAAGAGAGCACACTTTACATTATCCATTGTTTTTCATGTGTTTATTCCACTGCTGCCTTTTCCTTATCGCTCGTCTCAAACAACACCATTTACTCTCCGTTTCGCTTTCACCTTCCCACCTACCACTCTGTCTTATCCATTTCTATTGTCAGCAGATTCCACGGAGATTGCATCAGAGAGCTCGTTATACATGCCCGCTCAAATTGGTAAGAATGTTGCTCCTTTTTTTCTGAAAAGGGGATACGCGCCATGGCTTCTTCCTTTTCTGTTTTGGCAGCTCAACACAGCAGACTTCTGACCCTATTTGCGTAATGATTTGCCATCCCCCCAAACGTTTCGTTCTCTTCACAAAAAACAGTTGATGTTGGCACTACTTTGGTCTCAGAAACAACCATTGGCATCACTGTTACTGAAAGTGAGCCTTCAGTTCCTTCCTCTGATTACAGCCCAGCTCCTCACACCACTGGTGTCGGCAAGACTGTCAACTCTGGTGGATCAGCTCAGCAGACCTTGATACTTGAGAACAGCACCGAAGTTGTAGTACCAGAGTATGCCAAAGGCAACTGGTGGACTCTTCTGCTTCAAGCCATCACCCGTCGGTTCCTCTGGCTTTGACTCGTCCATGTTCCTTGAGGCCATCAGCAAGCACGAGAAAATCACAGAGACAACCATTGTGGAAACGCTCAACCAGTGCTGTGCAGCAGTCTCCAATGAGGAGCTTGTCACTATCCAGGACGAGTGCGGCTTCAAGGGAGAGCCAAACCTTGTCAACCTGCTCACCTTTGTCAAGACCAGTGTGAAGATTGTTGGTGTGGAGACCTTCCTGACCTCTGTTGTCTCAATCTTGGAAACAAGCACAGTCACAACCACAACCACCATCACCACGGTCACCAGCACCGATGTGGCCACTACTCACACCTCTGGCGAGATTACACCAGACTGGGAGTTAGAAGGTGTGACTGTAAAAATTGGCGAGTCTTGTGAGACTGCTGCAGAGACTGTTGAGCAATTTGCGGAGACCATGGTCGTTGCTGAGGACGCCATCACCACTGGTAAGATAAGCCACTTGCTCTTTGTTTTTATCTCCCTCCTCTATTTTTCGGTGTCCAGATTCCTGGAAAACATCCTTGTGCTGTCCTAACATTCTTTTCTCCATTTCCTCTCTTCCAATCATAACCCACCACACTGCCAACTATTCTGTTTCCGGCAGATGGCACCAAGCAGCCTGGAGAGAGCTGGTTCTCCAAGGCCACTCACGTTATTGCGGATGGCGCATCTGCTGCTGGTGATGCTGTTCTCCATGCAGGCAAGATTGCCAGCTGCTCTGCTGTTTCTGGTGTGACAAGTGCTGGCTCCCTGATTTCTGACGGAGCCTCTGTGGCAGGCTCTGCCCTCAAGTACACTGCTGGGGCTGTTGCAACTGCAGCAGTTGTTGGTGCTGTTGCTGTTGGCACTGCAGCTGTTGTAGGTGGAGAGCTTGCAGACTCTGCAGCCAAGACGGATGGAACTGCAGTTGTTGAGGGAGGAGAGGTGGCCCTCTCTTCCACAGTCTCTGCAGTCAAGACCACAGCAGGAGTCGCTGTGGATGCAGCAGGCGCTGCTGGATCTGCCATCACCTACGTTGCTGACGCCACTGGTTCTGCGGTTGTGTCTGGCGCAGCTGCTGTGGCTGGCCTGGTTGCTGGTTCAAGCGAGTTGGCTGAGTCTGTCACCAAAACAGTCACCACAGAAACAATCACCACCACCACCACCATTGTTGAGCAGGACCAGGTTCAGGGACCCACTGTTGCTGTGGCCGCAGAGGAGGTTGCCAAGGACGAGATTATCGCTGTTGAGCTCAAGGAAACACCTGCTGCTCCTGCTGGCGCCACTGGTGAGGCCAGCTTTTATTTTTATTTTTATTTTTATTTTTATTTTTTGTTCCCCCCCCCCCCCCCCATTTTTTCTCTCTTTTTCTTGTGAAATTGGTGGGGATGGCTATCGTGTGCTCTCTTCCCGTTTTCTTGGGGTTTCCCTTTTTGTCCGACTCAATTACCACCAACCTTCACCCACCCTGGTGCCCGACTGACCCAACTGGCAAAAACTTTTCTTCATTTTTAACAAAATCCAGACCAAGTTGACACTGCTGTGGTCTCGAGCACAACCACCACGACCACCACCACCACCACTGTCACTGACACCAGCGTGACTGAGCCTTCAGTCAGTGTCTCTGCGCTCATACCAGCTCCCTATGTCACTGAGGACGGCAAGACTGTCAACCCTGACGGCCCAGCCCAACTGACTTTGACGCTCAAGAACAGCACTGAGGAGGTCAATGTCGTGGTGCCTGAGCACGCCAAGGGCAACTGGTGGACTCTTCTGCTTCAAGCCATCACCCGTCGGTTCTCTGGCTTTGACTCGTCAGCGTTCCTTGAGGCCATCAGCAAGCATGAGGAAATCACAGAGACAACCATTGTGGAAACGCTCAACCAGTGCAGGCGCGACAGTCACCAAGGAGGAGCTTGTCACCATCCAGGACGAGTGCGGCTGCAAGGGCGAGGCGAGCCTCGTGAACCTGCTCACCTTTGTCAAGAGAATCATCAAGATTGTCGGCGTGACGACCTTCCTGACCACTGTTGTTTCCACCCTGGAGACCAGCACCAGCACTGTCACCACGTACCACAACCACCAGCACCGAGGAGACCACTGGCACAGCCGCCCCCACCTCTGGCGAGGAGGTTGTGTTTGTCGACCTGAAGGAAACTGCAGTTGTCGTAGAGGATGTGACTGCCACCACTACCACTGGCAGCGCCGAGACTTGCGAGCCAGCTGCTGTTGTGGCAGAGACTGTTGAGCAAGTTGTCGAGACAACTGTCGTCACTGAGGAGACCACTGTCATTGGTAAGAGAGCACAATTTCTCTCTCTCCCTGAGTCTAACCCACCCTGCACACCCACCACTTACTGTTTTTCCTCCTCTTCTCTTTTCACCAGATGCCGCCGCCACAGCCACCACCGCCAAGAAGCCTGCCGAGAGCTGGTTCTCCAAGGCCACTCGCATTGTCAAGGATGGCGCTGTTGCTGCTGGCGGTGCTGTCCTCCACGCTGGCGAGGTTGCCGGCTCTGCTGTTGCGTACGGAGCGCAGGCTGCTGGTTCCACTGTCGTCGAAGGCATCACTGTGGTTGGCTCTGCCGTCAAGTCTGGTGCCGAGGCTGCCGGCTCTGCTGCCGTTTCTGGTGCGACAAGTGCTGGCTCCCTGATTTCTGACGGAGCCTCTGCGGCAGGCTCTGCCCTCAAGTACACTGCTGGGGCTGTTGGAACTGCAGCAGTTGTTGGTGCTGTTGCTGTTGGCGCTGCAGCTGTCGGAGCTGGAGAGCTTGCAGGCTCTGCAGCCAAGACGGTTGGAACCGCAGTTGTTGAGGGAGGAGAGGTGGCCCTCTCTTCCACAGTCTCTGCAGCCAAGAGCACTGTAGCAGTTGCAGTGGATGCTGTGAGTACTGCAGGAAGCACAGTTGGGTCTATTGCTGGCGCAGTATGCTCGGCAGTTGTGTTGGATACCATTGCTGCTGGATTGACTGCTGAGTCGGTACTGGCCTCCGCTGTGACGATCAAAAGTGCTCGGTCAACTATCTTTTCTGGGCCAGTGGACGTGACTGCTGACACAGCCACCACTACCATGGATACGCAAGGCCAGATGGAGGAGTTGTCGAATGTTACTGCCGTTGCAGTGGTCGTAAAGGAGGATGTTGTTGCTTTTGAGCTCAAAGATTCTTCGCTTGCTCCGTCTTGTGCTGCTGGTAAGGTTTTTGGGGGCAGGGGAAGGAGCGAGGCTTCTCGATGGTTCACTGCCGTTGTTGCTGTTCATTTCCCGAACATCCTGTGCTCATTCCCATTTTCCATTCTGCCCTTTCCTCTTTTCTTACGCCTAACCACGGACCAAAACAGATATAACAGACACCACCGCCACCACCAGCACCACCACAAGCACTTTTGCTGACAGCGTGGCGGCGCCTTCAGTTAGTGTCTCCAGTTTCATCCCCGCACCTTGCATCCCTGAGGATGGCAAGCCTGTCGAACTAGATGGCCCGGCCCAGCAGACGATGATACTGAAAAACGATGCTGAAGAAGTCACCGTTCTGGTGCCAGAGTACGCCAAGGGCAACTGGTGGACTCTTTTGGTCCAGACAATCACACGTCGGTGCTCCAACTTTGAACCTGAGCGTTTCCTTTTGGCCATTACCAAGCAGGAGGACATCACCGAGACCACAATCTTGGAATCCCTCGGTCAGTGCGGAGTAGCAGTCACCAAGGACGAGCTTGTCAGCATTCAGGAAGAGTGCAACTGCAATGGAGAGGCGAGGCTAGTTAACCTCCTCACCTTTGTCAAGATTACGGTCAAGGTTGTTGGAGTTACCACCTTCCAGACTGCTGTTGTTTCCATTTTGGAGACCTGTACCGCGGCCGCCACTTCCGTCGATGAGGCGAAATCCCCTCTTTCCACGTCTGATGGGATTGTTTTCGTTGACCGGAAGGACGTTGCAGCTGTCGAAACCCAGACCAGTCACTACTGACAGCACTGATACTTGTGGCATTGCAGTTCAGCCTTCACAAAGAGAAAATACCACCATCGATTTTATGCAATCGTGGGCACTGCTGAAGGATTCTATTACTCGTCGCTTCCCCGAATTTGATTCTGAGGCGTTTGTTATCGGTGTATCGGAGCAAGAAGCCGTATCAGAATCGAGCATCATGGCATCCTTGAGCTCCTGTGGCGCCGCCGTGTCAGCAGAGGAGCTCGCCATTATTGCAAAGGAGTGCGGTTGTGAGATTGGTCCATGTTTCGTTTCACTCATGACCTTCGTCAAGACCACACTCAAAAGGGAGACATTCGTCGAGTCTGAAGTCTCATTTGGGAGTTTGGAGGAAACCTCAATTGAGCGTTTCCCAGCCCTTGTAAGCTCTTCAGTAGCAGCGATGCCGCCGCTTGTGCCGTCAGCGGCTGGCATTCAGCAACATGGCTGGCTGTCCCGGGTTGCACATATCGTTAAGGACGGTGCTGTTGTTGCAGGAGCTAAATTATTGCACTCAGGTGAGCTGGCAAGCTCAATCATCGTACAAGGAGCTCAGACAGCCGCAACCTCAAGTGTTTCGGCTCTTGGCTTCGCCGTTAAAAGTGGCGTGACCGCAATTGCGCATGTGGGCGATGGTGCGAGTTCTGCTGTGGTTTCCAGTGGAAAGGCGACAAGCGAAGTGTTGATACAAAGGGCAAGCACAGCGGGTAAACGGATTCTTACTAGCGCCAGTCTTGCAGGATCAGCCGTTTTGGAAAGTGCGACGAAGGTTGGATCTGCAGTCGCCTGCAGCAGTGGGGCGGTTATAGATGTTCTCCGAAGCGTCGTGACGCCAACCGAGACCTGCGACAGTTTGAGCGAGGAAGGTTCTTTGAAGGTGAACGTAACAAGGAAACTGACTAACGAGTTCTATCATTCCACAATGGATGCGGTAAGCCCTGTTTGACCACTTTTTCTTCACTTATGAAATGTTAAGGAAACCGTTTCCATCGAAGTTCCTTCGTTTCTCACGGGAGGCTGGTGGACAAAATTCTTGGAATGGTTCCGTAGTCGCCAGTACACATTCGATGTTACGAAGTTCATCACAAGCGTTGGAGATGCTGCAACGATTTCAGACAATTTGCTGGAAGACGCCTTGAAAGCCGCTGGGGTGCCTATAACGGCTGATTCACTGGAAGAACTGAAAGTGCACGTTTGGTCTGGTGACACAAATGTAATCATTCAAACTCTTCGTTTCATCCGAAAAGTTGTTCAGCTGGTCGGAGTGGCCACGGTTGAAGAAGATATCATTCCCGCATTCAACAGAAAAGCCGCAGCTAAGTCAGACACAACGGTGACACAAATCACAATTCGCATTCTCAAGCAGATAGAAACTGATGATGGGGCAGTCATAGTTGATTCCGTGAGTGTTATTTTAAGAAATGCACTAAATATTTAATTCTGCACCCAGAGAGAGGAAACGTTCGATGTACCGTCAATTGCATTTACGGGGTGGTGGAACAAGTGGTCTTCTGACATCAACGGCAATTATCCATCATTTGGCCTCACTACGTTCTTGAGTGCCTTGGGTGAATCCGACGTTGTCAGCGATGAAATTGTCCTTCAAGCACTTCACGCTGCCGGTGCCCCAGTTTCGCAGGACGAGGTTTCTCTGATGAAAATTGACTCTGAATCAGATTCGGACTCGAACTCGGATTCATGGAGCCTGTTCATATTCATTCGAGCTCTCATTCGAGTGATCGGAGTGGAGGCTGTCAAACAGCAGGTTATTCCAATGTTCTACGAGTCGAAATGCGTCCGCGATGGCCAAAGTTCAGTGCAATCAGATGATGCCGAGGACGGCCTCAGTCAAATCTTTTGATGGCGGGGCTCTTTTCGCAATATATAGTTCACCCCATTCTAGGCAAAATAATGGTTTATCAAAGATTCTTGGCCTGCTTTTTATTTCGAACGCGTGTGCACCTTTTCGTTCGGCACAATGAAAAGATCCACATCTGCATATTAACCTGAACGCCTGAAAGGGTTCTTTGGGAAAAGTCCATGCCCCAGAGACTTCAAAAGACTCCCGTGTCAGTAGCATGTATTAATTCACGATTTTCGCTTCTTAGGACTCTTTCCGTCCTCTTCGTGTGCCGAATCCCCCCTCTTCCCGTGCCTCTTCTGCACGTTCCACACTGCCGACAGCTTTTTGGGGGCGGCCTGCCGTGCCGCTGCAGCGAGGCTGCGTCTGCCGTCGTTACTGCTTGGAGACTTCCCACCCTGCTGATTTTCCTTGGCCGGTGGAGTCTCGGCCGCACCATCACTGGCCTCCGCAAATATGCCCACAGGATCTGACAGCTTCTTCTTGTCTTTTGGAAGATTCACGCCCATGATGGATATGCACGTCAGTCGGCACTTTGCTTCATAAGACGCAACGGGTGCGAAAGGCTCAGTCGGCGCGGTATCGTTCGCCGCAGGAGTGGACGCCAGCGCTGCGGCAACATCCCACACCCGGACCCCGCCGTCCGTCGAGCACGTTGCCAGCAAACACCGCCCGCCCCGGATGGGAGCCGCCGCCAGATCCTTCACGCGAGCCTCGTGCGCCTTCCACTTCTGCAGCACCGTCCCGTGGCTCGCGATCATCCACACTTCGCCGTTTTCGCACCCGACGACGACGACCTCGGACTCTGGCGTCTCACTCTCCTTTCGGCCCTTGCCCACCCCGCCGCGCACAGTCGCAAACGCCATCGCGGTGAACCGTGTCCGCGTGGAAGCCGGCGCCGCAACGCACGCGACCTCCGCGCCCGTGTCTGTGCTGCAGATTGCAACCTCGCGGTCGTGCAGCGTGGCATACAGCGCGCCGGACGGGCTCCAGGCGACGCGCAGGGCCGGGCTGCGCAGCCGCAGCGTGTAGGCGCAGTTGCCCTTTGTCAGGTCCCAGGTCTTCATGAGGCCGTCGGCGGAGACAGCTGAGCAGCAGGCGGCCCGACGGGTGGCACGCGATCGATGTCACGGCGCCCTTGTGGCCCGTCAGCGTCTTGAGCAGCGACCAGTCGCTGGTGCGGACGATGGCGATCGCGCCGTCTTCGGCGGCGGTGAGGAGGTGAGAGGCTCGGAAGAAGGCGAGGGATGTGGTGGTGCCGGAGTGATGCATGAGCGACCCTACTTCTTTGCGCTGAGTCAGGTCGTAGAGGCGAATGTGCTCGTCGGAGGAGCCGGTGGCGAGGAACCGGTGAGACGATGCCAGGGTCTTGATGGCGTTGATGTGGGCTGGGTAAATGAAGACTGGGGTGAGCGTCGCTTCTGCGGCGGGCGAGTCGGCTTTCGTGTCCGCATTTTCTAAGTGGACCGTGTGCCCGTCCAGGCCATAGAGAAGTCGCTCGTAAGACCCCGCAATGACGCGGAAGTCGGCTGGCCGTGGTTGAGGAAGGGTATCACTTCCGGCCGTGTCGGTGGCCATGTGGAAGGAGATGTGAATGGGCGAAAAAGAAGAAAGAAAGAAAAGACTGGGGCACTCTTGTCAGGGCGCTGTCGACAAACCTTTTGTGTTGTGAAAATCGACAATTTCAACGCAAAAGTTTCTGCTCCTTACTCATTTTCTTTCACGAGCTCCCGGTCGGGAACTGCTCTTCCCACGGAACAAGGGATATCAGGACTGCAAATGGAAACGAAGACACGGTGTAAAGACTAGAGCGAGGGAATAAGATGGAGAGCTTAAAGGGAAAGAGTGAAGCTCTGGGGCACGTAAAAGAAGTGCGAGCGGGCGCGCGAACGTACGGAAAGCAGAACCGAGGAGAGAGGTCATCGCGGAACAATAAACACAAACCAGCCCAAGAACCGAAGTCAATCCGCTCTCCTCGTGAAGTTATCACTGAAGCCAATGCAATAGAGATACCGTCTTCCCTTGTAAACAGTATCCGAAATTCACGAAAGACGGAGAGGTTGCGGAACGGGGGTCGCAAAAAAAGAAAACAAAACATGGACTGCAATAAGAAGGCGAAGCCCAAATAGCTCCAGCAATAGCTGGACCAGTCTTGCCATGCACGCATTCTCCACAAATAGAAGGTTGGCGTCCTGACACTGCCCCAAACCATCACCGTCGTGAAGGCGTGCTTGACGGTGTCTGCAGCTGAATTGCGACTCTAGGATCCGCCAAAGCTGCAGCAGGCGGGAGTACTGTCGGCCGGGTTGCGTGGGGATAAGCAAAGTTACATACAGGTGCAGTTGGCCGTGCATCAGCCTCAGCAGATACATCTGGAATTTTTCGTGGTCGCCCACGTTTTGCAGAAGGCCCTGTCGCCGGTGGAGGAGTTTGAGGGCGAGAAGCCCCCTGGTATTGAAGGCACTCAGCTTCCGAAACTGTCTTTCCAACATTTTCGCGTATAACTGGTGAAACACTACAATTTTGCGAGGCTGGAACTGAGGCTTGCGAGGTCGTGGAGACGGGGGAGCTATGCACCGAGTCCGTGTCTGCCTCATCGTCCACTGATGGTACAGGAGATGGACCCATGTTGTTGGTTCGGTGGTTCTTTGACGACTTAATTAGTTTTGAAGATTTAGGCGTCACGGACGGGGGGCGCCTTCGTTTCTTTCGCGCACTGGGTTCGGGCGTTAGTCCATGCCCGTTCGCTGGAACTGGTGCTGCAGAGCTCGATCCCATTTGGACCCGACTATTCTCTGACTGATCCAATACGGCGCTGCACAGTTGCGAGAGAATGTGAAGTTTTGACCAGCCTGTGGCGGGTGAGGAGACGGTCGGTGGAGAATGATACGAGCTCCCAAACGCCGATGCGGGAGCAGGACTTGCAGCTTGCTTTGGAGTGAAAGGGGTTGAGTCCTGGGGGGTTCCAAACGCTGCCGCAGCCGGACCAGTAGGTGGATTCGCTTCCGCTTCCGTTGGCTCGAGCGATGCTGGACATTGGACATCCGCACGAATATACTCGTGAATCAAGCCATTGCTTTCAAATCGGATGGTTCGCGGGGGTGATGAGTCGACAGCGAAATCCGCAGGAGCAACAATCACCGGCGACTGTGATCGCAGGCCAGAGGAAGTGCTCTGTGCTGCAACACTGGAATCTGATACAAGTTTAAGTTCGCGTTCAATAGAATCGCTTTGATGCACAAACCTGCGTCCTTCCGCCGATATGGGCCCCGCTTAATTCCTTTCCGCAGGTAAGTTTGATGAGTACTTTTGCAGAGCCATACCTTTTTTCCGTTCCTTCCGGACAGAATCCGCACACGAATCGGCAATTCCATATTTAACGCATCGATCGCAAGGTCTCGCATTGTCGCACTTCTTGCATGCTCTCTGGCAACTGACTGAGGCCAACTTAGTCTTTTGAGCTGTCAGTAGTTGAAACTTACTGCAGGCATTCTTAACTTGATTTCTTTTCGGGTATCCTGCGGAACTGGGAGTTTGGGAGGTTGCCGTCGGGCCAGTTCGGTGTTCGGCCGATGGTGACATAGACTCCGAAGTGCGGTAAAGACCAGTCTCTGGCTGCTGCCAAGGCATCTCTTCTTCCGCCGCTAGCGATGACTGACTTTCTGAATTTGCAACAACAGGCGAGAAAGCAGAAGCACGTGGAGGTTCTGCTAGGTCCCCAGCGCCTTGGTGGTGGCTATACGACATGGCTTGTGGAGAGAAAATTTTTGAAACGAAACGACGACCCGATAGACGTAGGTAGGTGACGGATTGAGGCCAAAGCTGAATGGGCTTGTTCTGTCTGGGGAATTGAAAGTGTGGCTCGTCAATTATCGGAGATTTCACGCAAAACGGCGGAGTCTGATTGGGAGTTGGGCGTTCTGGACAACCGTCTGGAGAGACGGTATATTACGATAATACTGCCAGTGGAAGGGAGCAGGAAATCGGCGGATTTTCAGAGCGCGCAACGATTACGAACACGCAAGCGTGTCGCTGTTATTGCGCCAACGCGCCATGCAGATCACGAAACGGGGGCAGACCGGACAGACTGCAGACGACGACCACGCACATCAACAAACGATCAACGTACGACTTACAAAAAAAAGGGTATCCACGGGGTCACACCAGAAACAGTGCAGGTGTTTGCCGTCAGGCAGGGGGTCGTCGATGGTGGTGATCCCTGGCAAAGCGCGAGCTCGAGGCGAAAAACTTTTTCTCCTCTCAGTTTCGTACTCCGCCCAGAGGAAGGGAAATGGGGTGGTGGTTTGATCACTGACAAGACGATTTGCCCAATGGCCTGGTCGTGCATGGAATGATTGTCAGGCAAAAAGGCCGAAGTGACTGGTTAGCGACAGTGGTGCATGGCAAGTCGGTGCGCTGGCAAAGAGGGTCCATCCTTCCACTACGCAAGCGATCAAGGCGGGGGTCGCCCGCCTCAACCAGGAGCAGGGTGAAAAGGGCAACAATGGAAGGTCGACCGAGACGCGAGATTCGCCGGAGTGGTCGGTTGCGGGATTGTGGTGCCCTTTGAGAGTGGGGGGGGGGCGGGGGTAGGGGGAAAGGGGGCAAAGGCGAGTGGGTAACCGTTCCTCACCTTACAGCCACTGATGGGAACAGCTCGATGACTCGCTGCTGGTTCGATCAATCAAATTTCAATGAAGTGCGAATGTTTGGTTGGAGAAGAGACCTGAACCATCCAAAGTCGAAAGTTTTTTCAAGCGGAGACCGAAATTTTCCGCCTGAAGATTTGCCGGCTTCCCCAGTCAGCAGGATGATCCAACTACGATACGATATCTTTGTTAAACCTTCTTTCCTCTTGTGCTGTTAGGAGCAGACCTCCGATTTTATATAAAGACAGTTTCGAGAATATGAGAGGTCAATCCGACTGGCCAACGTAATCTGAATCTCTGGGCACTCCATCCCAAAACCGCACTCTCTTAATCTACTACTCGCTCAACTCTTCCGCCGCTTTCTAGCATCACGTGCTACTGCTGTTTGATGAGCTGGAAAAGCCCCGCTGCTTCCTTGATGCGGGAAAACTGAACGCAGAAAGCTTCAATTTCGACTGAAAAGTCAGCGAGTGAAATCGCTCCATTCCGAAGTAGCGACTGCAAGAAGAGACAGACCTGCGCAAATGAAGTCATTAAGGAGAAGAAGAGGCAAATATCGCCAGGCGAATTGCAATTAAGCTCACTACGCTTACCAGACGAACTTGACGCGCTTGCATGGCGGGATCGGTGACTTTGTCGCAGCCCTGGATGCAACCAGACACGTAAAGAGGCAAAAACTCCTCGGGAAGGTCAGTTTCAGTAGCCAGCCTGTTGACGACTTCGACAGTGTGCAACGTAAGTGGTGCGGTGATAAGGGCTTTCAGGTAACTGTTGAGCAATCGGTTGGTGGAGATAAAAGGGATTAGCTGGTGCTGTGTAGAAAGGCAAGTGCTGCTCCCAAATCATACTCGTTGATTTTTGTTGAGCCGACCAGTCTGAGCGTGACACCAACAGCTAGATTGGGGTTGTGCTCAACCAGCAAGAGAAACGCGTCTTGTGAGAGCCCGCAGTCGTGCAGGAATAGGGGATCCCTGTCGAAGAAACCAGCAACAGTCTGTAAACAATGAATTCAGCTCGTGTGATGTGGAGGTTATTTTGCAATTCTCACCTGAAACTGTTGGTCCGTGAGCTGCCGGTGAAACGCGATATCCATGTACGATTTGGCAAGTTCTCGCTCGGCTTGTTCCTTTTGGCCATGCACGTCTACCATGAGGACGTGGAGAGAAAGCGGAGGATCAATCCACTGGAGCTGTGAAGGAGATAGGTCGATAAAAAGATGAGATACGTCAAGATTTCACAGTTAATTCAGGGTGTCGTCACAAACCGCACCTGTGGACGGAAAGAGGGAAGTGGAGGCTCTGGGACGTACAAGGGAAGCTGCGCATGAAAAAGATCTTCAAGGGATTCGCCGGGCGCAAGATCGAAAACCGCCACGGCTGCTGCCCTTGCCTCATCCACCGTCGGCAGACCGCCCTCTTCGCGCTTCCCATCGTCATCCTCCAAAGCCAAAACGCCGTTCGAGTGGAGGCATGTTCGCCCATTCAGGTCGTGAAGATCTTTCCGAATTCCGAACAACTTAACGGCCATTTTCGGGTCAGATAGGAGTTGGTGGGAGTCGGTGGTCATAGTGGGGACTGTTCAGCAAATCGCTGACAGTATTTTCTGACACCTTCCTTTCGTAATTAGAGGCAGTTGGACAGAGGGACAGTTCGTTTACCTCTTTAGCACGGTCATTCAGCAGTAGGCATACAAGGTAGCATTCCGCAGGTGATACAGCTATCACGGACGCGTCAGCTGCACCAGCTGGGTGAGTGTATGGAGGATATAACGTTGACGATTGCTGAAGGTGAAACTGGGGAAGGTGCGAGGCTGCGAGAGCAGGGTGAAGAGCGACGAACGAAGGCTCAATGTACTCCAAAAATACGCTCAGAAAAGGGTGGTTTATAAGAGAAACGTGGGCATTGCGGAACAGCGTAAATAGTGCGAATAGGGCGGGGATGCGCAAAGAGGGCTGTTTTTGGCACAGGCGAGAGGTGATACTGTCAATACAATCCGTTTGGCGCTGATCGCCAAAGAAACAGAGGAAATCCGACGCTCACATGAGGCAGCAGTACGCGCTCCCGCAAGAGGATTGCCATAATTAGGGGTACATCTTCGTCAGGATCGATCTCAACGTCGTCGAGAGCATTGGGCGACGATTGGGCCCGAACAATGCGGCGACGAAGTGAGGAAGCAAAGGCGGAGAGAGTGATGGTATTCGATGTTGAGTAACCGGTTGGATCTGCAAACTGAGGCTCCGAAGGTGGTGGATCGGCACCAGTAGCGAGGATCGCGTCGAAGATGAGAGCAACAAGGGCGCTGTAGCGGCCCACTACGGCCGGTCTGGATGCACTTGGAGGTGACGGAATTTTGGACGGAGGAGCCCGGGGAGCGAACGCGGCTGACGAAAACGACGATGACGACGATGAGGACAAAGTTGAAGATGAGGAAGGCAATGGGTACGCTGGTGTTGTTGAGGCGAAGGCGCTGGGGAAGGTGCCGACGGATGGAGTGGCCATGACGGTTGGTTCGGTTTTCCAAATGTTTTGCAGCCACTGCTGGTCCCATATTCTCACACTCGTGGCGCTTAATTCACTCCCCTCTGGTCGTCTGATATGATACCTCGGGCGAGAAAGTTGCTTTCAACTACTGACGACACGACAACCTAGAAGCGGAGGCGCAAATGCTGGGCATGTCCATAACTGAAGGGTTTGTACCACAAAACTCCATCGGCGCTGCTTGCTTTCCGCATGAGATAATTAGTTTGGTGTTGTGCTTACCAATAGCACTTTTATGAAGTTCTGACGAACATAAAAAGATGAAAAAGCGCGCAAATGCTTCTTCATTGTAGCTCATTCAGAGTTTAAGTCCCCTCAACAAAAAATTTCTCCATGCTCGTGATCGATCCCACACAAGCCACGGTTTTCGGCTCTGTGTTGCTTATATCCGCCGCCATCCTCGTAGTGATCGTAAGTCCACTTGCTCCGGCCATGCGTAACTTAATGTTCCGGGCTATCGTATAGTACCACTTTTTCCAACTTTTATTCATTTTCGTGTGCTGCAGGTGGTCTGTTTCTGGGATGTTCTGGCCAAGATCTCCAGCCGTCCACTTCTCATTTCGATTGTGGTAGCCACATTGGCACATATACTTTTCAGTTGTATCACAGGGGCGGTCACCCTCCAAACAACGGAGAGATTTGATTTAAATCGTACATACCGATCGGTCCTGGCTGCCGGATGTACGTAAATTACGGTAGTAACGGGGCTGACAATACTTCTCCTTCTGTCTCGCAAGGCTTTGATATTCTAAGCGTAATGACCACCCCAGTAGTTAACCCTAGTGTAACGAGTTTGGACCTTGTAGATGTCTGCGCTAAATTTTCACATCACCTATCGGGCTTTGATAATTCTTTCTCTGCGCGATTTGGTCGTAAATGCTGTCTCGGGATTTGTATTTGTCGGAACCGTTATTGTATCGTCGTAAGTCTTAAACAAAGTTGGACCAAGCGATTTACGACTATTCCTAGGTTTTGTAAGCGTTTCCGTGCTGCTTTTCACTGTTTTTCGATCGCTGAAGCAGTTCGTATAGCCCTGTACACTTGGTGTGAAAACTTCCTGGTGAGATATTACTGCGAAAGGCTGCCACTTAATTCAGTTCAAATAGTGGAACCTAGTTTACTCGAAAACGTGGCTTGCAGTAATTGCAGCTTACGTGACTGCAATTTGGCATACCACCGTGCTGGTTGGATTTTACTTAATTTCCCAATTCGCCATTATTAGAAGCATGACAGCTGTCTACAAAGTTCACGTTTCTTTTGGGATTATTCTGAAGATTGGAATTCGAAGCATTATCTATGCGACGCTCAGTGTGGCGTATGTTCTGATCGGTGGTGGGTGCTTGACGCGTTTTGAAAAGCACCTTTCTTAATTGCCCTTAATTTCACGCGCGAAGGAGGGTTCTTGCCAGGGTCCGACTTCGGTGCGAGAATTTGCGTTACGTTTCAATATGCCTGCTAATTGCAAAACTTTGCACATTCTCTTTTCCTGCCGGCGTTCGCAGTCCCGTAAGTATACACCATTTTTTTTGACCGGCAGCAACAGTTTTGTCTCTGGGTTATTCTTACGCCGTTCACCAGGTTCACCCTCAACATCAGCGTTGACCTGATCATTATGATGCTTTTGTCGGATGCTCTCACCGTTCGAGATATTGTTGAATTTTTCAGAAACGGACATAAAGATGCGAAGCGATCTTCCAACAACGAAATCCAGCGTGGTTCCAGCGGGCTATTGCAATAAAATGCGTTTGGGTCTAATCTCGGAACTGAACCAGTATCAGCAACGTCCCTGGCCCATTAAGCAACTAAGCCGTCCAATGGGATAACTTAGTTGGGTCTTGATCTCATCATGTGTGAAGACAGAAGGACTGATTTCAAAGCTTATGGAATATTGTTCGTTTATTGATGAACTTCTGGGTGGGTCGAGAAATAAGCATTCGTTACCGAATGAAGAATAAACCTCGACGACTATGTTGGTTAGACTGGAAGAAATGAGATCAGTCAGAGGCGGCGCATTCTTCCATTATCCTACGGCAGACGTGGCATGTTGCAAAGACCTGACAAAGGGTGCAGCTCATGGAGTCACGTACCAGTTGCCCTTGGCCGTTGCCATATTACATATGATGGCTGCCCAAGGTCTGTCTGGCGTTTTACATAGGCTATGATGAAAGAACGTCCAGTTGGCCATCGCGGCATTGAAAAAGCTTAGGTTTATTAGGATTGGATATTTTAACACGTGAAACTTGATTGAAACCGAGCCAGCGCCGTGGACGGCTGCTCTCCCGCTCGAAGCACTTCGGCGGCGCAATTGTTTAAGAGGGGTGAAGGGTTGTTTTGTGCTGGTTCCAGAACAGAGAAGATGTCACATACGGAGAGCCGCAAAACACAAAAGTATGCAAAAAAGATCAATTTGACGGACCCGCCTGGATCGTCATGCTCATTCTAGACCCCACACAAGGGACCGTGTTCAGCTCTGTCCTGTTCATAGCAGCGTGCATACTCGTCGTAATAGTTCGTGTCAGGTTCCCCCTTTACACAATTGAGAGAGTGATGTGCGAGACCGGTTATGGTTCTTCATCTTCGGGAGTGTCGTGACTTACGCGGCATTTTGCCCACTTTGTTGGACAGGTGGTCTGTTTTTGGGATGTCCTCGCAAAGATCTCCAACAAGCCATTGCTCGTCTCCATTTGGGTTGCCACGATCGCCCACATAATCTTCAGTTGCATCACCGGAGCTATTACACTTCAATCAACCCAAAAGTTTGATAAAGATCGTACTTACAATCACATATTGGCTGCTGGATGTAAGATGCCCAATTCTTCGAGATGCGCTAAATCCCTTCCGTGTGCTGCCGTCTTGTGTCGCAACAACCAAAAAGGCTTTGACATTCTCAGCGTAAGTGTTTTTACCCGACATCGCTGCTTGCCGTAGTAACTCAAAAAGTGCTCAGATGGCCTCTTTGAACTTCCATACAGCCTACAGGGCACTGATCATATTCTCACTACCAGCGATAATTCAAAATGTCATTGCGGGAGCAGTATTTATCCTGAGTATCGGGATTCAAACGTAAGGTCCAAATTTTAAACAAAAAATCCTTACCTTCCTTGAAGATTTTGTAGGTTTCATCGCTTCATACCTCGAAGACTAAATTTTGAATAGCCCTTTACTCCTACTGCGAGAATTGGCGGGTACGTTCAATCAAATCTTAATATCTGTGATGTACCGTTCATCCCCGAAATGCAGTTGAATCTCACGTTCACGAAAACTTCCCTCGCAACCGACGCGGCCTACCTTACCGCAGTTTGGAATGCCAGTGTTTTGGTTGGATTTTTTGTGCTTTCACAATTTGCGATTATACGCAGTATGTCGGCTGTGTACAAAATCCAGCCGTCGCTTTCAATTGTTGCCAAGATTGTGATAAGAAGTCTTATTTATGCCGCTTTAAGTTGCGCTTACGTATTGATTGGCGGTAAGACGTGACCTTTCTGTTTTTTCATCGCTTTCGTATTAATCTGCACCGTTTGACAAGGCGGTTACGTTCCGGGATCCGACTTTGGTATGTCTATCTTCGTCCAATGCATAAACGCTAACCATTTGGATCCACGCAGTTCCGTGAGCCTCCGAACGATTGCTGACCTAGCTTCGTCTCATTACCTTAATTGTTGTAGATTCACTCTTCACATCAGTGTGGACCTGATCATTATGATGCTCCTCTCGGATGCGCTTGTTGTCCGAGACATCGTCCACCATTTCCACAAAGGCGTTACCAACCACTCTGCCCGCTCGGACTCAAAGCGATCTTCGCAAAACAACTTGCAGAAGACTTCTAGCGGACTCGTTGCCTAACTATCGTGGAAGGAGCATAAAAGTTTAGTCGCGAAGACAAAATTTGAGCATCTCTTGAGAAGGACTTTTTCTCTGTGACTTGTCAAAATTTTTCAAATGCGTCCTTGTCGCAACACCACAAACGAAGAGGCAACGACGAGACGACGACAACGACGATGCAGTTGCACGCGCTGATCACGGCGGGATCGCACGCACCGGCTCATCCACGGACTTTGCTTGTACGCCAAAACCACCAGAATACACCCATCGTGGGCCGATCTGCCAGACACAGCAGGAATGACCCACCCTGCCCTGTTGCCATCTGCGCAAGTATTCGGCTGTCGCCAACAAGACGGTGCTGTACGAAGAGTGGTTCCAATGCAAGCAACGCTCGCCCCAATGGCGCGCCAGCGAGCTCGCACACTCATATTCAAGACTCTCACTACTTGTGCTTAAGCTGCGGACGGGGCCGGCATCGCCTTGTCCCTCCGGATAAACTTCAACCGCACAAAGCAGTCCCCATTATCTGCCAACCTCCTCAATTCGCGCGACGTTGCGCTTTCGGCGTGTCTATTCTTTCGGCGATATACCCGCACCTCCATCGCACGTCATGGACGATGGGTCGCGCCAGCGTCCGTTAATATTCTGAGACGACCGCCGCTCTTCACATTTCGGCCGAAGACTGACACCTCACATTCCGGGTCAAGGTTCCCATCTGATGAAGTCTTCCATCACCAGGACCAACTATTTTCCCTCTTTACCCAGCTGCAGGCGGATCAAAAGGTCCTTGACAATTCGCGAACCCATCACGCGATCCAAACTGCTCTCCGAGCGATTATTGCCATACTGCAGCTGCGCACGGCAAATTCTGCCCTGACGGCATCCCTTCCACCTGCCGAGTCTAATAGAAGACGGCCACACTCACTCTACTCACCATGGACTGCGTGGCATCACTTGGTATTTTTGGAGAGTTTGAAGGCAGCCAATTTGCTGAGTTGGAGCACCTTAGCGTTGGCGGTCTTTTGGTGGCGAGTGGGATCCAGCCCGTTTCGGAACCTTCGCATGACAGGGGTGATGAGCAGGTGGAAGACCCGCATTATGAAGCAAACCTGCAGCAGAAACGACTCTTTCCGACGGCGAGGATAGCGAGCTGTCGCGGACGGATCAGTGGGCCTGGTGGCTCAGCGAGTGGAGCTTTTATGAGCCGAGGGCTGACCGCGATACGTGGTCGTTTGCGGAGACCTCAAGTCTGTATCTCAATGAAGCGGCAGCAGCCACCATAGATGCAGTGGCGTGGTTAGATAAAAGATCTGCTGAGAGCTGTGATGGCGAGACGCTTGGCGCGGAGTTGGTTTCCATGCAACAGGCAGCATCGGCTAGCCTATATCAGCAAGTTGCTCAAATGGACCCATCAGAGTTCGGGCTGACAAGTAGGGGCGAGGCTCTGTGGCAGATACAGCGTCTCAATGAACGGCTCTGGCGAAAGCTGTCGTGGCCCTCACCCGGGATGGGCGAAACGGCCGCTCCAAGCAGTAGCGGGGAGCTCATGCTGTGGTCATTGGTCGATGAATTAGTCCCACCAAGGGGCTGGGTCACAGGCTCATCGGGCTATGTGCTGCCCGTTGGCGACGGAATTTGGCTGTCGCTAGCTCTCAGGCGACGCGCCGCGCAAGATCCCTGCGGGTCTGTCGATTTGCTCGAACGGTGCATATACGCTGTGGAATCTGCAGCGGAGTTTATGGTGTCCCAATCCGTCTTCACTGCGACCTCGTCCGTTCGGGTAATGTCCCTGCCTTTGCCACACCCTCGTGTGTGGAACGCAGTGCTCGACACTCTGATGCGGGCCGGTCACGTTGAAAATGCGTTCAAGCTGTTTGACCGTTGGCGCGGTCAGAAAGCCTGCACATGGGCTGTAACGAGGTCAGGAGAATCGGGCGAAGTTCGTGTCGAATTAAAGCCGAACCTGGCAGGCGACAGATTCTCCCGCCTCAAGCAGAAGCAATCGAAATACTATACTCAGAACCGATTCGTGCGAACTGTGCAGCGTGACCCGGACCAGACGACCTACATGATTTTGGCAAGCGGCTGCATAAGAAACGAAAAATGGGAGGATTTCGACAATATCTTATCACTTGCAAGGAGTTCGAACAAGATCTCCGTTAAAGAGAGCCTAGAATCAAGCGATGAAGGTTCCTCTCGAGGCGATGCAGTGACTGCGAGCATTCTTCTTCGCAGCCAGGACAGGATGCACGTTCTCTGGGACTTTTTGCAAGTGCAGAACGCAATGGAGCAAGGACATTTCGATAGCGCCTGGAGGATTCTTCGCAAGGCAGTCGAAAGGTTCAAAAGCGCCGCGGGTATTTCGCTCCCGCTGGAGTCTGCTTCACATTTCGGAGGACGCCGCCAACAAAAAGACTTGGCTCTGCTTCAAGCTGCGACGGTGTTGCGGGAATGCTTTGGCGTCATGATAACTGGTTTTGCGAAGCGCGGCTTTTTAACCAGTGTGGACGCTGTTCTCTCCGAACTATCCGACCTGCGAGCGGCCTCGACTGGGGCCGCAGGCGGCAAGAAAATGGTCTGGTCTGACCAACTTGCACTGCGTGTCCGCAATGTGTTGGCGTTTGTCGACGCCTTCTGCTCACTCAATCGCCTGAGCGACGCAGCTGCGACCCTGCAAAAGGTGTTTGCGTCGAAAGCCGAATCCCGCTTATACGACCTGGCCGTGGGTCTGGAGGTACTGTACAGAGGCTGCCGAACGGCCGTTGTGCGACAGAGGCAATGGGAGTCGACGGCGGCCAAAGAGCTCGTCCAAGCGGAAAGCGACCCACCCGGCTCCACGCCGGCGCGTGGCGCAGACGAGGTCTTCCGGCAGTCGCTTACTCTGTTTCTGGACCTCGTCTCGCGGGACATTGAGGCGACTTTTCCCGCGTCCCTGCCGACGACGGCGAGGGCGGCGGAAGAACCAACGGTCGCGGATCGGCGAAACGGTGGCGGCACCGTCAGCGGCACCGTCGCCGGTGCACGCGATTTAACAAGGGGCGACGTCCGCCGCGCCGCGCTTTCCGGAGTGCTGCGCCACCACATTGGGCGCAGGGAGCTCGGCGCGTGCGAGGACGATCTTGGCCATGTCGATTGACCCGCTGGCTGCCGCGGAGCAGGCGGTGGGCGTCTCGTTCGGCCACGACGGAGGCGCTGCCGGTGCTGGCGCGGCGCGAGCGCTGCACGACTCGCACCCGCTGGACGGCGTGCTTGTGTCCGACGAGCTTTTGGAGGAACTTGCACGGGCGTACGAGAGCGAAGGCCAGCAAGCTGAGGCCGACGCGGTGCGGAGGGAAATGAGGTGGCGTGGTCGTCGTATGGGGAACGACCGGGTCGGGAATGCTGGGAGGGGACTCCCCAACTTGAGAGAGGATGGCGCGTTTGCGGATGTTATGGAACTGGAAGAGACGTTGCAGTCGTGGTCTGGGAAGTAATTGAGGGATGAAGCGGCCAAGCAAACTAAATATATTGGACAAGTTGTTTGGGCCATTTTTTAAAGTTTCGCAGAGACTGATAGATCGCCGCGATCGACGTACTCCAAAGCACCGTCCACAAAAGCCTTGAAGAGGTGAAGGTAAACTCCGGCTTCGCCTGAACTAGCTTGCTTCCGCGCAATGCGGGCAGCAATGCCTTGAGAAATGACAGCATACTGTTTGAAATGTACCGAACGGAGGACTGAAAGTCAGCCCAAGTGGCTGGAAACGAACGTCCCAAAATCTTCGCTTGATTACCTTGAAGAAACAGAACGCAATGCAGAAATCGAATTTCGGGATCGGATAAGGACGGCCCACTCGTGCGCAGTACTCTCGGATGAGGTCGTCGGCCTCGGGGACTGGTAGAGGCCGCGGAGCTCCCCTGAATCCACCGCCGTTTGTGCCCACGATTTCGTGAGGCATGTACCAGTATATCAGGAGGTTTGCAAGGTCGGCCAACGGGTGGCCAATGGTCGATCTGCGTAAAGGTTGAGGAGGACAATGAAGCAGGATGTTGAGTCCCTTTGGCCGGTCCCAACCGAAAAAAAAAAAAAAAAGGGCGGTACTCAACAATTCCCAGTCCAATAACCCCACCACCCTTGGGGCGACCGGGTGGAAAACCATGTTGTCGACCTTGAAGTCGCCGTGCATGATGCTCGACTCGTCTGCCACCAAGTTCCGCTTGAACCATGCTATCATCTCGTCCATGCGCCGTATATCTTCGACTTTGACTCCCTTGTCGTCGACCACCGAGGCCTGGAGATTCGAAATCGCGGAGAGGGTTTTGATCTGACGGAGGTAAAAGTCGCGAGGCGGGCCGTAGTTGGAGAGCCCAACTTCGTTAGGCTTGACCTTGTGGAGGCGGGCGAGCGTGTCGACCACGGCGTCGTAGCTGGATTGCCGAACACGAGGGCGATCTCAGAACACGGTTTTAAACCAAATCCCTCGCCGAAGACTCAACTAGACTCGCTTCTGGCTCTTGTCGACTGTGTCCATTTCATTTTTCGTAAAGACGCGGCCGTCTAGGAACTCCATGACGTAAAAGGGCGTGCCAATGACAGAGTTGTCCTCGCAGAGGCCAAAAACGCGGGGCACAGGAACGTCGGTTTTCGTGCCCAGCGCATGGATGACCTGGTACTCACGCTCTACGGCGTGCTGCTTCTTGTTGATCAAGTTCCCAGGAGGTTTTTTGCGGACGACGTACCGGCTGCCCCTGTATTGTTTTCGGTCGCGGGTTTGCAAAAGTAAGTGACGGAGTTTGGATCACATCGACAATCGGCTTCCACATGGTTGCGAAGCGTACTTTGCATCAAGAACAAGAAAGGTCGGGTTAGACTGGCCGAACTTGAACTGCTTTAGCACAAGCGGAGTCGCGAACGATGGAATGATGGTTGTGATGTAGGCCTGCAGTGCTGCCTCGTCGACCGTGTTTCTGTCGTAAAAGGAAGGAGGTCAGGCCAAAACAAGCCACGTGAGGAGGCAGGCGGGTGTCGTCACGCCACAGTCGACGAAGCAGCCGTCGGCGGCAGCAAATGCGTGGGAAAGGGTTGGAGTGGCAGAGGCCCGCCCGTGCGGCATATGTGAGCGGATAGGCTTGCGCGGTGGTTGCGGATGCAGAGGCGAGTAGCTTGCGTGGGAGGGGGGCCTCGGTGGAACGGTTCGCTCACCGCACGGCCCCAACAGCCTCGCCAGTCCTGTCGGTCATAGTTCTCGATTTTTTTTTTTTCGCTTTGTTTTATTATGAGTTTTTGGTCCTGTATCGGATCAACGGCCTTTTGACCGGTCTAAAACGGGCCACCACAGCGCCTGCTTCCACTGCAAGCAAGTCAAATGACTGGCGAAGGCAAAAGGAGGAGAGGGTAGGCTGGCTGGGTAGCTGGTGCAGTTCGCTGCTGCGATGTAGTGACGGTTACCCATCGGTGTAATTCTGCCGTTCTGCCGATTCCCGAACCACTTCGAGTGGCACCCATTGAGGCATGACAGCCACCGCAGGGGAGACCCCTTCTTTATTAGAACCCAAGAGCCGCTGTTGAAGGATAAGCAACCGCTTTTCCTTCTTTTGAAAAAATTAGGTCCACCCAACCGTCCTTCATATGTACTTCTTTGGCGCAGAATTCATGCGGTAAACGACCGAGCCTGCGTAAGCAAGAATCCCTCCTGCTACGAAGAATATCACGTAGAACAAGTAGTGGGACGAGCCTGCCGTCTGCTTGATAACTTCGTGTGTCTCTTCCAGCTTCGATTTCGACGACTCGAGGCTCGCTGCAACCTGTCGCAGCGCGTGGTCGCCCTTTTCGTTCATCGCCTTGATTCGGCCGAAGAGCCCGTGTAGATCTTCCGAAACAGTTTGAAGTTTGGCCCTGTGCATTCACACGATTGAGTCCAGCCATTTGCGACAGGGAACAAAAGACAAGGAACCCCTACGCAAGTTCTCGAAGTCGAATATTTTCTTCGATCTTCGTACTGCAAATAAACATTATAAGTCCCACCCCACCACTTGCGTGACAAGACGTGCTTACTTTAGATCATCCAAGCGGGCATTCAAATCCGACAGACGTTGATGCAATGGCGACACTGCTTGGTGCACGCTCTGCCGCGTTTTTTCGTGCGTAGCATCCGCTGCGGCAATAGGTTCTTCTCCAACTCTGTCATACAAGATGTTCAAGGCCTCAATCATCTTGAACTGGTTCTCTAAGACTTGTTGAAGAACGTGCGGCTGTGCGGAAGGCGAGATAGGTAATTTAGAGCGCAGGACATCTAAAAAGCCAGCAACGCTCACGCTCATAGTTTCCGGCTGCGAACCATCGTCGGCAGAAGCTGCATCCCTGAATGCTCTCACCTCCCGCTCAGCTTGCTCAATTTTCTGCATTGGGGAATTCGAAAGGCCTTAGGAGAGCGTGAAACAATGAGGAGCTCACTCACCTTTCGGGTTTCTTCACTCAGCACTCCCTCAATGGTCGCTCCCTGCTCAAAGAGTAAGCGCAAATCCGGGGCCAGATCCAGTCACGCACCGCCTTCGGGGGTGGGTTGACTTCAAACACTTCCAGTGACAGCATGTCGTGGTCATCTTCGCAAAAGATCAAGAACAAGTTAGCTTGGCCTATTGGAAGCCAAGAGCTTCGAACCATAATGGTGCTCGCTAGTGCTTGCGCTCATGCCAAAATGGTAACCGACAGGCAAATCGATCCCGGATTTCTCGAAGCAGAACGTGAACGCGTATCCGTCCTGTCGCAAGTCCATATCAAGCTGAACAAGAATGCGGTCAACATATATTCGCACCTTCGTGAACTAAGATTTGCGCCAACACTTACACGCAATGTACGGTTTGCGTAGGTTAGCCGGCCCCAAACAGGATGTGGCGCGTTTCTGTAGTCCCTAAAACATCCGCCGATCGAGTTGGCTAGGTACTCATTCGGATTGAAAGAGTGAGAACCGTCGTTCACAACGGCATAGATGTATGGCGTGTTTCGCTGTTTCAAAATCATCCATCATTCATCTGTTGAGCTTGCAATTGAATGAACAACATTAGTAGCACTTACGCTCTCGTTGGCGTCAGCCGTGTCCAAAAAGATACCAACACCTGGAATGATCACTGGTAAAAATCGAAAATCCGTCCGTGGAAATCACTAATCCTAAACGCACCAGTGCCATTTGTCCATTGAACCATAAACTGGCCCCTCCACAGACTTGTCCTTCGCGTACCAAATCGCAAGGCCTTCGCCACCAGTGATCGCGCGGCCAAACACGTTGAAAGAAAAGTGAATCTGCCATTCCTTGTGCGGGTTGCTGCTCTTTGACCAAACCGCACCGCGTTGGTTGGGAAGGCTCGACGTAAGCCGAAGCTGGTCAGGGGATTTGAGGACGTCTGCGTTCGGTTTTCAGCTGCGTTAGCGAAACGAAAGGTTGAGCACGACAACCGACGGTCATTGCACTTTGATCAATTGCTCGGGGTGCAGAGTCGACGGTCCTGGCAATTGCTTTACTCACGTCCGGAGGTTTCGTAATAAGGCAGCATGTCCGGGTCGTTGTGGAAGAAGAACGGCTTCTTCACAGAAAGCCTGTAGTCGAACCGACGCGCGATCTCGCTGTGCTCGACCTTCAACGCCGATCCTGCGGCCGTGCCCTCGAACATGCGGGCATGGATCCCGCTGATGATCGCAGCCAGAAAGGCTAGCGCGACTCCGCTGATGCTGCTCAGCCCAACCATCGGGATGACTTAATAATTTTTTCTTTGGTTGGTGTTTTTGCTCTTCACCAGCACACGTGCTCCACTTGGCCTACCCTCCAAGTACCAACGCACCGGTTGTATTCAAGCAATCCCTGAAAAAAAGACGAAAGGAAAGCAAAGAACGGACTGTGATTTATTTCCCGTACTAGCGAGATTACCATGCGTTAGTCGGTTCGTCAACGAAGTGCACTGCAACGAAAAAATCTACCTTCTGCAATTCCCACTCCCTGTTGTCCAATGGGCAAACGTGCCTCGTTTTAAGCCAACGTGTAATGCAGTGGAAATGGAAAGCGTGCTGAATAAGCGGTTAGTTCACTGATTGGGCTCTGGGAGCAGAAAAGGCATACACTGGGGGGAAAGGGAGTTAGTGCGGGCCGAATAAACGCGAAAGCGAAAACGTACTTGCAGACTCCCCACGCCACTGTGCATTCTTCGGTCGTGGCGGATGCCTGATTCGCTTGACATTCGATGCCTGGACGGAGTCAGTGGATTGATTTTAGATCTTGAGCAAAGCCTCTGGTGGCACATGGCATGGACTTACAAAGCTCCATAATATGGTTTCGGCAGATCGCGCAGTTGTCCACCACGATGTCTGGCGACGAGCATCAGACGTCCAACTTCGACGAAAGCTCAAGATCACTTCAACATACCCCAGGCCCAGAGGGCAACGGCGTTCCACTGGCGAGCAGCAAAGTCAGTGTTGGTTGGGTTGGAGGACACGATCTGTGCCGTTCGCCAAGCGATGGTGCGAGCGAGCATTCACCTTTTTGACCTCAAAGCGCTTCTTGTCTGAAGTGTCCTTGCCCTTCCCCTTCGCAACGGGGAGGGCGGGCGCGGCAGGGTTCCCGGAGTCGACTTCCATGGCGCTCATTCTGGTGCTGTTCGTGTGCTTGTGGTTTGCTGTGCCAAGTTTCTTTCCACCACAACGGAAAAACACCCACCCTTCCAACAGAATGTCGGACTTGTCGGGGCCGGTCCCCGTGCAACACCGCCGCGGGACCGTCTACGCCGTGATCTGCGCCAGCAATCAAAACAGATCTATGGAGGCCCATCACGTCCTCGCGTAAGTGCAGACGTCAATCAGGTCTTTTATTGGCTCCGACCAGACTTTCATTACTGTTCTCACACTACGCTCCGCAGAAAGCACGGCTTCAACATCTCCTCGTATGGCACAGGAAGCGCGGTGCGGCTGCCAGGTCCGTCCCTCGACAGACCAAATATCTACAGCTTTGGAACGCCGTACGAAGAGATCTACCAGGACCTTATTCGGAAGGACCCGCAGCTGTGGGTTCAAACGCTTCGTCTTTCCTCAGCCTAGCAATTCCACCAACACAACACTGCATTTTTTGCAGATATACCAACAACGGACTACTGCAGATGCTTGATCGGAACCGCAGAACGAAGCGAGCACCAGAGCAGTGGCAGGAATCAAAGGCTGTCTTCGATGTTATCTTTACGTGCGAAGAGCGATGCTACGATGCAGTTGTCGAAGGTGAAAGAAGTGGCTTTCTTCACGTGTTCCCTTACTGACCCAACATGAGCAGACTTACTGAACAGGGGAGAGACATTAAGCCTACCTGTTCACGTTATCAACCTTGAAATTCGAGATAATCACGACGATGCGGCCGTTGGTGGGAAGCTATTTTTGCAGCTTGCGACCATGGTAATCTCCAAATGCCGTACTCAAGTTGGTAACGTTGTAATTTTTGTTCTGTTGCGCAGATCGAGCGAGCCCAGGATCGAGAAGACGAGCTGGGGCGAATTCTTGAAGATTTTCAGAGACAAACAGACGCAAACCTGCTACACACCATATGTTACTTCTAGGGGCATTGAGTTTATCAATATATATATTATGATCTCCTTCTAGACTTCTAAATTTAGACTTCTACTCAGTGTCCTCAGTCTCCTTATCACACACCTTCACGGCATTAGCTTATTTTTTCCCCAAATGAGCTCCCGCCTAAAAAAAACTGATCGGACCGGCGCCTTTGGGAAATTCAGCGGCTCCCCCATGACGGCCAAAGTCTCGGGGGTCTACCAACCAGCACCAGACAGCAGCGGTCGTAGCCCTAATTCGGCCGCCTGTGGAGGCCTCCCTACGTCGAGCATGGCAGACAGCAGGCTTTCGACTGCCGCCCTAGCGGGTGGCCGATCCGGCCCGCGCTCAGTTTTTGACAAATACGATATTGACGGTTCGGGGTCAATCAGTGTTGCCGAGTTTCGGCGTCTGTGCTATGATATGGGATACTTCATGTCCGATAAGGAGCTAGTGATTGATGTGAAGATGTTGGACGTGGACGGTGACGGGGAAATCTCGTATGAAGAATGTAAGTGCGCGACGAGGTTCTCACCACCTTCGCTCGCTCCGCGATTTTTTTCTAAAACTCCGTCCCACTCAGTCATCAAATGGTGGAGAAAAGATGACCGCTTCAAGGGACTGCAGCTGGAAGAGCACCAGTATGAGAAACTCGCGGGATACTTGCAGGATTTCAAAAGGTTCCGCTTTGTGCGGGGTAGGGTGGTTGTTTGCGCAGTCTTACTCGTTGAGCGTGGGACAGATTCGACAAGGATGGAAGCGGAATAATTGACGTGAGAGAATTCAAGTCGCTATACGTCGACTTAGTCAAGAAAAAGGTGAGCTTGTTTTTGTCAATACGTGGCCAACAGATTAACGAACTGGCCTTTGGCAGCTTGCGTCGAAGTCACTAATGGCAACGCTCCAGGTGGGTCACAATGGCGAGGATTGCAGAGGCCGGTGTCTGAAGTAACATATCCGTTCAATCTGAAGGAGATCGACGTGAACAAGGACGGGAAGGTTTCCTTTAATGAGTACGTTAGCTGGGTTGTGCAGCGGGTGGAATAGAAAATATGTCCCAAGTGTAAAACTCGTGTGTTTACTATTGCGCACAAGGAGCCACCGTGCCGCACTTGTCAAATTGCAATCCCAGATGGACGACCTTCCCAACGATCCAACCACCGCCGGTGCCACGGACGGTGCTGACGACGAGATCGACGACAAGATCGACGACGCACCGCCACCAGATTCACCTAACCCCGCCACTGCAGCCCCTCGCACCTTTTCGGCGCTCCACGCTGCAATCTTCGGCGATGACGACGAGTCGGATCTCTCCGATGTCGGCAAAGACTCGGACGATGACCTCCCAGCAAAAGAAGCCAGGCCAAAGAAGTGGGTCAAGAAAAGTGCAGTGGCGGATGGCGACGGCTGGGGGCTCCGGTGGCGAAGTCGGGGAAGAGTACAGGCCGTTGAAACTACCCAAGATTAAGAAACGGAAGAAGAGCGAAGACGAAGAAGAGCAGGACAAGTGCGTTGAACTGCGAGAGTCACTCAGACCCTCACTCTTGTAAACTGCCTTCATTTCGTGCAGGAAGGCGAAGAAGAAGCGGCAACCGAGAAAAGACGCGGAAGAGCAACCTGAAGGAGAGGACGGTACTCCAACTGCAGGTGGCCGAACTATTACCTGAAACAACACCGTACTGACCCCGATAATAGCTGCAGTTGTGGCCGACGACTTCGAAGCTGCGCTGGAGCGGATCAAAACGAAACGGTCGAAACGGCGCGGTGATGGAGACGATACGGTAAGTTGAAACGGCATTCCGGAGCAGTGCTGAGAATCTTCGCAGGCATTCGACGATGAAATTCAGCACCTCATTCAACAAATGGACCAAGCTGCAGCAAACGACGTTGCGGACAACGAGAATCAGAAGCCGGCCATCAACAAGATCAAGCTGCTTCCTGTGATTAATGAGAAGCTATTATCAAAGTGAGTTCGAAAGCGCGTGTTCCATTCTCCACTGACTTTCTGTCAAGGGCGCACCTCTACAATAAGCTCATCGACAATCAAATTCTTACATCCATGCGCTTATGGTAGGTTCAGGCTGCGTGCTGAAAATTCTTACGGAAAACCAGGCTCGAGCCGTTGCGAGATGGCTCTTTGCCAAACTTGGATGTGCAGTGGGCGGTGCTGTCAACGCTGGGCAAAATGACCATCGGGAATACCATTTTGTAAGACAACCACCATGGGCCGTTTTACAACTCACTAATTTTACGATCTGTGCAAACGTCTTCAGGCTTCGTGAGAGTAAGATTGGTGGAATCATTATGTTCTACACGAAATGTGATCGAGTCGTACCTGGGATCCAGAAGATGGCGCGGGAACTAGTAGGTTCGTATATATCTTGAAAACGACCTCAACATTGCATGATTTCAACATTTTACCAGATAAATGGATTCGAGTCATTTTGGACAGACCGAAAAGCTACAAGGAGAGGACGTACACAGCAGTTCCTTACGATGTGACCAAAAAGTGAGTTTGTGCCAGGCAAAGATTCTCGTTGACACTTTCGTATAGGTCGGAGGTGAAAGTTCGCCCAGCCGCGGAGAACTCGTAAGTCCTGTGCCAACTTCCCGTGGTTTCTTACAAAATATTTGTTTCAAGCCACGCGCCAAACCATGCATCCAACCGAACTGTTATTCCCAAACCCGTTACGATGTCATTCGACTACGTGCCGGCTTCAAATGTTATGGTAGAGCGCGGCGAGCGCGGGAAGGTTTGTAATCCCTTTTTTCCTTTCGTCAATCTCACTCGTGATGCAGGCAAACCAGGACTCCATCAGGCGGAAAATGAAGCAGCATATCCAGAACTTGAAGAGAAAGAAATAAAGTTTGCTAGATCTCTCTCGCATGTATATTTCCCGCTGCTTAGTTGTCAACGAGTGAATAGCATCAATAAGCGAACGTCTCGTCTACTGGGCGGAGACGCATTCTCTCGTTGAGGCTGTAAAGGAAGCGAGTTGGGAGAAGGATTTCTCAGAGTGCTAGGCAGCATCAGTTTGTGAAGGAGTAGGACACCTTTATTCGTCTTCGTCGCTGTCGACAACCATTCTCCGTTTTAATGGAGGAGGCGCCGCAGCAGGTGGCGGAGCGCGGTGCTTGCTTGACGGCTGCTCCTCGCGACGGCCTCTATCACGGTCATCCCTCCTCCGGTCTGATGACGGCTCCGGTCTCCTCTCTTCGACCTCGTCCTCACTGGCAAGGCTCGCCTCATCCTCCAATTCGGACTCTGAGTAATCGTCCCGTCTCCGTTTCTCCGGCCTGCTGCGCTTCAACTCACGCAGGCGCTCCTCCCTCTCTTCGTCGGAAAAGTCCTCCTCTTCGACTAGCACCTTTGTTAGTCTGGCCTCAACGCTAAACCAGCAAACAATGCTCACAGTCTTCCTCGTCGTCGAAAGAACGAACGTCGCGAACTGAGGATCGGTACTGCGAACGGTCCCTGAAGAAATCGTCCTTCTTCCGGCGGCTTGCATTGAGCTTCCGTTGCGCCTTCATGGCCTCTCGGTGGGCCTGAATGCAATACGTTAAAGGAAACTAGTGCGAAAGATGCAGCAAACCTTCTCGGCTTGTTTCTTCAAGTGCTCAGGGTCCTGTGTCTTTGCGAATAGCTTGGTTTTATTCCGCATCTGAGAACGGCTGTGCATGGCAGCTTTAAGCCTCTGGTGGGTCAAGCTCTTTGTGGAAGAGGGGGCAAACATCATTAGGTAGTTGAAACGAGCTTGAGTTTCCATGAGTGCCTCATTCTCGTGCAGTGCAACGAGATACTGGTGGTCAGACTGCAGGCTTTTCAAAGGGCAGTCGAACATTTCGTCGCCCACTAGCAGTGAGAAAGAGTTATCGGACCACCGGATGAGGCGCGCGTTTGAGTCTTTCTGGTGATGCGTTTCAGTAAGCAGAGAAGAGCTACGAGAAGAGCGAGCCTTACTCTGGCATCTTCTGTTGAGGTGTAGCGCCATCGGATCGTGTTTTCAAGCTTGAGCTGTGTTTTCAGATATTCGACATCCTCGAGCTCTTCGATATCGCGAAGCTCCTCCTCAAACTCGTCTCGGTCAAATGGTCTGGGCTCGATCGACAGGAAGTTTGGCAGCTTTGCAACAAACGGCTGCAAGAGACTATCAGTCACTGCTCTCGGATGGTGCAATTGCGTTTCTACTAACATTGTTTTCGGGGCGCGGCAGGTCTGCTATCGTGATGTCGCGAACAATTTCGTTCCGCTTTGGCGAGATATCCCTCGCCTTTGCTCTTCACCAGGCACGATTAGTACGCAATATCTAAGGTAGATACTCACTCTCCGTCCGAATCTGCGCGCTCGTCGTCGCTCCCATCACCCCCGTCGTCGACGATCGGGCCGTCTGTCCTCGTCGCTTACACTACCACGCCGATCGTCCCTCTTTCCATCGTCAGCATCCGATCGCGACTCGGATCGCTCCCGTGCGCCAACCGGCGACGCCTCTCGGCCGCGAGAATCATCGTCGCTGTTGGGGCGCTCGTTCTCGTCGGCGTCGTCGACGAGGTCGCGCGTGTCGCCGAAAAGATCGTCATCGTCGTCGGAGCCGAGCGGGGACGACATTTTCTTTTCGGATTTCAAAAACTCTGCTGCGCCCTCAACACCATTCACACTATTACATCACTGCATATTGCTGGCCGTGTAACGCCCACCGACAAGACAATCGAGTAAACGACAGACAAAAAAGGCCAACGAGCAACAATTGAAACGAGGACAGGGCAATGGTCTCAGCCCACGTGAGAATAAATATGAAAGACATCACTCTTACGAGCAGTTTAAGGCCTCGCGAACGACCTATGCCTGCTCAAAGCGGACCCATGAAAGAGGCAACTGGTAAATAGAGAGCGTAAGACTGTTTGTTTTCACCTTTTTCCTTTTTTTTTTTCTTTTTTTTTATGAAGAGACAAAAGTGCACTTACATTGAAGTTAGAGAGTGTGAAGTTTACACCCATGCGGGCGCACGGCCACGAACACACCGCAAGAGCGACCGCCGCTGAGGCGTAAGCGTCGGCGGCACCCACACACACACACACACACATTCAGAGGCAACCACACACACACACCTACACGCGCGCACACAACCACAGCCACCACCGCTGGCCAAGACTGCAACTGCGGCGGCCGCTCTGTGTGTGTATCTGCGTGCCCCCGGGGGGGGGGGTGCTATCGACCAGAGGCGGCCGTGGGTGTGAGCGAAACAACAGCTGCAGGAACAAGAGCCGCGGTGCTCCGTCGGAGCCGGAGAACTACACTCACCAACTACTGCCATTCAGTGTGGCTTGCTCGACAGAAGTTACACTTGGTGGGGTCAGTGGCTTTCCTTACCGGTTTTACAGAGTGGTGGCGCCGCGTTGCAAGCCTCCATCCTCCAACGCTTGCCGTGAAGAAGTTTTCCATTGAAGGAAAAAAGTGGAAGGGGAGCCGATCAGTGAGCCACACTGTTGGGCTATTGTTGGGCCATTTTCTGCCCTTTAGTGTCCCAAGGCCATTGTGCCAGCGAGAGAGAGATTGAGGCAGAGAGACAGAGAGAGGCAGAGAGAGACAGAGAGAGGGAGAGCAACAGAGAGCGAGAGATGAATGGTAGCAAGAGCGGCGAAAGCGACCCTTCATCCATGCAAAGCTCCACATATGTATTTTTTTCTTCATTTCCCCGCCATGGCAAGCTGCTGCGTGAGCTCCGTAACCCTTACGCTAAGGTCCATAATAACCTTATTTTTCAAATCTATTTGCTCCTGCAAGGCCTGCATCGCCAACGCATCGCTTGGCTTTGATAGCGGCTCCAGTGCAGCCGGGGAACCGGGTTTTGAACCGACCCCAACGCGAGACATTTTGGTTAACGCTAACGAAAGGTTTACCAGGGTTTTAGCGTTGGCAACCGCCCCTTTGCAACGATCCTTACCAGCGACCTCTTCCTCCAATTCGAATATCCGCACGGCCGCCTCGGCTCGCTGCTTTCCCGCCCGCTGCTTCACTTTGGCCAAGCGCCGCTCGTACCTCTCGATAATCTCTTGAATCTGCGACTTTGCCTTTCGCAGTTCCGCCTCCATCTGCGCGCCAACGTAGACGTGCGATGATGACGTCCCGAGCCCGGCCAAGGACGGCAGACCGAGTGGCGGAAGGCTTTGGGCGAGAGTGAGGTGCGACTGACGGTTGCTTAAGGATATCGGTTGAATGCTAGGCGCGAGCCCGCGGGACGGGTTCCGGGGAGGTCCCAGTTCGAGTGGGTTCGGGGGTGGTGCCCCAGGGTATAAGGGGGGCTTGCCGTCAATGTCAACCAGCCGGGAGCGTGCCCCGATGGACGCCGCAGTGGCGTGAGCCTCCCCCCGCGCCGACTCGATTGCAAGCAAAAGCTCCGGCGCGGCGTACTGCGCCATTTCGATTAGCGCCGGGTCTTTTCGCTTTTTGGTGCGGTGGTCCTCCGCCGCAATCGCGAATAAAGGCCCTTCCATTTCGGTTTCGTTCCTGGCTTCTGCTTGCGCATTGTTAGCTCGGTCCGGAGTGAGCGCTCGCCCTGCTCTTAAATCATCCCTTCGCATAGAAACCAGCTCATCACGTAGTCGAGCGGCCTGAGCAATCATTTTCTGTTGGTTTTCAAGAGCTCTGTGAATGCGAAACGTACCGTTTCCTCTGCCTCCTGCAGCCTGTCATTCGCATCATCTAATCTGGACTTGTAAAGCTCCAGTTGCTGCTCCAGCACGGTCTATGTAGCGAAAGTTTTGGTGAACTCTGCGGCACACGCAACCTCTTATTGGCACACTTACGCGAGCCGCATCAGGAATCGCAGGACTAGCTTCATTGTCGGCCAAATGGGGCAGCTCGCTTTCGCCACTCTCACAATTGGCCGTCGCCTTCTCCGCACCATCTGCCGTTGGCACCGCGCAAACCAGCTCTGCTGTGAATTCTACCACAGTCGATGTTGCTGGAGAAATTTCGTCAGGAGGGAATGCCACGTCCGTCTTCGATTCCCTCAAGGGCGACGCTAAAGTCTCCCACGCGCGTGGAGGCGGCTCTGCATCCCCTTGCGGCACCACTGCGTTGTGAATGGAATTGTCCGCATTCAGCGTGGTCGCCCCAACGATTTCAATCTCCACCAGAGAAGCGGAAGAGGGTGTGTGTAGGACTGGCGTTGGAAGATCCATAAGAGAGGTCGTGGACGGCTGATGTAGAACTGGCTTAAACTCGCTGCTGCCTCCCTTATTCTCCAGATTTTGGGCCTCCGCGGAGGTTGTTGGTGATGCGGTCGCTTCGATTGGCGCGGAGGGCGGTGCGGAGTGACGAGCGTCACCATCGTCAGAGGATGGCGCGACTTTCCCGATTTCACTACGCCGAAGAGTTTCCGCACTAGTTTTCGCCGGCGCCAGTGGTGTCGTGCCGACGGCAGCCGGCGCTACGCGAACTGATTTGGACGCAGCGCCGCCCATTCAGAAACTTGTCGATGAGGTTCATGTTGCTATCGACAATTTGAGGTTTACGCAAACACTTTGTTTCCAACACAGCTCCCGACCACTCAGTGCTTCCCACTTAAAGCCTCCAAATCACCAGCTTTCCGTCAACAGCGGTGGTGCTAACGGAGCGCACTTGAGCACCTTGTCGTTCAAGCACGCGAATGGACCTGAGGTCGCCAATAATTAAGATGGGTGAAGGGACATCTTGTAAAAAAAAAGAAAAATCTCACGTGATAGTGTTCTGATGGACGCTGTTAAGTTCTGTGTCATTCCTCGCAGACTGGCCACGACTGTCCATTGACGTGAATAAGTCTCTGGCGGTATTGCCGGTCTGCGCCTTTGCGACACCCTTGTCGATTTTTCCAGCCAGCGTCCTTGAAACACAAAATTAGGTTGATTCACTTCATGACTAAGGTTAAGTTGACGCGCTACCATGCACCGCCGCCGTGCTGGTTGAAAAGGTACGGGACACAATCGTGGCCCGCTGCAACGATAGACTCTTCGGATGTAAAGACGGCCGTCAACAGTGGAAGGTTGGTGGTCGTGATCGTGTACACAGGGGAGTTTGGCCCGTACGCAAGGCAAACGTTTCCATCATGGCCTGTAAATGCAAATCGCCCATCAGCGTTGGATTATAGTTGGCGTCGACACACACCAGTCCAGGCCAGCACATTTCCGCTCGGCGAAAAGGCAACACTGTGCACCCAGCCTCCGTTCTCCAAGCCGAATTCGCCACAAAGATGACCGAACGGAAGCTTGTCTCCCCAGACAGGGTTTGATGCCCTTCAATGACGGGCTTTAGTAATGTAAAACATAGAAAGGATATGCGGGATTACTTTTGATCAACGCCCTTGATGTAAGCCGACATAACTCGTGCCTTCATGTCCGCACATCCAACAGCGAGAACGATGTTGTCCGGATGCCAATCGAGCGAGGTGACAGTCGAACGTATGTGCTTCTTGATGTGTTTCGTCGCGTACCAGTCGTTTTCCTCAGCTTGCGATTTCAACCGATTAGCCTAATTTTTGCTCTCCTCCTTTCTCCATTCGAAGCTGCCGTTCTTTTCAGGCCACTCACCAAAGTAGCCGATCGCAATCAGCTTAGAACCAGTTGCGACGGCGAACTTGTCTTCCCTCGGAGACCATCGCACAAAGGTAGCAGCACGGTTGATGCGGAGCATGACCAACTGCGGCTTCCACTGCTTGCCGTCAAAGGTCCACACGTACGCATTCCGGTCCTGGCCGCACGTGACGATCTTGTTCGACTCCGGGGCCCAGTCGATCGAAGTGACGAGTTGGTCGTGCTGTTGATAACAGAGTTATTGGGGGTGTAAGTGACCCCGCTGTAGGACTGTACAGTAAACGATGGATGCTCTGGGTTCACCTCAGAAAGAACATGCGCGAGCGTAAAACCGGCTGGCGACTTCTTGTAGATGTGGACATCCTTGCTGTTGGGGCTGACCGCGACCACTGTGTGTTTGGTATCCGTCAGGTAAAGACTCGGAAATGAGCACAGAAGCGCCCACAATCACAGCACTCAACTCGATCGATCCTTATTGAAGGAATGGCACGTAATGGGCGTCCCCCAGAAAAGCTGATACGGTTCGGCCATGGTGCTGGGTAGTGTGATTGAGAAGGTATCGATCAGTGAGTGGACGTGGCACGCGTTCTGTGAGCACATCCACTTTTCCAGGGTGTTTAGAAGACGCCCACTGGATCAGCGGCGCGCACCGGCGCACATCGGTGGGTCGAGAATACAAGTAGCATCGTGGAGAATCGCGGGGCCCCACATCGACTTCCCGAGCTGCACTCCTTTCCCTCACCTTGTGGTGATTGTACAGTACGATGCCACCGCCACACCACGGGACAAAAATTTATTAACGACTGGGTCCTGAAGGAGCGACCAGTCAGCGCACTTTCCCCTGCAGATAATGAAACACGGCCTCCTCAACCCACGGCTTTTTGTAAAAGTCTGACCGGCGCATCTCTTCCAGGTTTACGCGGCTGTTGCCCAGGATCATCTGACACGGGTGGGACGATAGAGTTGAGTTGGATTGGGCAACAAAACCTAAAGCAGCCCACCTCGAGATCGCGGCTCTGGCTTGCAATCCATTTGTTGATGAAGTTAACGGGATCTTTCGCATAAGCAAGCATGAAGTCTCGCTTCAGCTTTGCGTGGTGGATGTCTTCTATCGCTTTGGAAATCTGAACATTGTGGATTAAAATAAACGGTTTTGAACGAGGAATCAATACCTGCTCATCAAAGGATGTTATCTTTTCCTGCAGGGCAGGACCCCATCCATTGACAACTGTTCTCAATCGTTGATTTAATGGGATCTTCCAGCTCAACGGGAACTTCGTAGGCAACCTTCGAGGGCGTGAATGGAGTGCTTACACTGACTGTGTAGTTGATTTTGAGTGGTTGCGAGGCAAACAGGTGATCGCGTAGCAAGTCCGGGACCTGTGAAAACAGGATTTTGCTTTTGCCTTGGAAGAGCTTCAAGCATTCTCTTAGCCAAGAAAATGAACCCCTTATCCACTCTTGGCGACTCACTCTCGAGAGCTTCGCGTCCAAGTTGACCAAACGCTTGTCCTCGGCATTTTGCAGTCCGTTAAGTTTGACGTACTGCCATATAGCCATGATCACATTGGCGCGAGTGTTGGTCTGAAATCCCAAAACTTGCGCAAGGGGCGGTGACAGTTGGAGTCTTTCCGCATCATTGTCAAAAGATATGGTGATTTTCACTGGGGTATCTGCATCTCCATTTCGACGGACTTCGAAAGCGTCAAAGCTCTTGCTGCCAGGGGATCTTCTCCACTGTAAAGCAATTTTTTCAGCGAATGGGATAGGCCTCCTAAACATCAAAACTCACTTCGACTTCGTTGCTTTCGGCGAACAAGTTCGGATCTCGGTCGATGGACACAGCGATGGATTTAAGGAACTGCGAAAATTTGAAATTGGACCTTTCTTCGTCCGTGGCCTACTCCAGATAGTAAGGTATGGCTTGAAGTGCACCAAAAACATACGTCCATCAGTCTTCCCTCGACCTTTAAAGTCCAGGAAGGTATTTTAAGGGATTCGAGTGAGAATTCTCCGCTGGAGTTGGTGTCCAACTGATCCATTGCAGTGTTGGACACCAGAATCCGCAACGTTCGCTTTGTCTGTGGGTTCTCTGCAATGAACATGGCGAAACTAAAAGTTCATAGCCGTCATACCTTCAGAGTAGCAGTCATACTTTCATGCAGCTCCATTTTTTTCCTTAGCATTGTCGCATCTAGATTCTTCTCAGCTTCCTGCAGCTTTGCGTAGATTTTCGCTTCCGGCACAAATTCCTCAATTTTCCGAGGAAGTGAACGCTCGAGTGGCTTCCGCTTTCTGCAAGTAGAAAAAGTCGGTTCATCGTTTGCTCAAGGGCACTCCCCTCTCACGTACTTTGCTGGTGGTACTGGGACGGGAATGAGTCCAGCGTTACTTCCAGACCTTACCATGGCCGTGGTCCGCTCCGCGTTTGGCCGGAACTTGCGCCGGTGCCTGTTGGTATTGTTTGGGCGCTGGCGTCGCGAATCCAGACGGAGACGCGAAGGGAGGACGCACACTGGGTGTCATTGGGTACTGAACAGAGGAAAGCGAACAGTTTGAGAAAATTAGATAACCCCGACAGCGGCCAAAAAGGGCCCTTACCCCAGCCGGGAATCCGCCAGCGGGGGCGATTTTCTGCGGAGCAAGCTTCTGCGGCGTCATCTGCGGCTGCGGTTGCTGCGCCATTGGGCCTGGACGTGGCGGCTGCGAAATTGGCCCGCGCACAGATGAGGGCGGAATGAATTGCTGCTGCGGAGAGGGCGATCCCCGAGGCAGCATCCCGGCCGCGGCCATCTGCTGCTGCTGTTGGAGCTGGTGAAACTGCTGCAGTTGTTGCTGAATCTGCTGCTGGGTCATGTACGCGGCGTTCGGGTGCATTTGCTGCTGGTGCTGCTGTTGTGGGGGCTGTTGCGGCTGCTGCGGGAAGGGCATGTGCTGTGACTGCAGGAGCTGCGGCGGCGGCGGCATCCCTGGGATGCCTTGCGGAAGGGCCTGCTGCTGCGGCGGCTGCTGCGGCTGCTGCTGCTGTTGTTGTTGGCTGCCCTGCATATTGCTATGCGAAGTTACGATTCGCGACCGTTTGGGTAGACTAGATCCAGCTGAAATTCCTCCAGCGATCAGACTCGTGCCTTGTCAACGTCACAACCCCCGTCACCAAAGATCCGCCTATGGAGTTCCTCAGTGATGCCGCGACCTCGGCGGACCCTTTCCGCCCCTCCGTTTTCGAGCTAGTTGCGCAAGAGAAGATGCGCGACATGCTCAAGCCAGCGTTGCGTTTCGTACTCGCAGTCTACGCTCAACGGTATCCCCGCTACCTCATTCCACTCGTGAACAACCACGAGCACGTTTTTGCCGCTATTATGGCGATCGTCGAGCGTCACTATCTTGTTGAGTGGGGTAAGCGATTCGCGGTGATGCGAATATGTGTGTTGGGGGACCTGGGGGCGGCGAAGGGGAAGGGAACGGGGGTTTGCCTGGTGGCTCGGCTGAAATCGTTGTCGTTCGAACAGGATCGTCCTTTGCCGAAAACTTTTACGGGCTGAAACGAGTCCCCGCCGTGAAGGCCAAGCCTCGTGGCGCACAAAGCACGAAGCTCTCGTCCCGCCAAGTGTGGGGCTCTATAGTCTTCCTGGTAAATTACGTGTGCAGAGGAAAGAGTGAGCTTCTGGCCGCTGACCGCTCCACGTTCAGGTTGGAGTGCCATACATGAAAGCGCTCCTCGACGAGACGTATGAAAAGCTCGGGGGAAGACATTCCGGACCGACAGTACCCCTCAGTGACGACGAAGATGAAGTATCTTTGGAATCGGCATCGGAGGTACAAAGATATGGGGTTACGCTTCCAGGCTGAAACTGACTTAAGTTCTTACATATTAGAGCAACGTGCGGAAAAAGTTTGTTAAGCAGCTGAAGCGCCTGTTTCTCCGACTATATCCGTACCTCCATGCAGCCTACCACATTTCCATACTGGTGAACCAGCTTGCTTACATGTACGAAAAGACCGAATTCTGTTCACCTTGGCTCCGGCTGCTGGGACTCAAAATACGCAGAATGAGCGCAAAAGATTATGTATGTCTCCGCGCTCTGGGGCAAGCCAAACGTAACCTTTAATTCCATTGCAGAAGGAGCACCAAGAGCGCAACGCCTCAAATTCCATCGCCAAGCTTTTCACCTCTCTTTCCACCGCCACCCCAGTCGAGTTTATCTTCAAACTTGCACAGATTGTATCCTCTGGCAGCCTGGAATTCCTGAAAACTGCGCTGCCAATGTCTGTCTTCTTCTTCCGCTTTCTGGAGTGGTGGTACGCCTCGGAATACCACAAACAGGCCGGCGTGCAACCAATTCCTCCTCCGCCACCTTTGGTTCAGGTGCGTACCGCGAAACATCCCTCTACCGTGTCCCTTAGATCACGCAACCCGTATAACAACACCCCCACTCACAAACCTCTGCTGCTTCGGTTAAACTGCAGCCACATCCCGATGGTTTGCCGGTCTTGGACGATGACATGTGCAGCATCTGCCAAAAGGAGCGGACAAACGCGACGCTGATTCCGTCAGGATATGTGTTTTGCTACCCCTGCATATTCCGGGAGGTTGAGGCGACCGGCCGGTGTCCAATTACCTTCATGGAGACGACTATAGAGCAGCTGAGGCGACTCTATGCGACGGGATGATACGGGGATTGTTTGGGACTTAATAAAGGCGATATTACTTATGCGCAAGACAGTTGCGCCCCACGCAGAGCGGCCAATTTATGGGGCCATCCGTGCCACAAACACGAAGACCGCGCAGCACACACAGTAAGTAACGGGGGGGTCCACTCCATGCGCATTCGGCCAACAATTCCGGACAAGTCATGGCGCCCAAATCAAAGAGGGCGTCTGATGTCGCTGACGACGAGGAGCCGCCCTCCGTCAACGCCGCCGACGCCGACGCCGACGCCGACGCCCACGCCCACGCCGACGACGCCGATGCACCAAAGCGAAAGGCGTCGTCAAAGTCCGCCTCCAAAACGAAGACGCCGCCGTCGCTCCCCGTAACATGCTGGGGACCGTGAGGCTTTTGCAGCATGGCTACTACTATCCACCAACACCACCACCCGCCTGACGCCCCGCGGAATCCACGCCCTCCTCGATCTCCAGTCGCAAGGCTGCACCGTACCCTTCATCGCCCGCTACCGCAAAGACGCGACCGGCGGCCTGGACGAGGTCCTCGTCGAGGCCGTGATCAAGTCGAAAGAGGACTGGGACGCCGTTGAGAAGAGAAAGGCGTTCATACGGGCGCAGATCGAGGCCGCGGGGAAGATGACGGATGCACTTGACCGGCAGCTCAGGGATTGTAGAGACGCAGTGGTGCTGGAGGATCTTTACTTGCCCTTCAAGATGAAGAGGACGACAAAGGCGAGCAAGGCAAGAGAAGCGGGGTTGGAGCCATTTGCCGAGTGGATTTGGTAGGTACGGAAGCGCTTTGCGCTTTGTCGCTGTCTTTTCAGCCACATCTCATTCTGTTTCTTCAACGGGGTCACCAGGGAGCGCGGGCATGAGGGCAAACCAGGAAAGAATGTCGAGACGCTGGAAGATCGCGCCGAAAGAGTGCGCAAAGAGTGCAAGCTGACGACAACAAAGGACGCGATAGACGGCGCGTCCGCCATCATCATCGAGCGGCTGTCTGAAATGGCACACTTGCGCTCCTCGGTTCGCGACCGCTTTCGAGCGGAGGGAGTGCTTTCGTCCACTAAGGGCAAGGGCGCCAAGTCACCGTCAAAGTACGAGACCTACTTTGAATACACGTCAAAGGTTCGGTACCTGTCGAATCCGGAGCAGTCCCATCGTTACCTCGCTATAAAACGAGGCTCCGCGGAAGACGAGCTATACATGAAACTGACCGTTCCGGAGCACGTGGAGACAAACCTGATTCGACTTTTTGAGGGCGAAGCTATCACCAACTGGAAAGGCCGACCGCAGGAATCGGAGTTGCCGGCAACTCACGTATTATTGCTGAAATGCGCCAAAACGGCCTACACAACCTACGTCGTACCGAGCGCCAGAAACGACGTGCTCAAGGCCTTGCAAGACATTGCAGATGAAGCTGCCATCGACGTCTTTGCCGAGAACGTCCGCAAGCTCCTCCTCGCAGCACCCTTTGGCCCAAAGCCCGTTATTGGTGTCGATCCAGGTCTGCGGACCGGCTGCAAAACGGCAGTCCTGGACGCGCTCGGAAATCCTCTCGACCACACAGTCCTTTTCTTTAGTACTGCAGCCCAAACGGAACGTTCGATCGCCTTCATCACCGCCGCCATTCAAAAGCACAACATCGCGGCCATCGCCGTCGGCAACGGCACGGCCGGCCGCGAAACCGCCGCCGCCCTAGGCCGCGGGCTCGCCGCCAGCCGCGACCCCGCCGTCGCCGGCACGCCGGTGATCCCAGTCTCCGAGTCCGGCGCGTCCGTCTACTCCGCCAGCGCGCTCGCCCGCGCCGAGCTCCCCGCCCTCGACCTAACGGTCCGCAGCGCCGTCTCGATTGCCCGCCGCCTGCAGGACCCGCTCGCCGAGCTTGTCAAGGTCGACCCAAAAGCATCGGCGTCGGCCAGTACCAGCACGACGTGAACCCCGCCGCCCTGAAGCGCGCCCTCGCCGCCGCCGTCGCCCGCTGCGTCAACAGTGTCGGCGTCAACCTCAACACCGCATCCGTCGCCCTCCTGACCCACGTGTCCGGCATCGGCCCAAAGACCGCGCAGGCCGTCGTCGACCACCGCGACGGCAACGGCGTGTTTGCCTCGCGCGCCGCGCTGATGGACGTCCCGCGGTTCTCGAAGAAGGCGTTCGTCCAGGCCGCGGGGTTCCTGAGGGTCCCCGAGTCTGACAACTTGCTGGATAACACGGCGGTGCACCCAGAAAACTATGCGGTCATTGAACGGTTTGCAAAGAAACTCAAGATTGGGGTTGCGCAGCTGGTCGGGCCGGCTGGGAAGGAGTTTCGGCAAAAGTTGCTGGAGAGCACCAGCGGCGAGGTTGGGACGTATACCGCGCAGGATATGATGTGAGTATGTGTTGACACTATTTTGTTATTTTTCCTTTCTTTCTTGGCACCACGAGCAGTGGAGAGGTCGAATACTTAAATCTCTCTCTGCCCCCCACCGCCCCCTCTCCAAAACGCGGGTTCATCAAGCATCGAACTCGAACGCCCCGGCCGCGACACGCGCGAGCCCTTTGAGCTGTTCGCCTTCCGCGACGACATCCACACGATCCACGACCTTCGCGTCGGCATGGAGTGTCCCGGCCTTGTCGCCAACGTCACGCACTTTGGCGCGTTCGTCGACATTGGCGTTCACACGGACGGACTGATCCCCAACGCCCGCGGCCCCGCGGGGTCGGCGGCAGGTGCCGCGCGGCTGAGTCCCGGCGAGAAGATCGTTGTAAAGGTCGTGAGGGTTGATCTGGAGAGAGGCCGGATTGGGTTGGAGAAGGTTGCGAAGAGTAGAAAGGGGGAAGATCGCCTTCGTGATGCGGAGCATTCAGGGAGTGGTGACAGGGAGCAGCCGGTGCAGGAGAAAGGAGTTAACCGGCGGAAGGACGATAAGAAGAAGATTCCGGACGGTGCTGGTGCGGTCGTCGAGAAGGAGCTGCCGACTCGGGGTAAAATGTTGAAGAGGAAGAAGGATGATGACGAGGAGATTGTTGCCGTTCCAAAGGAGTCGAAGCGCCCCCGCAGAAAGTAATCAACTGCTAAAGTGGAATTCTCTGTTTCCTTCGCTGTCGCGCGCTTTCGTATCTCTGCCCTTTAGCGCGTTGTAAATCAGGCTTCGCACACCCCTGTTTACTTCAAACCCAGTTCTCGAAAAGGAGGAAGCCGCGGGCTCCCTGACTGTGACTCAAGCTTCTCCACTGTCTTCCTCGGCAAGTGTCGTTTGCCGGGCGCCGCTCGTATTCCCCGCTCCCGCGCCAGTCCTCGGCCCCGTCCCCTTCGCGTCGGTTCATCGACTAGGACAAACTCTCGCATGCTGAAAGAAGGGCGTGTTCATAACAAAGACGAGGACATCGAGGAGGACTGTGGTTTCGGCCCGGTCCCGGGTCTCATCTTCATATTAATAACTTTCAATGTCTTTCTGGTCCTTTTGTTGGCTTTGCACAAACCCAAAACTTGGACTTTCGTGCGTTGCTGTCTATTATTGTCCAAAAAAAAAAAGAGAAAAAAAAAAAATACGTCGAAAACAAGCGACTCGCCCCCTCCCGTTTCACCTTTTCGTCGGGGGCACCCCGCCATCGCTCAGCGTGTCCATCGGCACCCATACCGGCGCCGACGGTGGGTTCCTCGCTTGATTCGCGATTACCCGTTCCCTCGCCTCCCTTGCCCGCCGCCTGCTCCGGTTCCAGAGCAACGCCCCGACCCAGCAGCAGGCCGTGATGACAACGGTCGGAATGACGGCCGACAGGATGACGACGGTAACTAAATTTTTTTTTTTTTTTTTTTTTTTTTCAGGTTGAAGGAGGGCATGTCAGTGTTGGTTGGTCCCAAGTATGGCCAGGAGAAAAGAAATGAAAGCAACGAAGGAGGGAGAGACTCAACGAAGGCCATCGAACTCGTGGGATCCTTCATAGTCGTCGTAGTTTCCAGAACACTGCCTCGTGAGGTTTGCCGTTATTCTATTATTTTTGAGGACAAGAACAAGTTAGTGGGTAATCTTCAAAGATTTTCACAGTGGTCAGTCTCAATCACGAACATTGTAGTGACAGCGCCGGAACTAGCTGGCCTTGAGAAGCCGGTCGTGTTGACGCACGTTTGATTCAAATTACTATGATACGAGGGAATGTGGTGTTCAGTGAGATTTTGGAAAAGCTCATATGTAGAGCTCACATTGTCAAGTTGTGCGTCGTCGGAATGGCTTGAAAGCTCGAGGGAAGTGCTCCACGTAGGCCCGAGTTGGATGACAGGTCCAAGAACGTCAAATTCGGCACCGCAAGGCTTGCAGGAACCTGGCCGCTGAGCGAGTTGTGCGAGGCCGTGAGTTTTCGGAGAGAATTAAGAACTGGGAAAGGATTCGAACTCGAATATAGGTTGTTGTTGTCGACGTGGCTTCAAACGAGCGAGGTTCGTATGATGGAAAGATGTGTGGTGTTATCCGATATCCTAAGCATAAAAAGACATAATACTAACACATCTACGATGTTGATAAAGTTCCCGATGGCGCTCGGCAATGCCCCAGATATTACATTATTTCGCAGGGACCTGATGTGGAATCTGTTTGTCACAGATGCGAAAAATAATCGGTTTGCTTTCAACTGAACTTACAAATACTGAAGCGTCGTGGACCCAACGCCAGAAGAGATACTTTCAAGGCCAAGGTTCTCTAACGAACTGAAAATCGCCGCTTTGAGCTTTTGGGTGCTTCTCAGGAAAACACGGATACTAACAGGGACTTCAAGCTTGGAAACAGAATGATATTGTTTATATCCAAGGTTCTGTTGACGTTGTACCAGTTGTGAAGGGTTCTTTGGGCCAACATAAGCATAAAAAACTTAGCGACCGGAGGCATCGGCCAGTCGCAGTCGGGACTCACAGCTCTTCCAGCCCCTTAAGTGCGCTGAAGCTCATGAGAATCCCTTGTGCGGCAGTGGGGAAGACCCCGGCGCTCGTGATGTGTCTGCAATGCGATACACGGTGGCGGGTGTCGAACGATGACGACCGTGCGGGCGATCGCGGAGCAAGGAAGGATCAGTACCGAGGCGGTCCTGGGTGTCAGGTCGCAACAAGAAAGAAGAAGAAGAGGAGAGCCAGCTCACACGGCGGTGACGGCGCCGGTCGTCTGCGAGCAGGAAATGTAGTCGCCGGGAGCCTCGGCCCCGCTGCCGCCGCCGCCGCCGCCCGCCGGCGCCCATCCGCAGCAGGCAGCCGGCACGGTCTCGTTGACGAAGCCAGCGTTGAGGAGCGAGCGCACAGCCTCGCAGTCGGTGCTGCTGGTGCTGTTTGTCGCCGCCATTGTCTGTCTGTCTGCTGTGCTTCCTGCTGATGCAACTGCCAAATCGGGAAAGAAGATATTAATATATTCCTATTAGCTCATCACTTTTGAAGTGTCTTTCGTTCGTCATCACAAACAACACCCAACAAACAAAAAACAAAGAAAATAAAAAAAGGAATGCGAAGGGCGTGTATTCTGCATTCAAAATATGTATCATCGTCGAATTAGCCCCGCTTGACTAACACGGAAATGAACACTAAGGAAGCCCATCAAACAAAGCAATAAAAAAAACAAAACGGAAAAGACGAGCACACTAAAAAAACCAACCCTCCCCCCTCCCCCCTCCCATCACCCTCCGTCTAATACAAGAAGCAGCGGTCGCTGTCCGGGGGGCTCATGGGCGACCCGGGTTTGCATTTAAACGCCTTGGCAAAGTCCGGTGAGTTGGCCAGAGCTCCGCGGATCCGGACCTCGTTTGGCGGGTGCGCGTCGTCTTTCAACTGGATGTGCCGTTCGCGGAAAATGGCGATGGGGGTTAGTGAGTGGGGTTCCACATATGATTCGTGGAGAAAGAAGCAGAGAAAAAATCTCCCATCCTCACCAGGAATCTTGTTTGCGCATAATCGGGAACGGTGCACCAAGTCTGCCCAAACGCGACAAAGAACGCCTGCAGCGGCGTCCACCCCTCGAATCCGGCCGAGCGGTCGTTCTCGGTCTCCTTGACGCCCTCCAAGTTCCGCCACGCCTGCAGCGCCACGCTCAAACCGCCGTTGTCGGCAATGTTCTCCGAAACGGTGCGGACGCCGTTGACCGGCTTGGTCCGACCGTCCTTGAACGCGACAACGTCGTACGCCCCGTACTGCCGCTCGAAGCAGCCCGCTTGCGCGTTAAACCGCGAGTTCGACTCGGCCGACCACCACGGCTGCATAATGCCGTCCGCGTTGATTATGTGCCCGTGCGCGTCGAACGAGTGCGTGATCTCGTGCCCGATGATGACGCCAAGAGACGCGTAGTTCATCAGGTCCGGATTGAACGCGCTGAAAATCGGCCGCTGGATAATGCCAGAGTTGATCTGCACCTGCACGTAGTCGCTCAGGTGGAACGCGTTGAGCTGCCACGGAAACCCGAAAAAGAGCGTGTTGCGCTCGAGCGGGCGGCCGCGCTGGTGGATCGACCACGCGTACTCGGAATGTGCGTGCACCTGAACCGCGTTCTCAAAGTACATGGACGGCGAAATCGATAGGTCCGAGTGGTACGCGTCGATCTGGTCGGCGTCGCTCATCCAGTCGGGGTACCCAACGATGCGTATTGTGTTGTCCAGCTTTCTGAGGGCAGCAGAGCGGGTCGCGTCGTCCATCCATGTGAGCTTGCTAACGATCTCTCGGTACGCAACAAACAGGCCGTCAATCATTTTCGTCGCGGCTTTTCTTTGGGTTTCTGAAATAGGTTTTAGGAATAGGTTGAAAGACAGGAAAGTAAACAGCAGCACAAACCATTGAAAGCGTATCTGTTAAATACATGACCAGCCAAATAGTTAAGGTGTACGCCCATTTCTGCGACACAGTCCACTTGAAATATCTCAGACTTGTCATCATTCTCTTCGTCCACAGTGGATTGTACCGCATTTGTCCATATACGTTGTGCCCATAGATTAAACCATTTTCTACCAAGCTTAGAGTAGTGAGTCGTGGCGAGCCGCCACAGCGCGATGTAGGACATCGCCTTTCTGTCGAACTTTGCGATTGCTGTCAATGTCTTAATCCATGTCCCGCGGTCTCCCCAAAAGTAAATCTTGTCGATTCCTGTCAAGTTCAGGGGCTGAAGGTATTCGTTCCAGTCCATTCCTGTTTTCTGCGATAGTTCCCATAACGACATCCGCGAAGACCCTGCGTCCGCCCAGAGGTTCGCAGAGCTGGCATGACGGGTGAACGATCGTCAGTATTATATTTAAATGTTTTGGGTACGAACTTTTGTGTCTTGATGAGCGAAATGGTCATCTTCTCCACCTTGACTATCCACTCTGCGATACTTTCCAGAGTTGTGTCGGGAGGAATCGTCAAGATGCGGCGGTCTACAAAGGGCTTCAACGCGCGGATCACCGTTTTTACGGTCACATCGTAACCCGTCGCTGGGAAAAACTGCAGCCGCAAATCGTTGGGATCCTCGTTCTGGACACGGCTGTAGCTTGTCTTGAACAGGAAATACACAGCCTTCGAATTCATCTTCCCGAATGCCGAAGTGAACGATTGCTTCTCAAATAAAGTGTTGAATTCTTTGGCGAGGGGGACAATCGGCTCAAACCCGCGCGCGTTAATAGTTTCTGAATCGAGACAGGAGCGGTAGTAGTTTATTGCCTTCGCAAAGACTCGACGTTCTGCTGGTGTTTTTGATATCTTGTCCTGCCTTTGGCTGAGAATTTCCTCCATCAGTAGCTTTGTGTGGCGGTCAGAATGTTTTGAGAACCCACAAGAGACACAACTCACTGTGTTGGTTGTCTGCATAAGCTCGAGTGTGTCCGCGTGAGGAACATCTTCGTACTTTTGGATGAACCCTCCGCATGCGTATTGGTAAAAATCTTCGCATGGGTCGACGGACTTGTTTAACCAGCTGAGCATCCGATTGGGGCCAAGAATGTGTGGGAACTCTCTGCTGATGTAAGGCTGGTAAGCTTCGTCTCGTCGTTCTAATGGCGCTGAAAAGGAATGTGAGCCAATAATCTGATCAAAGCGTTTTAGACTCTTACGTGCACCGTGAACAGGAGGAGATATTTGGGCAAGAAGGAATAGTGCGGATGCGGCGATGAGAAGAATGGAGGACGAGAGGGTGGAGTGGAGGAGAGAGTGGCTTTGAGCGAGGCTGAACGAATTTGGCAAAGACTGTTGGGTGCGTTGCCGTAGACTGAAGCATTCCGGCAGATCGCATGGAAGTAGACGGCTCAAGGCAGGAGAAGGCGGTGCCAGCAAGAAACACCGTGGCCGTGTTCGTTTCGGCCTGCCCGACGATCTGGCTTCTTGCCGTGGTGGTGGCATCTCTGGTGGTCGCAAACCTGTGGGCGTTGGCGATCGGAGCGGACTTAGCGATGCTATCATCACCGCCTTCGCTCTCCTTCGGGCTGTTGCTGCTGCTGCCGTTGTGACCGTTGGCGTAGTAGTTGTTTGACTGGCCTCTGATGCTGCTGCCGCCAGCGGCTGCGCCCACCAAGTCCGTTGCCGTTGTGGTGCCATCTGGGCTGAGCTGGGTGGGCAGTGTGTCTTCTTCTCCCTCTGGCTGCAATTGCTCTCTGTCTCGCACACATATGCCCCACACACACACACACACACACACCGTCTCTCTCTCTCTCTCTCTCTCTCTCTCTCACTCTCTGGTTCTGTCTCTCCGCTCTCTGTCTCTTGCTTAGTCGTAATCGGTGGCACAAAACAAAGCCCCTCACATTTTTCTATTTTTTTTATTATTTTTGAATGAGGCGGACGTTCCCCCTCTAGCTCCATGCACTACCTCAATGCAACACAAATGACGGCTTCGCCAGTGCTCGAGGTTACAATTTCTTTAATACGCATCTCCGATGCGAAACAATTTAATTCGTTGAATTACTTCCGAACGGACGAGAAGACGGCGGTGGTAGGGCGACCCATCCCGGTTTGTTCCGACTGGGCTGAGTGGACGGAGCAGCCTAGCCGCGAGAGCATGTCATCCAGTCCGCAAGCATGTCCACCACTTCGTGCGTGACGGTCTGGTAAATCTCGACCTCTTCGTTTGCTGCAGCTCAGTTACATTCAAGCGGTGCCGTCCGTGCCACTCGACAGCGGTGGCTGCTCTCGCGTTATTTTGTGGATATGAGAGTAACGTACTGACGAGCCGTCGAAGAATTACTTCCTATCATTACTCTGAGAAGGGCGCATGACATCTCGATCTTTCAATACGGCCTCCACTGCCGCCTCGACAATTTCTGGAAGATCCTTGCCGGTCCTTGTCACGCAACATCATGGCGCCGCCAACACCAAAGAGCCTGGCACAGCGCCGCCGCATCGCCAACGGCATCGCGTCCGCACTCGCCCGATTCAGGTGCGTCCTCCTCCACCCACCGCCCGCCTCGCCGGAACCGAAGATCGCGCCAGCAAAATAATAATTAAGCCGTCTCGCTCTCCGTTGCTGGTGCAAACCAAACCGTCCCGTTCTCTGGCAGCTGGCTCCTTTACGTGACAGGGATCGTCTGGATTGGTCTGTTCCCAATGAAGCAGCTTCAAAAGTACGGGTACGCTGGGAATATCGACGAAAACGCGCTTCTGCCTGGCCAGGTCAGTTACTAGCCTCCGACAATATCGCTTTTTTTGCACACTTGGCCTGACCTGGTGTTGTTCACATGCAGGCAAGCAGATATTTCGGGAATTCCGACGCAAACACTGCGTACATGGTCGTCCCGAATCTGATCAAACTGGGAAAGGAAAACAGGAGCGTGTAAGGTTTCGCGAACTTGCTCCTCTCATTCTACTAAACAAATTTTTCTGTTCTTCCTCCAGCGCGATAGATTTCGTGGCTGACAACCTGCGCAGCTTTGGACTTGACGCCACCGTGCAAAAGTACTGGTACCGACAATCCCTCACGGAAAAGGTCAGGAATTCGTTGCGGCCTACTATCCGTGACACCTTTGTGAAAAACCGCAGCCACGAGAGTTTTCAAACTTGTACGCAGTCGTCCGGTCGCCACGCGCGGCTGGAACAGAAGCAATAATGATTTCAGCGCCGTGGACGTGCATGACCGGTGAAGGTTTGTCGGAAGCCCTCTTAGAGATACAACAGCTGAAAAACCTATTTGTGCGACTGTAGAGAATCACAATGGGGTGGCTTATCTTGTTGCCCCCTCGCTTCATTTCTCATAAGTTTGTATTATCCTGTCACTTATTTTGATAATCCATACTGACGTGTCATAGAATATAACCATTGGTCGAAGGATGTCGTTCTCTTCTTCCCGGACGGAGACCTTCTGGGGACCAAAGCATTTCTCGAAGCGTACCATGGGCGATTTGGACAACTTACCAAAGGTAGAACATCCCCGTTTCCAGTATTGAAGCTTAAGAGGGCATCATTGCTCGGAAGACTTTTCTGCCGAGCCGCTTCATTACCACGGTGGTGTGATTGAAGAAGCAATCAACATTGAGTTCCCCGGCGGTGGAAGTTACGACCAAGTGGGCATATTTCCAGGTAACCGTCACGGTTTTTTTCGACGTTTACGATCTAACCATCTGGCAGTTGGATTGAATGGGCAGCAACCCAATGCTGATATGGTCATGACAATGGCTGTGCTCGCCCAATACGGTGGAATCCCCGTCACCTTGCACAAACAAGGACACATTGATCCCCAAGACGCAGCATGGAAAGAGTATCTGCTGAAATTCGGGCAGGTGGCGGATTATATGAAGGTTCAAGCCCTGGGCATGCCGACGTCCCACCACGCCCTTTATCCAAGGTTTGTTGGCCCAAATTCAAGCCCACTTCTGACTTCAGCCCAGGTACAAAATCGAAGGATTGACGCTCTTTGGGATTCAACACGAAAACGGTGGTCGTGGCATCGATTGCATCCACATCGAACAGTATGTATTCCTCTTGATTATTCGATTTGCTAACGAATGCAAGCCAGAATGCTAGAGTCAGCTATACGAACGTTTGGCAATCTTTTGGAACGGCTACATCACTCTTTCTGGTTCTACATCATGTCCTCGATATGGACTTATATCCCAATCGCTTTCTACATCGCCCCAGTGATAATGCTGTCAATAACTCTTGCTTTTCGAGTAAGCATTGCTCCCTTTTGCTTGGATTTCCTACTTCTAAATTGGAACTCCAGTCACTTGCTCTCTGGTGGGATTTGGATGGCTTTCCATACAAAACCATTGAAGAGTCCAATGTCCTAGAGGGAACCAAGCTCTTGGTTCGGCCCGCGTCCATTTCCACTTTCTCAAATATCGCGAAGCCCATCTTTGCACCAGCCCTGACGCTCGCGCTGTGCTACGCGTTTGGGTTTGCCGCGGCTCTGTTCCCATGGGATCAACTAGAGATTCCGACTTACGTAAGAACAACCATTTATTGTTGAACTGCATTCTGACTTTTCCTATCCAAGCCTCTGCATCAGATCATTTTTGCTGCTGCTGCTGCTGCGCTACTCTGCAGCAGCGTTGTAATTCCCGGCGTCATTGCCACACTTTCCCCAATTATTCACTCCCGGGCGGGACCAAACAGTTCCGCTAGCTGGACCACGGTCCTACGCTCGATAGCGTGTGCATTGATGGGCATCACCCTGCTCACCGTCTCCGCGTTCAACCCGAGCCTGTCCGTCTTTGCCGCGCTCCCTTCCGTGCCGGCGTTCTTGCTCTCGTCGCCGTCCTCCCGCAGTCCACGCAGCCCAATCGTCGCGGGCCTAAGAATGGGCCTGCTGCTCCTCGCGTCGCCGGTCGGCGTCACGGCTGCCGCGTCCGCGTTTGTCGGTGAAGACGACGTGTGGATGGTGCTCCGGACGGCGTTCCAGTCGTTCAAGAGACTCGACGGGTGGTTGCTGCCTTATGTCGTTGCGCTGTGTTGGCCGCTCAACCTGGCGCTCCAAGTGGCGGTGATGGTTGACAGCGCGTAGCTGAGCGGTGTGTACAGTCGGGTTTGGGTTACATGACAAGAAGTCTTTTGTCATTCTGGATCCATGTTGCGAATGTGTTGCGAATGGGCGAGGGGTGTCTATTTTTGGTTGACCGCCATTGACAAAACCCAACGCTGTGTTTATGTGCTCGAAACAGAGCGGATTTGGTCGGGGGACTGGCGCTTGCCAAAACGATCAATTAAAAAACAAGAAGAACCACAACTTAGGAGGCGTGTAATTAGTTCTCGAATTCCAGCGGGTGCATGTGGTGAAAAGTTTCTAGGTCGCTTTTACTTGACAACTACATCATGTGGAAGTCAACACGAACCCTGATAGGCTTCAAATTCGAAGCCGCCATGCCCAGGCCAGGCGGTGGGCACGTGCGCACAGCACCAGCTGGGTTCAACAACATATAGTCAAGGTAAATGAACCGTGGCATTTGCGCAAAGGAAGGAGTCGATTTGCAAGGCGTTGGAGATTTTGAAAAAACTGTAAAACTCTAATTTCTGCTGGAAATCAGACAGTTTATTTGCCTTTACAGCTGCTATTTGAAAATTCACGAATTGGCCCAGTTTCATTAGGGGTAGTCAAACCTCTCGCTGCAAAAATTTCCAAGTCGATTTTCTCGCATATCAACTCGCTAACGAAACCAATTAGACGCAAGAAGCTGCAAACTCTTTCCTTTCGGCTTTCTTGGTGCTGTTATTTTATCAAACAGCGAGAAAATCGAAAATGTCAACTACTCCTGCAAAACGTGTTCAGATAGAGCTACGAAGTTCACTTTGCTGTATTTCATCATTTATTGATAATTTAGGCCTCAGCCAGCGGTAGTGTGAGGCCGGCGAGACCAGTGCCCGGGCCGCGACAGCAAGCTGCCGACGGCGATCGAGCGGGGTTTCAAAAATAATTGTGATAATAGATACGCCGGCGATGCCGGCGGTTAAAGTTATCACACTTTAAAGAACAGATACTACACTTGATCTTAGCCAATAGGCCAGAGAGGATTGTAAAGATCAAGGATGGGGGAGGCGGTGGTATTTATACGGTTTGTCGTTGACCCGCTCGGAGAATTCTCATCCTTCGCCCAATGACAGATAAAATCTGACATAGGGCCTCAGACAGACCCCTCAGCACGTCTGTCTCCTTGTCGGGTTTGCGAGTGGTCGCTCTTGTTGTGTTGGTGTTGCGTGCAAAAAGGGTGAGACAATTCTTGTGTCGCTTGAATTCAGAGCACACACCACACTTTGTTGACCATACCGCCTGCTTTTACGTAGGCCCCGTTGGTGCGTGCGGCGGGCGTCCCAACAACAACAACCACAACAACAACAACAACAACAACAACAACAACAACAACAACAACAACAACAACAACAACAACAACAACAACAACAACAACAACAACAACCACAACAACATTAAGCCTCGCTTTGGAAACATCGGCCCTTCTTCTTCTTCTTCTTCCCTTCCTCGTCTTCTTCTTCTTGCACGTACAGGGACCTGCGAAACCGACCGACCGACCGGACAGGGACTGTGCATATGCCACGCGGAGGGCGGACTCCAGCGTGCGTGCAAGAACTTGCGCGTTGTTCTTTGTTCTTGTTGTTGGGTGCAATCGGAGACCAATTTTGTCCGCCCAGCTTTCCGGACTGTGACAAGAACACAAGAACAGGCATAGATTGGACTGCCCCCCCACTCTCTCCCCTGACCAAAAGTCCAACTATGAAGCGAAGACGGGGCGGATGGGCAAGCGCGCCGCAACAGCAGCAGCAGCAGCAGCAAATCCAACAGCAGCTGCGCCAGCAGCAGCACCAGCGGCAGGAACCTCCCCTTGCATGGTCCAACTCGTCCTTCTTTTCTCACCAGAAGCTCCCTCGGGATCCGTCCACAATCGATGGGGCTCCGCCACCCCGACCAGCTGCACCCTTCAACTCGTTCCCAGCCTCCTCCCGACCGCCCTCGGCCCCGTTCTCCCCACACCGACCCAACCAGCATGCACCAGCGCCTCTGCCGCCGGGCTTCCGCCGACCTGCCACCGCTATCGCCGCAAGTCACAGCCCCTTCTTCAGTTCCCACAGCCCAGGACCAAACATGCCAAACCGATCGCACCCTTCTCCGCAGCAGCAGCAGCACCCGCATCACGTCGCCGCGCCCCCCGAACCCTTTGGCGTGCCGCGACGGCCGCCGGACCCGCGGAAACGCCAGATGAGCGAGCCATCGACGGCAGCAGACTCAGCCGCCATCGGCTCGCGGACCGATGGCGCGGCAAAGCGGCTAGCAGTTTCGGCCGATAGGCGTGGTGGTGGCGGTGGTTCCGCTGCAGGGGACCGGTCCCATTTCCACCAGCATGCGGTAAGGCAAGAGTCAGGCGCGGGCGAAGACGCGGGAGCGTCGGCCGAATTGAAGGGCTCGCCTGCCCCGCTTCTGGTCAAATCGAAGCTGGAGGGCTCGCCGATCTGGGATGTGTCGAGGGAGAATCAGGGAGAGAGCCAGTTCCGCATTCGCTGTGAGTGCTTGTTACTCGGTGTTTGGCTTTCCACCATCCAAAACCTTTGAGATGCTGACGTTTGATATTACTTTCGCGCTTCTCACAGTCATTGAAGACACCATGGGTCCATTTGCGGTAAGAACTTCTGCTTTTGCCCCATCAAAGATCGTCGTCTGAGTCTGAGTCGGGAACCTTCAGGACATCACGTGCCCCCGAATATCCACAACAGGGTTTTGCATCAGCATTCAGGACGTTGCGGATCACACCACTCTCGACGCTATGATGAAATGGTACAGTTGCAAGACATTTCAGACTTTTTGACGGTTGGCAACCGGCTCTGAATTTACCCTTTTCCTCTTTCAAACCAAACAGCGCGTCCAAGCTAAGCGACCGATACCAGTCCATCGTCCTGTTTGTGCAGCTTCCTTCTCCACCGGCCGCCTTCTCGGCAGTCGCTTTCCAAAGACTCATGCAAGGACTGCTGCGGGAGAATGGTGGATGCGGTTGGATCACAATACTGCCGGTATCGTCTTCGCGTGATTTAGCGGACACACTCGTCTCCCTGTGCAGCCAGGGCAGTGAAAAGTTGGCCGTTGCTCAGGTGTGGGGCGCTGTTCCGCATTGGTGGCAAAAAAAAAATGGTTGCGCAACGCCGGCAAACTCATTCTTCTTGTAATATCCTAAATTGCAGATGGTGCGGCAAATCGACGCCACTTTAAAAAACGACACCGCGAAGATCTTGTCGCTTCTGTCGGGAGTGACGCTGCGTCCGCTACCGCGCGAAGGTATTTGTTTGTTTGACAGCGCTATGAAACTGTCTTCACTAATCGATTCACCTTGTAATGTTTTGAACCAAGACTGCCGTCGGCTTCAGACATCTTTCACTTCCATTGAGGGCATTGCGAGAGCAAGCCGCTCCGATCTTGAACGCTCTGGTATTGCTCCACCGGCCTCACTACGCGTGCAGCAGTTCTTTGTGGAGGAGTCTCTCTGAGCCGGCTCCTCAGCTATTTTCAGCTTAGAGTGTATTTAATGCAAAGCTGTCCCGTTTCTTTAAGTAACCAAATAGTAGATTCCCATCAGTAGTAGCACAATAAAGGTCCCAAATATCAATCCACTGAGTAGTCCCATGTGAACTTCATTGCCAAATGCGGTCATCAAACTGCTGCGACGACCGCCGTTGTCACTTTGTGCGCCTCACACAAATAATGCTGCTGGGCAGGCGGCTGCGCCTCGCCGTCAGGAGCCATAGGCACGACTGGACTCGGTTGCGCGGTCTTCGCTACTGCCTCGGAAATGACAGCGTCAAACTCGGCAACACCTTCCCACTTGCGTCCCCGGCAGCACGACTTGCACATCCCGAACGGGCACTTTACGGACCGCGCCTGGCCGCAGGTGGGATGTTGGCACAGGGAGTTTTTGCCGCCTTCGTTCATCCGCGCTGTGGAAAGACGGGGGTGAGAGCGTTGTCGCGTGTCAAGATTCAAACACAGCGCTGCGCAAGACAAACCCAGCCAGCGCACAGACACGCACAGACACGCGCACACAAGCACACGCACACGCACACACGCTCACGCGCACACACGCACACAGTGGGACTCATCCACTCACACCAACCGCACCTTTCTTGGCCGCCAGCTTCTCCGCCTGCGCCTCCCTGCTCTTGCGTTTCAGCTCCTTCCGCTCCTCGCGCTTTCTGTTACGCTCCTTCTGCTCCTCGGTCAGCTCCGTTGCGTCTCCACCGTCGACTCCGGCTTCTGCCGTTGACGCAGCGGCGGCGGCGGCGTCCAGGTCAGCGACCCGCGACTCGGCGGTCGGCAGCTCGGGGCGGAAGTGCGGCTGGCAGACCCAGGAGGGTAAGACGCGGAAGCCGCGCGCGTCCAGCTCCCAGGTGCCAGGGTTGTAAGCGGGGTGGTCGCCGACGGTGGACTGGTTTTTGTACGGGGAGTTGGTGGAGCATATCAGGAAAGTGGCGGAAACGGGGGATTGCCGAGGTCAGTTTTTTCAGGCTTGAAGGAGGCCAAATAGGAACAGAAAAAAGTCGAACCCACCGTGATGCGAGACTTGAATTGCTGAACGAGGTCTTCAAAGTCAGGTAGGTGAATTGTGGCAGCAAGTCGCGTTCGAAGATCCGGATGCTCATTTAGACTGCCGGAAGAAGTACCGTAATCGGATCAGCCCGCAACGCAACAGAAAGTGGAGGCATTACCATGGCGCAAAGATTTTGAAAAGATGCGCACGTATCGCGCTCGTGTCGGCGCTTCCGGGGAAATCTCTGCAAATATGGAGGTACTCCTCGGCCATCCGCCAGACGGCAGGGTGCTCCCCGGCAAACAGGGCGGGGTTGTACAAGTTTCCCTCAGCCGTCATTACACCATCGACGCCCGTCGCTTTAATGCATTCCTCCACGTTTTCCTTGTACAGGATGTTGCCGTTGGCAAACACTGGGATGCTGACACTTTCCCTGTTTGTGCGAGCAGCAGCATAGTTGCAACAATAGGGCGAACGGAAACATAGGGCGAAACGGAAAAGCTTAAAACAATCAATTCAGAATGGAAGGTGTTCACTACCCACTTGACGCGTCGGATCTGCTCCCAGTCGGCGACGCCATGTTTTGTGACCCTTCATTTCCCTTGTCCGGCCGTGGACCGTGAGCAGCTGGCATCCCGCCGATTCCAGCATTTTTGCGTATTCGATCGTCTTCGCTACGTCCGGGTAGACTCGAATTTTGCAAGTCACGGGTATGGCGAGCTCCTTGTCCAGCAGCCGAACTGAATTGATTGGGTCAAGTGCGTGAGCAGCAGAGCAGGGCGCTTTTCAGACAAGGGCAAACGGTTCAAGTAGACTGATTTACCCATGTCGGCGATCAAGTCCCATTCCTCCATGAGGAATGCACCGTAATGGCCTCTTTTAGCAATGTGCTGAGGGCATCCCAGATTGATGTCCACAGCGTCGCAGTCGTTCTCCACTAGCTTTGCTGCTGCAAGGAGAGCTTGTGGGTCGTTGGCGCAAAACTGGAAAGAAAGGCTATTGACTCAGATTTTGAATGGGACAACGACTGCGCCTCAGTGCTTTACCTGAACGATCAAGGCCGATCGTTCGATCCAGTGGTGAAGTTTTCGTCTCGGTACTTCTGGTTTTCACTGAAGATCTTTGCATGGAGCATGGGCGTGTAGCAGAGGTGTGCGCCGTATCGCCGAGAGAGGATCCGCCAAGCCTTTCATGCACGCAAGAAGGGACATGACGTAAGCCCAGATCAAAAAAATGACGCAAGCATAACGAGCAGAAGCATCTTACGTATTCGGATTGATCGACCATTGGCGCGACGATGTAGCGCGGGCGTCCAAGGATCTTCTCAGTAGAAAGCAAAGCCCTTCAGCTTTCGCGCTGAAGCGGCAGCTGCGGTGGCGGCAGGGCTGTGACATGGACGGGCACGGGTTCAGAGAAAGAAAGAAAGAGAGAAACTAGGATCAAACCGGTGATCCACCGCGAAGACGCCGAGATTCCCCTCTCATTTTTGTGCACTATCATCTCGCACCTTCCAGCATACCATTCCACGACCCAGTGTCGCATCGCGTGTTTCAACAAGCCTCCCACACGATCCGAAAGAATCACTTGACCATGACTGCAGCGTCAGCCGCCTCGCTGTTTCCACAGCGCGTTATTCAGATCATCTTCTACGCCTTGGACGACCCCTCACAGTTCGCAAGGGTGTCGAAAAATATCCACAAGTGCACGAAGTCTGCCTCTAATAAGGCACATTGGATTCTTCGCCGGGGCGACACGTTTCTCCGTCAGTGGGCAGACGCACGTGTCATTTCGCGCTCTCGCACAGAAAGCGATTGGATACAGCGGGCCAACCTGGTGGCAGCAACAGCTCCCGCCTACACTTCCTCTGCAGCGTCAATTGCAGTTTCTGGACAAAGCCCTCCAGTCGCGGTGACAAAAGACTGGACTCCCCATCAACGCCTTATCGAGCGGCTTCTCTCTGGACCAACACTCGTCCTTCTTGTGGGAGCTTTCGAAGCTGGCCACGTCCGCCATGCGCTGGGTGGAGCCGAGCATCTCGCCTGCGGTCGCGCGCTTTGGTCCAAGCTTTGCGAGCTCAAACTTTCAACGGTTCTTTCTGCCCTACTCTTGCACACACAGCTGGTACTTCCGGACGCTGCAACAGGCACGGCGGTCCAACAATCGCCAGACTCCAAAAGGCAGGTTCAGGTAGCACAGATAACGACCATTCTCGACGAAACAAGCTGGCGCGAAGTCACGTATGCGGCACTGTCCGTTACGAAAGGCGCTTCCACCGAAACGAACCTCTTAGAAGTTCTTTTGGCTGGCGAAGACGGAACCAGCCAAACGTCAGGTGTCGCTGGAGAAGAGCAATCTGAGTTCCGCATCAGGCAGGTGGTTCCCGATGCCCCAGTCCTGGCGGCGAAGTTGGGATCGCAAACACACTTGAAGAGGCTCGTAGACAGTGCGGGTTTCAAGCTTGAAGGATTGAAGTTCGATCTGATGCGAGCAGCAGCCGGAAGGGGTCACCTAAGTGTGGCCCAGTATCTGTCGGACTCTTTCAAAGATCTGGCTGGCGGCAGTGAGTTACGCGAATTTTTAGGACAGCTGCAGATCCTGGCCGGCGCAGCGGCCGAACAAAACAAGAGTGCACTTCACGTTGTGGTCGGCAACACGATCAGAGAGTGGCGAGAACAGCAAAAGACCCTGTTGAAACGAGCGAAAGGCAGCCTGACTTTTCAAAACAAATGGCGCGTCGCTCTGGAGATGGCGCTGGAAGTCAACATGATTGCTCTCGTGGAGGAACTCATTGCTGTTCGAACAACCGATGAGGCTCGAGACTGCTTCGCATCGGCTCAGGTTGTGGCGGCGATCACTCGCCACCGAAACACCTCAGCGAACGAATTGGCATTTTCTGTGCTTGACACTTCTGAAATGGTCGCGGACGAGTCGGTATGGAGGAGCGACATCTGCAAGGGCCTTCCCGCCCATTTTGAAGCGGCGAATTTCGAACTTCTCAAGCGCTTCTGTCTCATTCACACGAATGATCTGGCGAACCAGCTGGGATACGATCTTACAGTTGTGCCGGTTCTGAGCAAGCTCGCGAACGAGCGTCGCATTGAAGCGGCCCGCTACTTTGTCACTCTTCCCTTCGTCAGAAAGCGTGTGGACTCCGGAGAGCTCGAAGAAACTCTCTGGACTGCCTTCCACCGTGGACACGCCAACGTGATAACGGTGCTGAACCAGTATGGGATAAGCATTTCGTGGATGGACAAGTCCGCGTCTGACAACCATGACGAGGGTCTGGAAGCGGCCGAATCCGTCGACTTTCTTCCAAACCTCCAAAACTTGAGCTCCAGGGAGGCAGCAGACGCTATTGCGTTTTTCGCAGCGCTAGGCGGAACAACCGCCGAACCATCTTCAATTCCCGAAACTCCCCAGCTTGCGGCTAGTAGCGGACAGATGTCCTCGGGTAAACTCACTCCACACTCGACGGCCGCCGCCACCATGCAGGCTGCGTCGATGAGTGGGGGAACATCAATTCAACTTCGCCGCGGATCGTGGGCGTCTGCCATTTCCGGCAGTTTCCTTGCCTTACCGAATTCACCACACCGCGTTATGGTCAACACCAATGATGCACGATGGACAGCCTTTTTGGGCTCCATTCTGACATCCTCGCAACAAAATCAACAGCACCAGCAGCAGCAACAGCAGCAAGCACAAGCGCAAGCGCAGCCTCAGAAGGTGGCGCAAGTACCCCCTGGGAGCCCCGTTGCAATGTCCTGGATGGAGCCCCAGCAGCCTCACACTCGGAAAATGGCGTGGGTGAACGGCGCTCCTCAATCCGCCGACGGAGTCCGCGGTAGCGTCAATTCGCTGTCTCCCGACCAAGGAACCGACATTTGGCAGGAAATGATTGAAACGCTGCTGGACGAAGGAGAAGAGCAGGGTTTGGCGTTCTTTTTGGGTCTGGGTGGGTCGGTCCCTGAGCCATCACCGCGAACGGTGAGGAAAGCAGCCCAATCTGCAAGGGAAAGCGCACAAGAATATTAAAGAGCCGTCTGCAATAGCCGGATGCTTTCCATTCTGAATCGCTCTTTCCAATAGAAGCTGCCTTTCGTTGCCTCCATCCAATAAGGGAAGAATAAGGATAAGACTCATTTACACATTTGATGCGTCGCACGACGCAGCCGGTCAGACGGTTAGACATTTCGAAAAAAGGCGAAGGCTCCAGTTTCGCCCTCAGCCAAAGCGACGCCCACAAGCCGAGCGCCGCACGACGAGAGGAAAAGGTTTACCTTTGAAGCGAACGGATTCCCATCGGCACTTTATTGCAATGCAGCGGCGATCGCAACCGCAGAGACCCAGCCGGAATCTGTACCATCTCATTGACGTAGACTTGTGAGGTTCATTCGCGTTTCTCACTTTCAAACGTAACACCGTCTCCTGGACCCCACATTTGGTTTCTGCGTCCTGTTGTAGGTATGCCTCTTCTCCTCCGACGTATCAGCAGAATCGCGCCGGCTCCATTGGCAGCCCTCAATCCCAGCGTACGCGATCATCTGTGAAACCACCGCAGCGGACCACCAAGACCGCCCAGAAACTCGTCGTCTTCCCCTCATCCCAACAACCGCCTCTTCCAGCTTCGGCAGGCCCATCGACCGCGCCAGATTCAGTGCTGCAGCCCAACCTCCGGACGCCTCCACAGGTTCCAACCCAGAGTCCTCCAGCCCCGGCAACACCTTCCGGTGACTTCGATCCTTCAAGTGCCATCGCGCCACCCAATCTCTGGGAATGGACTCTCGACGGACCGGCCCCCTCACCGCCGCACCCTCCACAGCGTGAGCCGTCCGGGCCTCTGACAGATCACTCGCCTCAACAGCAACAGCAGCAACAGCAGCAACAGGGGCAAACTGACGCATATGACGGCCTCGGCCGCACCGACGCCGAGCGCATGCCAAAGAACAGGCGCACGGACCTACCGCGTATGACGTGCTATTGTGCAGCAGATGCGTACGACCTTGCCGCCGTCAGCGGGTTTCTGACAAAGCGGCACATGGTTGATCCGCAGCTGTACGACGAGTGTCTGTACGTGGTCTACGAGCACGGAAGGAACGTGGGCACGGGGACAGGGGCGAGGAGGAGGCGGAGGATCGCAAAGGGAGGGTCTCTCGGGAGCGTCGCTGGTGCCACCGCTATGCGTGTACCGCAGCCGATCGGGCACCAGCAGCAACTGCATCATGTTGCTAGGCGCCCGTCGGCGACGCAGCAGCAGCCTGTCAGCCCCATGATTGCGACGTCCCCGTCGGGCACGCGGGCTTCGAGCCCGATGATGCAGGAGCAGAGTCTGCGTCGGCGCAGTAACGTCGGGCTCGATGAGGAGAACAGCGGGCTAAGATCCGTTCGGTTTTCAAGTGCGTCGCTGTTCGAAGTGGGGCGCGCTGCTTTGAATGGTTCGAGTTACGGCCTCGCTGAGACTCCAAAATGGATGGGACGGAATGAGGTTTTCGTCTTCGAATACGGCGTCATCGGTGAGTTCAAAGGTGTCCCCCAAAACGCGCGCGTAGTTACTTTGGTCCCCATCCACCTCAGTCTTGTGGAATTTCTCGGAAGAGGAGGAGCTGTCGTTTCTTTCTACTTGAAGGCCTTCGCTACAAATCCGAGAGTGCTCGGCGACATTGAAGTGGAGGACTTTCACTTTCAGTACGACCTCGTAAACCCCGACCAGCCACGAATCTTCAACGACATGATTACATTGAAGAGCGGCAACCCCCTTGTCAAACTCACAATTTCCCATGGTGTCGCTCAATCCGCCTAAGCTTGCCCACTTTGAAAACATCATGGACGAGGAGATCGAGTCGTCCACGCGATTGCCAAAGATGATGGCCAAGTATGGAGAGGTCAAACTACGGCGAGAAGATGTTGTGAAGGTCGTTGGACGCCTTTTCCGGTAGGAGGATGTTTTGGACTGACAGCAGTGGGAATGCAAGTGGGTATGTTTTCCCTGACGGCTTCGACACAGGTTACGGGTAAACGTGAACCTAATATCGAATGTTTTGGACACGCCGGAGGTGTGTTCTCTTCTGGTCGCATTCATTCGCCTCTCCCATTTGGTTTAAACTTAACAATTCGAGCAAGCTCTTTTGGTCGGAACCGGAACTAGAGGGTCTTTACAATGCTATACGAGGTATGTGTCCTTTGCAAAAAATAGACAACAAGCTTACCCCATCCGGTCCAAAATCGGGTAAAACAGTAGGATACTTGGAAATTTCCCAGCGCGTAAAGCTCCTCAACAGTCGCGCTGACGTCATTGGCGATACCCTTGCCATGCTGACCGAACATTTGAATGGAAGTGAAATGACATTTATAACCTGGGTCATCATCATTTTGATCATAGTGACAAGTGAGTTGGATCAATCCCTGCACTCCGTTCAAACGGGATTTTCTCATGAAATGCAACAGGCTCCATTGCGGCAGCTGAGATTTACGTCAAAGTGCTAATGACGAATGCTGGGATGGAGAAATAAATCTTGACAGAGCACTGAAAGTAAGCAGCATTGCGTGGTGGTGGTAGAGTGGCGTGGGGGGAAGTGGGAGGCAAAGGGGTGGGCACTTTCCCGATCAGCCACACGGCGGTCTGCACGGCAATCCCGACCTCGGGAGTCCGCCACGCGCGGCGCCGGAGAAGAATGTTCGCTTCGCCCAGGCGGATCGGATCGGAGTTCGAATCGAACCAAACAGAAAAAATCAGCCACACAACAGATCGAATGAGTTCCTCAGCACCCACCCCCCATCCATTCCGCCTTGCGCCGACGCTATAAATGGGTGCAGGCGCAGGCACTTGTATCTCCCCCTTGTACAAGCGTCACTCATCCACTAGTCCGACTCCTCCTCTTAACCCAACCTGACCAGTTATGACCTACCTCCACTCTGCCGCGAAGCCCCGGTCGCCTCTGGGTCAAACACCATTGCGCATTGCTCCCATTGCCCGAGAACAGGCCGCTCGGCCCGCCTCACCGTCGTTAGCCGAGCCCGTCGCCTTTCGTCGCGACATTGTCGTTGAATGCGAGAACGGATTGTGCCACCCCTCCTCTGCACTTGACGACGAGTACGAGGCAGTCCCTGCGAATGGAAGGACGTCGACGAGATCGAGGTCCTTCCAACCGACGACCGCGACGATAAGACAGGCGAAGACCCTGACCCTGACCGTCTAACGGCCGATTCCACCGCTGTTTCTGCTGGGCGTCGCAAGTCGATCACTTTTTCTGAAGTAGTGGAGAAGATTGAGGCACTTTCTGACGATGACTGTGAGTTGTTTCTCCCAACAACCACTTTATAAGCTCCATTACTAAGCTGCCGTTCTTTGTTCCCTCCGCATAATTTATGTAGATGATCGCAGCAGTGTTCCGCCCGTACAATTGAGCAGCTCAGACGTCGCGGAGTTGCTGTCGGTCAGTGCCGCCAGTACTTCAGGACTTGGGACGGCACTGTCAGAGCCGCCCAAACCAGTTCCACGACCGGCCATACAGAAACGACCTTCGCGAACGGTCTTGACACCTGTCATACTGAACGAAGCTTTTGCCGCTGGGATACAACCGTCGACAATCGCTGCTGTGAGCAATTTGGGACTGCTGACAGCGCGAGACTCATTGGTGCTTTCTTGATTGGTTGCAGAAGTATACCATACCATACCATTCGCTTTCCTTTTCAATGTCACGTTTCATATTCGTTTCCAACTTCGTTTCAACATTACATACCTCTGTATCATGCCGAAAACATTTTGGGGTTCCTATGGGCCACCTGCATTATGATTTGGTTGCATTTAATGTTCAAGTTCTGTGGAAATGTTTGCGAGGATATAAATCGTTGTTGTCCATCTAGTTTCCTTCACCCAAATGATGGTCCGCTCCCAACCACACCTCTGCTATCAGGAATATTCCCGCCCAACAGCCAAGGTACGCAAAGACCGCGCCAAACCAAGCCGCGCCGCCGTCGTACTCCAATATTCCCATTGCGATCACTGCGGCGGCCAGCACGGTCACCCCCCTCCCCACCCACCAGTGCATTTTGTCCCACCAAGGAATAAATGTCCTACCAGGACTCCAAAGCTTGTCGGACACAAACCCCAATATAAGCTGCATTGGATAGAGAGCGAGCGCCAAGATCGTCCCCAATATGCCATGATTGGTGTTGATGAAAATGTATGGCGCGTCCCAAGACGCGACTTCCACTTCGATCACTGCCAGCCCCGTAATCACAAGGGACCCCACGACGTAGACGAAGAGTGCCACGTGCAACTTGAACCATAGATGCCCGAGCCGATGCTTCATGTAGCGCGCAAGGAAAATCGCGAACGGTGGCACGCCGGCCCACGCCAGCGTCATGCACGCGCCGTGGGCAGTCTTCAGCATGTGCTGCCGCGCAGCCCCGTCGTCGCCGCTATCCGTCAATGCGTTCGCGCCAAGGAACCCCTGTGCTCCGAGCTCCAAGGAAAACGCGCCATACACTTCGTGCTTCGTGAAGGACGAAGCCGGGTCGTCCACTCGCGCCACCGCCCCCAGCTGCGACGACAGCCCGTAGATGAAGTGCGTCGCGTCGTTGGTAAGAATCGGCGCTGCCGCGCTGCCCAACGTTGCGTCCACGTCTACCATGGGCCGCATAAATGTGAACACGATGTTGCTGGTCGGGAGGATCGTCGTACTCGGGAGCGGCTGGCTAAGAAGGATGAATCCTTGCGTCGTGGCCATGGTCGGCATCGCGTGGCTGGCTGCGCCGGACCGAAGGATCCGCTGCGACACCGAGACACCGCCCGCAGAGTTTGGCCACGCGACGTAGAAGGTGGCGCCCTTCATCAAACCCCCGACCGGGCTCACTCCCACGGAAGCCCAGGATTTGGCGGAGGACTGCACGGTCATGGTGACGTATCCTGGGTTTTTATCTCCGTACGTTCGGTTTGTGTAAGCAGTGATGCAGATCGAATTGCTCGGAGTCGATGCAAAACATGTTGCTGTTCACCGTCGCGTTGACAGTTCCAGTTGGAATCGCCAAGACAGCGCTGCTCGTCGGCGTAACGCTCGTATTGGCGGACTGATAAGCGAAGAGGTTAACTTGACCATTTCCACGGTCTGTGTGCATCGCAATCCCTGATCCTGCAGAATCAGGGTTCGTGGGCTTTGTTCCAGTGTACGACCATATGATCGATGTTGCCTCATCCGTAGTCGAAACAGGGAGCACACCTTTGGTACTATCGCCTTTCATGGGAAACTTTAGCGTGCACACTAGAGAAGAAGTGCTAAGAATGGAAACACTGGATGGCACGTCCCACACTTGTTGGAATCCAGCGGTTGCAGCAATTTGCGGCGCCCCATACTGCGTTGCAGTGCGCTGGGACACCACTGCACCGCCGGTTGAGTTTTTCCAACACATGTATATGGTTGGGCCAATCATTGTCAAGCCACCGACACCGATAGCCGCCCATCCCGCAGCAGCTGACTGGATGGTCAAGGAGACGGTCCCGTCTGTGACGTTGGGAACAAAGCTTCCACAAACACCGGAACCGCTCGTGTCAGAGCAGAAACGGGCTTCAGGAACCGGCTTCAGAATACCCGTCGTGAGTTTCGTGGTGCTTGACACTATGGGTTCTTTTGGACCAGCTTGGCCGGTGAACGCAAGATTTGTGAGGTCCACGCTCATCACGCCCTTCTGGCTGTGCATAGAGAAGGACTGCAAAAGGATTGTTTCCAGAAGTGACCGCCGCTCCTATACCCCAGATAAGCTTTGTTGGTCCAGTTAAAAATAGTTGAGCGCTTCCTCCAGTCGACGCAACTGCCCTCGTAAAAGAAAACGCCATGGTACTAGACTTCAGGATGTAGACTGACGACGGCACCGACGGCAGAAGAGCGAAATCCGTATTGCCGGTCACAACTTTCGGTAAAATGTGACCTGCAGCCTTGCGTTGGGAGCCCACCATGGAGCCGGTTGTGTTTACCCAGCCAACGTACATTGTTGAACCAGCCATAACTGAAAAGCCAACACCAAGTGATGCCCAGCCGCCTGGTGGAACTCGACCTTGGATAGTTATTGTAGCGTACTTCGTAGTTGGATTGATTTGAAATGTCGCACAGAATGTGTTGATCGAGTCAGCGCACTTTGTAGTGTGTGGAAAAACGGTCCATTCGGGTGTTGGGGTCGCAGACGGCACTGCGGTCACCACAGCGGTTGGAGTTTTCGTCAAAGTGGTGGAGGCTGTGGAATTTTGAGCGGCAATCGCAGCCCAGACAGCAGATGAGAACGTCAGGTCGAATAAAAGAATTGACCGGCTTTCGTGCCTCCCAAACTTGGCGTCTGGAGCATCCCGAAATAGTGGGGGCAGTGAGCTGCCAGCCACAAGAAAACTGGTTGGCCCAGTCTCTGACACTGGAACGATTCCGTCTCCCTTTACTGGTCGCCGGACAGAGAACACAATCGACGAGTTTGTGCGAGTAGCAATACCAGCCGGAAGCCTCGACCGATCAAATTGCGGGTTGCTGTCAATGATCGGAACCATGTGCGTGCTGCTCGACCGTTGAGTGACCAAGTGCGTTCCGACAGACGTCTCCCATCCCAAGTAATACGTCGCACCAGTCATGTTCGGTCCAAGACCGACTCCCAACCAGCCGCCAAGTGTGCTTTCCGCAGTGATGGTAACGAAGTACGGAGATGCGGCATCGCGAATCACCGTCACGCAAAAGAACCCGTCGGGCGTGCACGTCTGCCGAATAAGAACCGGGGAGCGCAGAAGCGTTTGTGGACGGAATGGCAGAGACTGTCGCTGGGAGTATCGTCACTGGCGGTGGAAGGAAGCTGCGTGTCGTCGTTAAGGACAAATTAAATGTCCCACGGGAGTCGTGATAGGCGAACTGACGACGATGCATTTGCAGGTGTCACTGGCACGCTGTTGGATACGGCAGTAAATGAACCCCTTCGCTGCAGTCGCGAGATCGAGCGGAACTTGGAAGGCCATTGCAATGGCACCGCCGGCTGTGCTCAGCAGCGTGTTCACGCTCACGGGGATGTTCGCAAGCACTTTGAATTTAGACTGCGCTGTCAATGGCGGGTATCCCCACGCAGGAGCTTTGTGCTGCGACATGATTGCAGGCATGCCGGTGGACGTTGCATTGTTGACCCAACCGACATACAGGTCCGGTCCGGCCATGGTGGTCCCGCCAATGCCAATTCCGACCCAGCCTGTGAACGAAGTTTGGACAACCACCGTCGCCATTCCTGTTGCACTGTTGCGAATGACTGCCACTGCCACGTCTGTGTTCGCAAATGTGTCGAAAGACACATTGGAAAGCACATACGCGTCGCCAAGCACAGCAACAGTTGTCGGAGTCGTTGTGGACACGGTCGGCTGGGTTGGCGTTGGGACAACTGTCGACGCAGTTGCTGTCGTCCCGATGACCTTCCACACGTCCGCCGAGAACGTCATGTCGAGAGTGAATATGACTCTGCTCTCATGCCGCGAGAACATTGCGTTCGGCGCGTCGCGAAAGATTGGAGCAACAGAGCTTCCCGCCACCAAGAATCCAGTCGGACCTGTCTCTGAAACCTCCACAATACCGTATCCTTTGACCGGTCGGCGGACTGTGAAAACAAGTGACTGAGTTTGAGCGTGGTGTGACGCCGGGCGGCAGGTCCGTCAGCGAAAACGATGGATTTGGGCTGATGATCGGAACCATCCACATTGTGCTCGACCGCTGCTGTGACAAGCATCGTTCCGACCGAAGACTCCCAACCGACGTAATGGGTTGCGCCAGACATGTTCGGGCCCAAGGCAACACCGAGCCATCCACCAAAGACGCTTTCTACAGTCAGTGAGATGAATGAAGGCGCGGCTGCATCGCGGAGAGCTGTGACGCAGAAGATTCCATCGGCTGTGCAGAACTGTCGGACAAGAACTGGCAGGACTGGAGCACTTGCATGGTGGCAAGCGCCGAAACGAGCGATGGAACGGTCGACACTGGCGGTGGAAGCGCCGGGATCACTGAGGTCAGGTCGAGGGAAAAGTTTCCCCGAGAGTCGTGATATGAAAAGATTGACGTCGAGACGTTCGGCATCATCGGGCTGCTGTTGGACACGGCGTAAATGAATCCCTTCGCTGCCGTGGCAAGGTCGACCGGGACACGGAACATGACCAGTGTTGCTCCATTTCCTGTGTCTTTCAGGCGACTCACACTTGCCGGGAAGACTGCTCGGACGCTGAAGTTCGAAGCAGTTGCAGCGAGCGGAGGGTATCCCCAGGCCGTCGCTTTGTGCTGGGAGACGACGGCCGGCTGCTTGGTTGTCGTCACGTTGTTGTTCCATCCAACAAACAAGTCTGGACCAGCCATCGTCCTTTCCGCCGATTCCAATGCCGACCCATCCTTGGAAGGGGGACTGCACGACAAAGGTTGTCATGCCAGAACTGTTCGAACGAATGGCTGCAATGTAGATATCGTTGTTTTTGAAGGTATCGAAATGCGACGTTGGTCAACACACGGGGTGCAACAGCTGTGGTCGTGGGCGTCAGCTGTGGGTGTTAGTTGAGTTTGCAGCATTGATGGCCGCCCAAACAGTTCGCAGAGAAGGTCAAGTCAAGCGAAAGGATTGACCTGCTTTCGTGTCGTGCAAACTTCGCGTCTGGTGCATCTCGGAACAATGGAGGCAGAGAGCTCCCAGCCACAAGGAAGCTTGTTGGTCCGGTCTCCGACACTGGAACGATTCCATCTCCCTTTACTGGGCGACGAACGGTGAACACAATCGACGAGTTCGTGCGTGTTACGACACCAGACGGCAGTCTCGACCGATCAAACTGTGGGCTGCTGTCTATTATCGGAACCATGTGCATGCTGCTCGACCTTTGAGTCACCAAGAGCGTTCCAACAGACGTTTCCCATCCCAAGTAATACGTCGCACCAGTCATGTTCGGACCCAGTCCAACTCCCAACCAACCGCCAAGCGTACTCTCCGCGGTGATGGTAATGAAGTACGGAGATGCGGCATCGCGAATCACCGTCACGCAAAAGAACCCGTCGGGCGTGCACGTCTGCCGAACAAGAACCGGAAGCGCAGAAGCGTTTGTGGACGAAATGGCAGAGACTGTTGCTGGAAGTATCGTCACTGGCGGTGGAAGGAAGCTGCGTGTCGTCGTCAAGGACAGATTAAATGTCCCACGGGAGTCGTGATAAGCGAACGACGACGATGCGTTTGCAGGTGTCACTGGCACACTGTTGGATACGGCATAAATGAACCCCTTCGCTGCAGTCGCGAGATCGAGCGGAACTTGGAAGGCCATTGCAATGGCACCGCCGGCTGTGCTCAGCAGCGTGTTCACGCTCACGGGGATGTTCGCAAGCACTTTGAATTTAGACTGCGCTGTCAATGGCGGGTATCCCCACGCAGGAGCTTTGTGCTGCGACATGATTGCAGGCATGCCGGTGGACGTTGCATTGTTGACCCAACCGACATACAGGTCCGGTCCGGCCATGGTGGTGCCGCCAATGCCAATTCCAACCCAGCCTGTGAACGAAGTTTGGACAACCACCGTCGCCATTCCCGTCCCGCTGCTGCGAATGATGGCCACTGCCACATCTGCGTTCGCGAATGTGTCGAAGGACACATTGGAAAGCACATAGGCGTCGCCGAGCACAGCCGCAGCTGTCGGAGTCGTTGTGGATACCGCTGCTGGCGTTGGTGTTGGTGTAACGGTCGATGTGGCTGTCGACCCGATGGCCTTCCACACGTCCACCGAGAACGTCATGTCGAGAGTGAACATGACTCTGCTTTCATGCCGCGAGAACATTGCGTTCGGCGCGTCGCGAAAGATTGGAGCAACAGAGCTTCCCGCCACCAAGAATCCAGTCGGACCTGTCTCTGAAACCTCCACAATACCGTATCCTTTGACCGGTCGGCGGACTGTGAAAACAAGTGATGAGTTTGAGCGTGGTGTGACGCCGGGTGGCAGGTCCGTCAGCGAAAACGATGGATTTGGGCTAATGATCGGAACCATCCACGTTGTGCTCGACCGCTGCGTGACGAGCATCGTCCCGACTGAAGACTCCCAACCGACGTAATGGGTTGCGCCAGACATGTTCGGGCCCAAGGCAACACCGAGCCATCCCCCAAAAACACTTTCCACCGTCAGTGAGATGAACGACGGAGCAGCTGCGTCGCGAAGAGCCGTGACGCAGAAGATTCCATCGGGCGTGCAAAACTGTCGGACAAGCACTGGCAGGACTGGCGCAGTTGCCGGCGGAACCGCCGAAACCAGAGCTGGAACGGTGGAGACTGGCGGTGGTAGAGCCGGGATAACTGAAGTCAGATCGAGGGAAAAGTTTCCCCGAGAGTCGTGATATGCGAACATGGTCGTTGCGACCGTCGGCACAGTCGGATAGCTGTTGGATACTGCGTACACAAAACCTTTGGCCGCAGTTGCGAGGTCGACCGGGACCCGAAATATGGCAAGCGTCGCCCCGTTCCCCGTGTCCTTAAAGCGACTCACACTCGGCGGCAACACGGCCCGAACGCTGAAATTTGAAACAATTGTCGCGAGTGGAGGGTATCCCCAGGCCGCTGCTTTGTGCTGAGAGACGACTGCGGGTTGCTTTGTCGTTGTAACGTTGTTGTTCCACGCTACAAACAAGTCTGGACCAGCCATCGTCTTTCCGCCGATTCCAATGCCAACCCATCCTTGGAAGGGGGACTGGACGACAAAGGTTGTCATTCCAGAACTGTTCGAACGCATGGCTGCAATGTAAATGTCGTTATTCTTGAACGTATCGAATGCGACATTCGTAAGCACGCGGGGGCTGCTCGCTACCACAGCCGGGGGGACGCCGTCGGCCGTGGACGGTGTAGGAACCGCGGTCGTCGTCACGGTGGCGGTCGGCACGGCTGCCGGAGTGGGCGACGGCGGCCCGGCACTCGAACTCGACGTTGTGGCAGCGGCGTCCTGTGCCGCCGCGATCTTTGCCCACACGTCGGCCGGAAACGTCAAGTCCAGCGCAAACGTAGCGCGGCTCTCGTGGCGTGCGAACCGAGCCTCTGGCGCGTCGCGGAACAGCGGGGCGATCGAGCTGCCGGCGACGATGAACGCCGTCGGGGAGGTTTCGGACACTTCCACGGCGCCGGGCGCCTTGACCGGTCGCTTGACGGTGAAGACCAGCGACGAGTTGGCGCGCGGGGTGAGCCCCTTTGGAAGGTCCGTCTGGGTGAAGTTTGGCGAGGGTGACAGCATCGGGATCATATGCCCTGTTGAGTAGCGTTGCGACAGGAGGGTGGTGCTGTCGGAGGATTCCCAGCCGATGTAGTGTGTTGCGCCGGTCATGTTCGGACCAATGCCGACGCCGAGCCATCCGCCCAAAGTGCTCTCCACGGTGATTGAGATGAACGAAGGGGAGGCTGCGTCCCGAAGCACCGTCACGCAGTGGTTGCCGTCCGGCGTGCAAAAGTTGCGTACAAGCACCGGAAGGGCACCTGAGGCTTTGGGCGTTGCTGATATTGTAGCTGGGGTTATCGTCACCGTTGGCGGCAGGACGCTCCTCGTGGTTGAAAAGCTGAGTGAAAAGTTTCCGCGTGAGTCATGGTAACTGAATGGAGAGGATGGATTTGCTGGTGACGATGGCGGGCTATTGGACACCGCGTAGACAAATCCTTTTGTTGCCTTTGCGAGGTCCAAAGGTACTTGAAAGGCCACTGCAGTCGCACCGGCTCCCGCTGTCGGAAAACGGGTCACCGCAACAGGGAAATTTGCAATAACCTGGAACCAACCGACAAAAAAAATTGTTACCACCGTCGGTGGCGGAGAACACGAAGAGTTTCGTTACCTTAAAGTTGGGCTGCGAGGTTATGAGTGGTGGGTAGCCCCACGCAGCGGCCTTGTGTTGTGATAAAATCGCCGGCTGTCGCGTAGACGTTGCGTTGTTGGACCACCCTACGTATAGATCTGGTCCAGCCATCGTCGTACCCCCGATCCCGATGCCGACCCAGCCAGTGAACGGAGTCTGCACGACAAATGTCGCAAGGCCCGTTGAGTTGGAAAAGATCGCCGCAACGCTGATGTCGTCGTTCATGAAAGTGTCAAAGGAGGCATCGGTAACGGCTCGTCGCTGGATTGCGTGGGCTGGAGAGAAGTGAGCACACCAGCCATGCGAACACGAAGAATCGAAACGCCTTCACCATTTGAACAGATCGCTCCCGAGATTGCAGCCAGTCCCGCGATGAGAAGGCCGGGTCGAAACATTCGGCCGTCCGCATGATCGGTTCGCCGTCTCTTCATAGCGTATGTCAACGAGTTTCTGTTGACAATCTTTCAGTTTCCGCTGCATAAGAATATTCCGTTGAATATTCCGTTGTCCACTGCTGGTTCCCATGAAAGTTCAAGCACAAGTTGGCAACGTGGCTCCAAAACCAGCGATCGAATCGAAGTGTTCAACCAATTGCTTCAAAGGAATGGCTACCACAAACTACTTGTTACTGGCTTCAGGAGGCGAGGGAGGGGTAAATGAATAAGAAGAATCTTTGGCAATATTCAAAAAAAAGGAAGTGCGAGGCAAACGGAACAAAATAAAAAGGTGTCGACACATTGCGAAAGTCCAAAACTGCGCGGTGCAAAACAAAAAAAAAAACAAAAAACACGAAGATAACGATTTTGTGAGGGGTAATCGACGGATAAGATATTGACTGCTTGAAGTATGTCGCCTTAGTAGGATTGGATTACACCAACTCGCTACATTCATTTCAGCGATTTTGTGTCACAGCGAGGACAAACGCATGAAGCATTTTGAGGTAACGATAAGTAAATGAACAGAAGCAAAGGTGCGGGCAGTAAAGATAGCAATTATGGAGACCAAATACACTTCGCCGTGCTTTATCGTAGCTACCAGCCAAATACGCCGTCAACGCCAACCTTTACGGCGATCGATCCTTGCAGCGGCATTGACATCCACTCATGCCGCAGCACTTCGTCCACAGATGCACGGTATGAAGGGTCCGGTGCCAGCATACGGTCCAGCAAGTCCTCGCATTGTGCTGTGCGACGAGAACGCAGTGCAGGCCGGCGCGTTCGCAAATTTTGCGGGGTATCCGGGAACGGGTGGTAAGATTCCTAAAATTTTGCAGGAAGAGTTCGTTAATATGGCCAAAAGAGGGACACGGTTGACTAAAAAAACTTACCAATAGAACAAAAAGGAGGACGCCCAAACACCACACGTCGTGCTCAAAGCCACCATACATCTCCCCTCGTAAAATCTCCGGCGAAATGTAGGCCCGAGTGCCTGCGAACTCTTCGAACTGCCTGATCACTCTCTTTCGCGGTTGGGAGGCAGCCGCGGCCGCTATTGCGGTGCTGTTTCCAGCCATTGGGGCAACTGCAGGCACACCAACCAGTCCTGAGGCGACAGGACGGGCTGCACCAAAATCAATCAGGCAGACACGCAAGCGAGCATCAACTATAACGTTTTCGTCCTTCAGGTCGCGATGGCAGAAGCCGCGAGAGTGCATATGGTTGATGGCGGCAGCAATTTGGGAGAAGAGGTGGCGAACAGTGGGTTCCGGGATTTGTGGGTTGCGTTCAATGCAATCAAAAAGGTCGTGAGAGGGGCGGCGGCGTTGAACAGTTGCAGATGTTGGGGAAGCAAAGGTTCCACTACGAAAAGACCTAGGACGGCGAGGCTCAGATGAAGGCTCGCCCGTTGTTGCCGATAATGGGAGGTGGCTGCGAAGGCTGCTGAGGTGGGCAAGACGTGCCGCTGCAAGGTCATTCGGATCGTGTGGAGTTGGTTTGGTGTCAAGAGATACATGACGACAATGCTTTGGGCTCTTTGATGGGGATGGTGGTGTAAGCGTGAGTGACTGAGGTCGTGCACGACGCTGTGGTTCAATTGGGCTGACAGCGTCCATCACCAGGTAAACGAACTGGGAGGATCTTGGATTAGAAAAGTGGAATGCCAAACTTGGATGAAAGAGGCCAAAGCTCACCTTGCTATCCTCGTAAATGTCGTAAAACTTCACGATATTGATATGGTCCATTTTGCGAAGAATGAAAGCTTCAATGGGTACCATTCGTCTCAGGCCCCGATCTTGCTTCCAGCCATCTGCAGGAATTCTGTCCTTGAACAGAAACTTGACCGCGACAACTTTGCGATCCGATCTTCTCATCGCGGCGAAAACAAAAGCGGAACCACCGACGCCGAGGGGGAACTTGAGCTGATACTGCTTGTAAAACTCGGGTAAAAGATCGTAGTGAGGCAGTGTTGGCGATGTTGTGGTGGCCTTGAGGGCCCTTGGAGAGGGTCGCAGGGGGGCGGACGAATAGGATTGGACGACGGCAGGGGAGGACGCCGCGAAGTAGTTTGAAAAGTGCTGAGCATTGCAACCATCTGGGTCCTCGCAATCGTCCACGCCATCGTCATCGTCCTCGAGAAACTCGGCCTCCTCATCCGCACCTCCGTTTACTGTCGAGTCGGAATCGTTTTCGTTGGCGTCGCAGCGAGATTCGGCAGGGTCAGTCGTATCCGAGCATTGCGTGTCGGCGGAGGTGTCCGAAGAAGGGGGCGAGATGGGACCCGCGGGTGCGGCCGATCTTGCTACCATCTCGGAGTTTGTCTCAACCGCTCAAGGGTTTGTTAAGCAAGTGCGGGGCCAATGGGAGGTAGTGATGTAATATAATGTAAAAGTAACGGGTGAAGGGGGGGAGTTTTGGTTTGGGGTTGGCCAGAAGTTTGGTCGAAGAGGGGATGATTTGATCGGTGGCCTGACCGACTGATTGATTGATGGTTGATTGGCTGCCTGATTGATCGTGCTTGCTGAAACTTTGTGCGGAAAAAAAAAAAAAAAAAGGAAAGGGAAAACGAGAAAATGGAAAGAAAAGAAACAAAGGGCCAGAGACACAGGGCAAAGCAAGTTGGCCGCAGCACACAGCACAGAGCGGCCCCCTTTTCGCGCGGACGCTCACACGCTGATTGGACAGAGGCCTCGTGGCCGAAAAACAGTATTAATAACAAGTTCTAAATACTTTTGCTCGCATATAATAAAATATCGAAACCAGCACACACACTTGTTTACATGGAAGCGGACGAGAAGCGTGCCTGTGCCGCACACGCCGGACTCCTGCCTCGGATAACTGACTGACCGACTGACTTGCTACCAGCTGATCGATCTTTGAGTGGGAGAGTTTTCTTGACGCGCAGTCGTTTGCTTGGTTGCGTGTGCGAAGTGAGCCACGCGTTGGCGAAAGAAGCAGCAGCGCTTGAAGTGTTTGAACCACTGCCAACACTGAACCATGTGTCCGAAAAAGAGCAGCAGCAGCAGCAGCAGCCGATGGATCCTCCCACCAACCGCACGCGCTTTGTACGCTCATTGTGTCCACAACCAACCCTGCACCCGCTCGACAGCCCCAGCGCATCGAGGCACGTGGGAAACAAGTTTCGCAGTTTAGTTGGGGCCACAGAGCAGGCAGCTCTTCATGGGCACTTAATGGTCAGTTCCGTCCAATTGCCGCTGTGACAAAGAATAACGATGCTGCAACTCCCCATCCTCCCCTGCCGTCACTTCAAAGCTAAGCAGGCAGTGGTTGGCTTTGCGATGCGGGTTTGCCGAGCGCAGCTCGCTTGGCAACTCAAATGATGGCACGACCGCCATTGGCAATGTCTAATGGTCGTCCCTGTAATTCTGTAGGGTGGGTTTGCTGAGGTGATACCTGGACGTAGTCTATATTCTAAAAGCGCTCCCTGCTTTCAGATCAAGGAGTCAGAGGAGGAGAAGCACGATCAGAGCGAGAGCAAAAAAGCTGCTGACCAGAAGAGGGAGGCAAAAGGCGCTGAGATCGTTGATGCTGCTGTCAATCGTCTGGTTAAACGCAGCTGAACGCCATCTGGATCAACAACATCAAGTGTCTCAACCCATTCGGAGCGTAAGAACAAGAGCTCAGATCAGCCGTCCGAAGGGGACTCCGACAAAGGCCCTGGACCCTGAAGAAAGCATCTACGATAAATACTCCCTCGGCGATGGTGTTTCAATGCCAAAGTACGTAGCAGTCTGATTTCCGTTGTAGCATGAGTGGAGGTTTGCAAGAATAGTCGCCACTGGACACATGACGCCCACTTGCTGTAGAAAAATCTTCTGATTCATGTGGTAATCCAAGAAGGCCCAGTGGCGAACAATGTTTCCAAAGCTCCACTCAACACAAACCCGCACTGCACTCATCCTTTTGTTGAACTCCGCCTGTTCCGCAGTGAAATTTGAGCCTTTAAAAGGTGAAACCAAATGAGGTAGAAAGCTGAATGCTGGATCCCTGTAGGTGAGAAAAAACGCGTTATCCCGCTCGAAGAACTCATTTAGATTGCTTTTCTTCAGCAAATAGTTATGATGTTGGCTTCCAGAAATAGGACCGTGAAGATGAATAACAATTCCATCAGGAGTTGTTACTGCTTGGTACTTGAGGGCGTGTTTGCGCTTGTGACCGCTATACACAACTTTCTGATTCCGACTCAGACAGCACACCCCACGAACAGTTCCATCAATAAATGCAACGCAGTGATCAAGAGGTGCACCACGCACACAAATAGCAGCTGCAAATGACAAAAGCTTGGCATTGGTGAGTCAATGATGGTCCATGTTATGAATCACCCTCTGGAAACCTCTGGAACCTTCTAGAACATTCCTTCATGGAACCTTCTGGAACCTTCTGGAACCTTCTAGAACATTCCTTCATGGAACCTTGTGGAACCTTCTGGAACCTTCTTTGCTTTCCTGACTTGTCTTGTTGTCATTGGTATCATTGGTATCATTGTATTACTAATTGCTCTTTCTGGAACTTTCTTGGAGTCTTGACAAGGAACACTCTCAAAAGGTATAAAAGGGGGATGGGGGACCTGTCCCATCCCTCAAGTGAATTATTGTTTCCAATACAATCATCACTCCTCTCAGTTCCTTGTCTGCCTTGTCCTGTCCTGCCCTGTTCCTGACAGTCCAGGACAAGCAGATGCTTGAAATGACAGAAAATTCCATTGATCACGAAGTTGCTGATTTGAGAAAGAGCACCCTTTTTGCTCCCAAACATTCGTTCCATATCTGCGAGCCGGTTTGGATATGCTAGCCGTCGAAGCGCAATGCAAAGGGCCTCCAATCCGGTGGCTGAGTATCGCCTTTCTGTCACAACTGGGTTCAGCAACTCAAGCAGTGAGACGAGTTCAACAAGCTCGTCCCTGGTGAAGCAAAATGACTCCTTCCACCGCGGGGAGTCTACTGGCTCTTCCAAGACATTGAAGCGTGGAAGCAATCAACTCTGTGTACGCATTGTTCTCAGTGCAAGAAAGATGAAGGCCTCGGTATCCTCATCTAACGAATTCTGACTCAAGCATCGCACCAAGTCAAATTTGAGGAATGCAGAACAAAAATCAAAACGTGAAAAATAGGATTCGTCACTGTCATGACACTTCATCAGTGGATTCAAATTCCACGTTTGCAGAAACTCTCTAATGTTTTGAACATTGCACTGGCAAGTGCTGTCACACATGCATAAGACCATCATAAAATTTGAGAAATTCAGCAAATGTTGCCGTGCAATAGACTAAACTGCTCACAAAATTTCATTCTTCCAGCTTTTGAATTGCGCAAGAAAGAGGCAAAGGAAGTGTGCTGCACCATTGGCCCAATTTTGTGGGTGTCCAATGAAATTTTTTATTCAGTATGTAGTGTCCCCCCCAATCACAGTGGCAATCCTTCCAGGCATACTTTCAATCAAGTTCTGGCAAACTTCAGGGGAATTTGCCTCCGCTGGCAGTGGATTCGCTCTCAGAGCTCTGCATTGGATCTTGGATGTCTTTCATAGGAATTCAGCTGAGTTTTCAAATCTCTCCACAGATGCTCGATAGGATTCAGGTCTGGAGATTGAGCTGGCCACTCAACACAATGAAATCGTTCTCTTCCAGCCATCCCTTGGTGTATTTTGATGTGTGCTTGGGGTTGCTGTCTTGCTGAAAGGTGATTCCTGCAGGGTAAATTCCCATTTCATCGAGACTGGGGATAAGACTATTTTCCAGACTTGTCACATATTGTTCTGAGACTTATTCCTTCTACTAATGCCGATTGCAGCACTCCAGTCCAGGTCCTAGCACCCCAAACCATCTGGGTAACTGCAGCCAAACTTCTTGGTGTTGTATGTGTCGCTCTTGCAGTGGTTTTCCTGGGATTCTCCAAGTATAAGCCATGTTGATTTTAGTCTCGTCAGACCAGATGACACACTTAAAATCCTCAACTGTCCAGTTTTCAAATTTTTGAGTGAAGTCCAAGTGATGTGAGACTACACTGAGGTCTCAGTGATAAAGTCTAGGGATTTTATTTGCAAAAACAAGCGTGCCTGTCATAAAACTGCAAGGATCAGGACCACTATTATTATTCATGGTTCTTTAGTTTCCAAGGCGTTATCAAAGTGTATTTGCAGCTAACCTGTCTTTATTATTGGGCCCGCTTTTACTACTTTTGTCTTAACAGTTTCCATTGCACCAGGGTTTTCTCAACACATTTTCTTTTTCGGTGACTAACGGAGACTGTCTGACTGCCTAGGGATGGGGTGCCTGACAGGCTGTACCCCAAGCCTGCCTAATTTATTATTTATTTTCAGCACTTGTACAAGGGGAGGACAAAAGTTTCCAGGCACCGCTGTGCCACCCGCCACTGCCAGCTCGTCGATCTGCACTGCCCCATTGACAATCTCACCAAACTCGGAGCAATCGCCTCGGCATTTGACATGGGGACAGCAAAGAGAGTGAAGAATGATCATGGTGTGTGCAAGACGCTGATTGCGATGCACAACAACGGGAAGAGCACCCGTGAGATCGCCAATGACACAACTGTACCGAAGTCAACAGTCCAGGATATAATTGCGCGCTATGAGAACACTGGCAGTCTCACTCACCTGCCCTGTTCCAGACGGCCTCGCAAGCTCTCAGAGAACAATCGCTGTTATTTGGTTCGAGCTACAAAGGAATCTGCATCAAACAGAAGGCAAACACTTGGCGACCTTACAAATCAGTTGAATTCCGCTTGTGACGATCCTGTTTCAACGAGGACTGTTCGACGTGTACTTCACGAGGAGGGGATTTTCAACCGTCTTGCAGCCAAAAAGCCCTATCTAAAGCCAGAGTATCGACGTAAACGGCTTGAATTTGCAAAGGAGCATGTCAGGTGGTCCGTTGAAGAGTGGGAGAAGGTAATTTGGACTGATGAGGCCAGCTTTGAGACTGGAGCGCAGGGGCAGGTCCGTGTTTGGCGCTGTGCTGGTGAAAAGCTCAAACCAGAATGTCTTCAAGCAACAGTGAAGAGTGGCCGCCAGTCGTTCTCAATTTGGGCTTGTTTCCGCGGTTCGATTGCGGGAAGCAATGCATTCATTGACGGGCAACTGAACAGCTTGCAGTATATTGACATTTTGGATGGTCAACTTCAAGTCTTTATTGAATATTTGGATGAACAGAATGCCGACGAGGAGTTTCTTGAGAACAGCCTGATCTATCAGCATGACAATGCACCAGCTCACACAGCCCTGAAAGTTAAAGCTTGGTTCAAAGAAAAGGGCTTGCCTATCATGAACTGGCCCGCTCAAAGCCCGGATTTGAACCCCATGGAGAATCTCTGGGCCTGACTTAAAGATCTAGTATCAGAAGACCAACTGCTTGGCCTCAAGGTGTTGAAAAAGTCAGTTCGAAAAGCTTGGCAGGAAATTGAACCCCAGTTCCTCCAATCATTAGTGAAGAGTATGCCTGCAAGGATGCAAGCTACTATTGAGAGCGATGGAGGGCCAACAGACTATTGACCAGAATTTCGAACCATCACGTTCTTTTTGCTTGAAATACAATTAAGTTTTGTGGAATTGGATGGCTCATGTTGAGCGAAATTTTGGTGGCACAGCAAGTGCCCAGAAACGTTTGTCCCCCCCCTGTACATCCACGCATAGGGTTGGGGGGGACTTAGAGCATTTGTGGTGGATGCTCCAAGTCAGGGGGGTTGACTTGCCAATTTTCTCTCTCTCTGTTTCGGGCCATTTCTCTTTTTCCTTTTTTCTTCAATCTGATTTCTGTCCTTTGGCACCAATACAGAGTCCCTTCAAATCCATCTGGCTCACGGGGGTGAGGGTAGTGAGAGATGGTACACACCTGGGTGTGTACATGGTCCCTTAGTGGGGCTCCTCTTAAGGGGCTGTGGGTGGGGAATGCAGCTGGCCCCACCAGCGACTGTGTGACATTGCCAGCTCCGTGTTGTTGTGAGGATCCTCCGTGCTTGCCTGCCGCAACGACAGTGGTGGTGGTGGTGGCGACGACGACGACGACGGCGTCGTCCTCCCCAACCTTCCTGTCCCTGCTGTCAGGAACAGGGCAGGACAGGACAAGGCAGACAAGGAACTGAGAGGAGTGATGATTGTATTGGAAACAATAATTCACTTGAGGGATGGGACAGGTCCCCCATCCCCCTTTTATACCTTTTGAGAGTGTTCCTTGTCAAGACTCCAAGAAAGTTCCAGAAAGAGCAATTAGTAATGCAATGATACCAATGATACCAATGACAACAAGACAAGTCAGGAAAGCAAAGAAGGTTCCAGAAGGTTCCACAAGGTTCCATGAAGGAATGTTCTAGAAGGTTCCAGAGGTTTCCAGAGGGTGATTCATAACATCATCTCCCCCTTTTAGGCCTCTTCTGCAACTTGGTGGGGTACCTGGTCTTGAACTCGAGCAGAAGGTCTTGGCAGTGAGTGAGGTTTGACTCAGGCTCCCAGGTGTTGTCAGCATCTGAGTAACCTTTCCACTTAACAAGGAACTTGAGTGTTCTTCCAAACCACTTGGCATCCAAGATTTGTTCAACCTCAAATTCCTCTTCACCTTCTACCTCAACTGGAGGAGGAGGAGGAACAACTCTGCCTGGAATGGAATTGGCCACAAACTTCTCTAAAAGGCTGACATGGAAAACTGGGTGGATCTTCATGGATGCAGGGAGATCCAGCTTGAAGGTGACTGGATTGATTTGCTCCAAGATCTTGAAAGGACCCAACTTGAGGTTGTCTAGCTTGGGACTTGGTCTTTTGGTCTGCAAGTTCTTCCTCAGAAGCCAAACTTGCTGACCCACAGCAAGGTCATGGTCCATTCTGTGAGTGTTGGCAAATCTTGAGGCATCTTCTTGGGCTTGCTTCAGGGTGGAGTCCAGGAAGGTGCTGATGATCTTGAGCTTATGTAAGTGTGAAGCCGCAGCAGGAGCTTGGACATTGGATAGGGTCTCTTGTCCTAGAAGATCTCCTCTTGGATTGAAGCCATAGGTTGCAAAGAAAGGAGATAGCTGGGTGCTTGAGTGGAGAGAATTGTTGAGAGCAAATTCTGCCAGTGGAAGGAGGGTGGGCCAATCATCCTGTTGATAGCTGACATAGCACCTCAAATACTGCTCCAGAGTCTGGTTTGTTCTTTCTGTTTGTCCATCAGTCTGAGGGTGATAAGCAGTTGACAGTTGAGACTTGATTCCAAGGGCTGCTGTGAGTGCTTTCCAAAATTGAGATCTGAACTGAGGTCCTCTGTCACTGATGATTGACTGAGGCAGCCCATGGAGCCTGAATATGTGCTGCAAAAACAGGTCTGCTGTTCCTTGTGCATCTATATTCTCAGTGCAGGGGATGAAATGGGCCAACTTTGTCCTTCTGCAGATGACAACAAGGATAGAGTCAAATCCATGGGATGGGGGCAGTTTCACAATGAAGTCCATGGATATTGATGACCAAGGGCTGATGGCAATTGGGAGGGGCTCCAGAAGTCCATAGGGCTTGTGTCTGCTGGATTTGTTTCTTTGACAGGTTTCACAGCTGCTGACATAGTTCTTGATGTACTTCCTCATGCCTGGCCAGTAGAAGTCTCTGGAAACAAGCTCATATGTCTTGTGCTCTCCTGGGTGTCCAGCTGTTGCTGCATCATGCCTTGTCTTGAGTATCTCAAGTTTTTCCTCTTCTTGGCTGATTTGAATCTTGTGAGGCTTGGGGTCCTTGGAAATAGCATGGGCCCACACACTGTCAGGAAGCAATGAAAGGTGTGTCTTGGATGGTGGGGTGAAACCATCTCCCCCTTCAGGTGCAAGGTCTGTTCTTCTTGACAGGGCATCAGCCACAGTGTTAAGGTGGCCAGGAGAATAGCACAGCTTAAAGTCATACTCAGAGAGCAGTTCAGCCCACCTGGCATGCCTCTGCTTGAGCAACCTCCTTGCCCTGAAGAAGGTGAGGTTCTTGTGATCAGAATAGACAGAGATGCCTTTAGAACCAGCCAAGTAGTGTCTCCAGAATTTGAATGCTTCCACAATTGCAAGCAACTCCTTGTCATGGACTGTGTAGTTACACTCAGCACTGTTCAGCTTCCTGGAGTAATATGCCACTGGATGCAGAGGAGCAGAGGGTTCCTGAGAGCTTGGCTGGGACAGAACAGCGCCAAGGGCATAGTCTGAGGCATCAGTTTCCAAGGTGAAGGGAAGCAAGGGATCCACATGCTTAAGGAGTGGTGCACTTGTGGTTGCTGTCTTAAGAGCTAGCCAGGCTTGCTCTGCTGCTGGGGTCCATTCAAACTTGGTGGTCTTCTTGGTGAGATCAGTGAGAGGCTTGGCTATGGCAGAATAGTTGGCAATGAAGGTTCTGTAGAAGTTGCAAAATCCAAGGAAGCTTTGAACATCCTTGATGGAATTTGGAGCCTTCCATTCAAGAATAGTTTGGATCTTGTCTGGTGCCATGGAGATCCCTTTGTCAGACACAATGAACCCCAAAAACTCAATGGAGGTCTTGTGGAATTCACACTTCTCCAGCTTTGCATAGAGGTGATGCTGTCTGAGTCTCTCCAAGACAGTCTTGACATGTCCCATATGGCTTGCAGTGTCAGATGAAAATACCAGGATATCATCCAGGTAGACAATGACAAAAAGGTCCAGAATATCCCTGAAGATGTCATTCATCATGCCTTGGAAAATAGCTGGAGCATTGGTAAGTCCAAAGGGCATAACCAAGTACTCAAAGTGACCGTATTTGCATCTGAAGGCAGTCTTCCATTGATCCTGGGGCTTAATTCTGACCAAATTGTAGGCACCTCTGAGGTCAATCTTGGAAAATATCCTTGCATGGCTCAGTTTGTCCAGTAATTCAGAGATGAGAGGCAGTGGATAGCGGTTCTTGACTGTCATCTCATTGAGATCTCTGTAGTCCACGCAGGGTCTCAGCCCCCCATCCTTCTTCTTGACAAAAAAGATGGGAGCTCCAGCTGGTGACTTGGAAGGTTGGATGAATCCCTTGTTCAGCATTTCTTCAATGTATTCTTGGAGGGCCTTGGCTTCTGGTGGAGAGAGGTGGTACAGTGGCTTGAAAGGTGGGCTGCAAGTTTCATCCTTGAGTGGGATTTCACAGTCATAAGGCCTCTGAGCTGGTAGCAGGTCTGCCTTGGTCTTGGAAAACACATCAGCATAAGGGAGATATTCTTTTGGTAGCTTGGATGCCAGCAAAAGGTCTGATGGGTCCAGGTTGTCGTGCTCCTCAGCAGTGGGGCTTGAATTCTTGACTGGGAACTGTGATTCTTGAATCTTTGACTGAGAGTTCTGTGAACAAGAGTCATGGCCATGACTGTGAGCTCTATGAGCTCTACTTGAATCTTGACTGTGAACTGTGAACTGTGGAACTTGAGTCTTGGCTGGCTGTGAATCTTGAATCAAGGGCTTGAGAGCATGAGACTTGGGGGCTTGACTTGAGTTTTGGGTGACTGTTCCGATTGGTGGAGGTTGGACTTGACCAGTGACCCAATCAATGGCAGGGTTCTGGGCTTGCAGCCATGGTAATCCCAGGATGACAGAGAATGTGGGTGAGCCAAGATCCAATACTTCCAGATTGACCATGGATGGTGGAAAGTCTTGGATGTGGAGGTTTAGCTTGGTTTCATGGCTGATTTCCTTGAACAGAGCATGATTGGCAAAGTGGACCTTGAGGGGTGTGGATTTCTTGATCGTAGGAATGGCACAAGACTTGGCAAGGGTGGCATCAATGATGTTGCAGGATGATCCAGAGTCTATAAGGGCCTTGGTTGTGATGGTTGACTTGGGTGAGAGTTGAATCTTGACATCCATGGTGAGTTGGTGGGGCTTGGAATCTGAGGTGTTTGTGGTGCTGGTGGTGGTGATGAAACAGGGGCAGCTTGGAGGAGGGTCCAGGGAATTGCCCCTCAGTGAGCCTGGACCTGGGAGTTTGGGTGCTTCTTCCTTGGGCAGTCCTTGACAGCATGCTCCTTGGAGCCACAGTAGAAACACAGTCCCTGCTGGGCCCTCCTTGTTTTCTCCTCTTGGCTCAGAGGACCCTTAGGAAGTGTCTCAACTGCATCCACTTGCATGGGTTCAGGAACTGTAAGAGCTTGAGGGACTGGGGTAGGTCTTGATGTAGTTCCTACTTGTCTTTGCTTCAGCCTCTTGGAGTAGAGTCTGTTGTCAATCTTGATGGCAAGGAGAATGTACTCTTCCAAGGTCTCAGGGATGTGCAGAGACTGGGAGAGCATGTCTTGGATAGACTCATGGAGACCATCATGGTACAGCTCCATCAGAGCTGCATCATTGTATCCAGAGTCTCTGGCTAGTTGCTTGAATTGGTTGGTGTAGGCCACACAAGATTGCTTTCCTTGCTTGATATGCTTGAGCTTGGATCTTGCTGTCCAAGATGCGTAGGGGTCACCAAAGGTAGCTTCCAGCCCCTCCCAGAGCTCTTGCAGGGTGGTGGGTGTGCTTGGGAGAGATCTGTACCATGATTGAGCTTGACCAGACAGGAGGGTGCTTGTGAAAAGAACCTTGACTTGCTCACTGGGAAATCTTGAAGGTTGGAGAAGGATGACATTCTCCACAGTGGCCATGAAGTTCCTAAGGTCTTTGGCCAGCCCAGTGAACTTGTCAGGGCTGGGAACCTTGGGCTCTCTTGCTTGGTTGGCTTGAGGCAGGGGAAGAGCTTGATGTTCTTGTTGGTGAAGTTGTTGTTGAAGCTGGTGCTGCTGGTGAAGGACTTGTTCTTGAAGTTGGTGTGTCTGTCTTGAGAGGGCTTGTAATTGGTCCATCAAGGCTTGGAAGGCAGTTGCATCAGGGAAGGTGTTGTTTGGGTCAGACATGATGGCAGAGAGTAGTGGGAGAGGGTGAAGTGAATTATGATGTCAGGAACAGGGCAGGACAGGACAAGGCAGACAAGGAACTGAGAGGAGTGATGATTGTATTGGAAACAATAATTCACTTGAGGGATGGGACAGGTCCCCCATCCCCCTTTTATACCTTTTGAGAGTGTTCCTTGTCAAGACTCCAAGAAAGTTCCAGAAAGAGCAATTAGTAATGCAATGATACCAATGATACCAATGACAACAAGACAAGTCAGGAAAGCAAAGAAGGTTCCAGAAGGTTCCACAAGGTTCCATGAAGGAATGTTCTAGAAGGTTCCAGAGGTTTCCAGAGGGTGATTCATAACACCTGCGAGGGTGTTGGTGGCTGCGCTCTGTGCGGCCCCCGACACCTGAGAGTTTGATCTACTAGTGCCTGCCTCAGTCCTATTGCTGTGAGAGTGAGATGTGTGAGTACGAGTGCGAAAGATCTTGAAAGGTCCCAACTTGAGGTTGTCTAGCTTGGGACTTGGTCTTTTGGTCTGCAAGTTCTTCCTCATGCCTGGCCAGTAAAAGTCTCTGGAAACAAGCTCATATGTCTTGTGCTCTCGTGGGTGTCCAGCTGTTGCTGCATCATGCCTTGTCTTGAGTATCTCAAGTTTTTCCTCTTCTTGGCTTATTTGAATCTTGTGAGGCTTGGCGTCCTTGGAAATAGCATGGGCCCACACACTGTCAGGAAACAGTGAAAGGTGTGTCTTGGATTGTGGGGTGAAACCATCTCCCCCTTCAGGTGCAAGGTCTGTCCTTCTGTGCTCATCAGCAGTGGGGCTTGAATTGTTGACTGGGAACTGTGATTCTTGAATCTTTGACTGAGGGTTCTGTTCTTGGCAAAGACTGTGAGCTGTGGAGCTTGAATCTTGAATTTGGACTGTGAACTGTGGTACTTGAATCTTTGACTGTGGGTTCTGTGAACTACAGACTTGGCCATGACTGTGAGCTCTATGAGCTGTACTGGAATCTTGACTATGAACTGTGAACTGTGAAACTTGAATCTTGGCTGGGATCTGTGAGCTGCAGGCTGATACTCGAGCTGTCATTTGTGGTTGACCTTGGATACTAGGCTGAGAACCTTGAATCAGGGACTTGAGAGCATGAGACTTGGAGGCTTGACTTGAGTTTTGGGTGACTGTTCCAATTGGTGGAGGTTGGACTTGACCAGTGACCCAATCAATGGCAGGATTCTGGGCTTGCAGCGATGGTAATCCCAGGATGACAGAGAATGTGGGTGAGCCAAGATCCAATACTTCCAGGTTGACCATGGATGGTGGAAAGCCTTGGATGTGGAGGTTTTGCTTGGTTTCATGGCTGATTTCCTTGAACAGAGCGTGATTGGCAAAGTGGACCTTGAGGGGTGTGGATTTCTTGATGGTGGGAATGGCACAAGACTTGACAAGGGTGGCATCAATGATGTTGCAGGATGATCCAGAGTCGACAAGGGCCTTGGTTGTGATGGTTGACTTGGGTGAGAGTTGAATCTTGACATCCATGGTGAGTTGGTGGGGCTTGGAATCTGAGGTGTTTGTGGTGCTGGTGGTGGTGATGAAACAGGGGCAGCTTGGAGGAGGGTCCTGGGAATTGCCCCTCAGTGAGCCTGGACCTGGGAGTTTGGGTGCTTCTTCCTTGGGCAGTCCTTGACAGCGTGTTCCTTGGAGCCACAGTAGAAACACAGTCCCTGCTGGGCCATCCTTGTTTTCTCCTCTTGGCTCAGAGGACCCTTAGGAAGTGTCTCAACTGCATCCATTTGCATGGGTTCAGGAACTGTAAGAGCTTGAGGGACTGGGGTAGGTCTTGATGTAGTTCCTACTTGTCTTTGCTTCAGCCTCTTGGAGTAGAGTCTGTTGTCAATCTTGATGGCAAGGAGAATGTACTCTTCCAAGGTCTCAGGGATGTGCAGAGACTGGGAGAGCATGTCTTGGATGGACTCATGGAGACCATCATGGCACAGCTCCATCAGAGCTGCATCATTGTATCCAGAGTCTCTGGCTAGTTGCTTGAATTGGTTGATGTAGGCCACACAAGATTGCTTTCCTTGCTTGATATGCTTGAGCTTGGATCTTGCTGTCCAAGATGCGTAGGGGTCACCAAAGGTAGCTTCCAGCCCCTCCCAGAGCTCTTGCAGGGTGGTGGGTGTGCTTGGGAGAGATCTGTACCATGATTGAGCTTGACCAGACAGGAGGGTGCTTGTGAAAAGAACCTTGACTTGCTCACTGGGAAATCTTGAAGGTTGGAGAAGGATGACATTCTCCACAGTGGCCATAAAGTTCCTAAGGTCTTTGGCCAGCCCAGTGAACTTGTCAGGGCTGGGAACCTTGGGCTCTCTTGCTTGGTTGGCTTGGGGCAGGGGAAGAGCTTGATGTTCTTGTTGGTGAAGTTGTTGTTGAAGCTGGTGCTGCTGGTGGGGAACTTGTTCTTGAAGTTGGTGTGTCTGTCTTGAAAGGGCTTGTAATTGGTCCATCAAGGCTTGGAAGGCAGTTGCATCAGGGAAGGTGTTGTTTGGGTCAGACATGATGGCAGAGAGTAGTAGGAGAGGGTGAAGTGAATTATGATGTCAGGAACAGGGCAGGACAGGACAAGGCAGACAAGGAACTGAGAGGAGTGATGATTGTATTGGAAACAATAATTCACTTGAGGGGTGGGACAGATCCCCCATCCCCCTTTTATACCTTTTGAGAGTCTTCCTTGTCAAGACTCAAAGAAAGTTCCAGAAAGAGCAATTAGTAATACAATGATACCAATGATACCAATGACAACAAGACAAGTCAGGAAAACAAAGAAGGTTCCAGAAGGTTCCACAAGGTTCCATGAAGGAATGTTCTAGAAGGTTCCAGAGGTTTCCAGAGGGTGATTCATAACAAGGGCCCAGATCCCAGGTGTCAGGAACAGGGCAGGACAGGACAAGGCAGACAAGGAACTGAGAGGAGTGATGATTGTATTGGAAACAATAATTCACTTGAGGGATGGGACAGGTCCCCCATCCCCCTTTTATACCTTTTGAGAGTCTTCCTTGTCAAGACTCAAAGAAAGTTCCAGAAAGAGCAATTAGTAATACAATGATACCAATGATACCAATGACAACAAGACAAGTCAGGAAAGCAAAGAAGGTTCCAGAAGGTTCCACAAGGTTCCATGAAGGAATGTTCTAGAAGGTTCCAGAAGGTTCCAGAAGGTTCCATGAAGGAATGTTCTAGAAGGTTCCAGAGGTTTCCAGAGGGTGATTCATAACATCATCTCCCCCTTTTAGGCCTCTTCTGCAACTTGGTGGGGTACCTGGTCTTGAACTCGAGCAGAAGGTCTTGGCAGTGAGTGAGGTTTGACTCAGGCTCCCAGGTGTTGTCAGCATCTGAGTAACCTTTCCACTTAACAAGGAACTTGAGTGTTCTTCCAAACCACTTGGCATCCAAGATTTGTTCAACCTCAAATTCCTCTTCACCTTCTACCTCAACTGGAGGAGGAGGAGGAACAACTCTGCCTGGAATGGAATTGGCCACAAACTTCTCTAAAAGGCTGACATGGAAAACTGGGTGGATCTTCATGGATGCAGGGAGATCCAGCTTGAAGGTGACTGGATTGATTTGCTCCAAGATCTTGAAAGGACCCAACTTGAGGTTGTCTAGCTTGGGACTTGGTCTTTTGGTCTGCAAGTTCTTCCTCAGAAGCCAAACTTGCTGACCCACAGCAAGGTCATGGTCCATTCTGTGAGTGTTGGCAAATCTTGAGGCATCTTCTTGGGCTTGCTTCAGGGTGGAGTCCAGGAAGGAGTTGATGATCTTGAGCTTATGTAAGTGTGAAGCCGCAGCAGGAGCTTGGACATTGGATAGGGTCTCTTGTCCCAGAAGATCTCCTCTTGGATTGAAGCCATAGGTTGCAAAGAAAGGAGATAGCTGGGTGCTTGAGTGGAGAGAATTGTTGAGAGCAAATTCTGCCAGTGGAAGGAGGGTGGGCCAATCATCCTGTTGATAGCTGACATAGCACCTCAAATACTGCTCCAGAGTCTGGTTTGTTCTTTCTGTTTGTCCATCAGTCTGAGGGTGATAAGCAGTTGACAGTTGAGACTTGATTCCAAGGGCTGCTGTGAGTGCTTTCCAAAATTGAGATCTGAACTGTGGTCCTCTGTCACTGACGATTGACTGAGGCAGCCCATGGAGCCTGAATATGTGCTGCAAAAACAGGTCTGCTGTTCCTTGTGCATCTATATTCTCAGTGCAGGGGATGAAATGGGCCAACTTTGTCCTTCTGCAGATGACAACAAGGATAGAGTCAAATCCATGGGATGGGGGCAGTTTCACAATGAAGTCCATGGATATTGATGACCAAGGGCTGATGGCAATTGGGAGGGGCTCCAGAAGTCCATAGGGCTTGTGTCTGCTGGATTTGTTTCTTTGACAGGTTTCACAGCTGCTGACATAGTTCTTGATGTACTTCCTCATGCCTGGCCAGTAGAAGTCTCTGGAAACAAGCTCATATGTCTTGTGCTCTCCTGGGTGTCCAGCTGTTGCTGCATCATGCCTTGTCTTGAGTATCTCAAGTTTTTCCTCTTCTTGGCTGATTTGAATCTTGTGAGGCTTGGGGTCCTTGGAAATAGCATAGGCCCACACACTGTCAGGAAGCAATGAAAGGTGTGTCTTGGATGGTGGGGTGAAACCATCTCCCCCTTCAGGTGCAAGGTCTGTTCTTCTTGACAGGGCATCAGCCACAGTGTTAAGGTGGCCAGGAGAATAGCACAGCTTAAAGTCATACTCAGAGAGCAGTTCAGCCCACCTGGCATGCCTCTGCTTGAGCAACCTCCTTGCCCTGAAGAAGGTGAGGTTCTTGTGATCAGAATAGACAGAGATGCCTTTAGAACCAGCCAAGTAGTGTCTCCAGAATTTGAATGCTTCCACAATTGCAAGCAACTCCTTGTCATGGACTGTGTAGTTACACTCAGCACTGTTCAGCTTCCTGGAGTAATATGCCACTGGGTGCAGAGGAGCAGAGGGGTCCTGAGAGCTTGGCTGGGACAGAACAGCACCGAGGGCATAGTCTGAGGCATCAGTTTCCAAGGTGAAGGGAAGCAAGGGATCCACATGCTTAAGGAGTGGTGCACTTGTGGTTGCTGTCTTAAGAGCTAGCCAGGCTTGCTCTGCTGCTGGGGTCCATTCAAACTTGGTGGTCTTCTTGGTGAGATCAGTGAGAGGCTTGGCTATGGCAGAATAGTTGGCAATGAAGGTTCTGTAGAAGTTGCAAAATCCAAGGAAGCTTTGAACATCCTTGATGGAATTTGGAGCCTTCCATTCAAGAATAGTTTGGATCTTGTCTGGTGCCATGGAGATCCCTTTGTCAGACACAATGAACCCCAAAAACTCAATGGAGGTCTTGTGAATTCACACTTCTCCAGCTTTGCATAGAGGTGATGCTGTCTGAGTCTCTCCAACACAGTCTTGACATGTCCCATATGGCTTGCAGTGTCGGACGAAAATACCAGGATATCATCCAGGTAGACAATGACAAAAAGGTCCAGAATATCCCTGAAGATGTCATTCATCATGCCTTGGAAAATAGCTGGAGCATTGGTAAGTCCAAAGGGCATAACCAAGTACTCAAAGTGACCGTATTTGCATCTGAAGGCAGTCTTCCATTGATCCTGGGGCTTAATTCTGACCAAATTGTAGGCACCTCTGAGGTCAATCTTGGAAAATATCCTTGCATGGCTCAGTTTGTCCAGTAATTCAGAGATGAGAGGCAGTGGATAGCGGTTCTTGACTGTCATCTCATTGAGATCTCTGTAGTCCACGCAGGGTCTCAGCCCCCCATCCTTCTTCTTGACAAAAAAGATGGGAGCTCCAGCTGGTGACTTGGAAGGTTGGATGAATCCCTTGTTCAGCATTTCTTCAATGTATTCTTGGAGGGCCTTGGCTTCTGGTGGAGAGAGGTGGTACAGTGGCTTGAAAGGTGGGCTGCAAGTTTCATCCTTGAGTGGGATTTCACAGTCATAAGGCCTCTGAGCTGGTAGCAGGTCTGCCTTGGTCTTGGAAAACACATCAGCATAAGGGAGATATTCTTTTGGTAGCTTGGATGCCAGCAAAAGGTCTGATGGGTCCAGGTTGTCGTGCTCCTCAGCAGTGGGGCTTGAATTCTTGACTGGGAACTGTGATTCTTGAATCTTTGACTGAGAGTTCTGTTCTTGGCAAAGACTGTGAGCTGTGGAACTTGAATCTTGAATGTGGACTGTGAACTGTGGTACTTGAATCTTTGACTGTGGGTTCTGTGAACAAGAGTCATGGCCATGACTGTGAGCTCTATGAGCTCTACTTGAATCTTGACTGTGAACTGTGAACTGTGGAACTGGAGTCTTGGCTGGCTGTGAACCTTGAGACTTGGGGGCTTGACTTGAGTTTTGGGTGACTGTTCCGATTGGTGGAGGTTGGACTTGACCAGTGACCCAATCAATGGCAGGGTTCTGGGCTTGCAGCCATGGTAATCCCAGGATGACAGAGAATGTGGGTGAGCCAAGATCCAATACTTCCAGATTGACCATGGATGGTGGAAAGTCTTGGATGTGGAGGTTTAGCTTGGTTTCATGGCTGATTTCCTTGAACAGAGCATGATTGGCAAAGTGGACCTTGAGGGGTGTGGATTTCTTGATCGTAGGAATGGCACAAGACTTGGCAAGGGTGGCATCAATGATGTTGCAGGATGATCCAGAGTCTATAAGGGCCTTGGTTGTGATGGTTGACTTGGGTGAGAGTTGAATCTTGACATCCATGGTGAGTTGGTGGGGCTTGGAATCTGAGGTGTTTGTGGTGCTGGTGGTGGTGATGAAACAGGGGCAGCTTGGAGGAGGGTCCAGGGAATTGCCCCTCAGTGAGCCTGGACCTGGGAGTTTGGGTGCTTCTTCCTTGGGCAGTCCTTGACAGCATGCTCCTTGGAGCCACAGTAAAAACACAGTCCCTGCTGGGCCCTCCTTGTTTTCTCCTCTTGGCTCAGAGGACCCTTAGGAAGTGCCTCAACTGCATCCACTTGCATGGGTTCAGGAACTGTAAGAGCTTGAGGAACTGGGGTAGGTCTTGATGTAGTTCCTACTTGTCTTTGCTTCAGCCTCTTGGAGTAGAGTCTGTTGTCAATCTTGATGGCAAGGAGAATGTACTCTTCCAAGGTCTCAGGGATGTGCAGAGACTGGGAGAGCATGTCTTGGATAGACTCATGGAGACCATCATGGTACAGCTCCATCAGAGCTGCATCATTGTATCCAGAGTCTCTGGCTAGTTGCTTGAATTGGTTGGTGTAGGCCACACAAGATTGCTTTCCTTGCTTGATATGCTTGAGCTTGGATCTTGCTGTCCAAGATGCGTAGGGGTCACCAAAGGTAGCTTCCAGCCCCTCCCAGAGCTCTTGCAGGGTGTTGGGTGTGCTTGGGAGAGATCTGTACCATGATTGAGCTTGACCAGACAGGAGGGTGCTTGTGAAAAGAACCTTGACTTGCTCACTGGGAAATCTTGAAGGTTGGAGAAGGATGACATTCTCCACAGTGGCCATGAAGTTCCTAAGGTCTTTGGCCAGCCCAGTGAACTTGTCAGGGCTGGGAACCTTGGGCTCTCTTGCTTGGTTGGCTTGAGGCAGGGGAAGAGCTTGATGTTCTTGTTGGTGAAGTTGTTGTTGAAGCTGGTGCTGCTGGTGAAGGACTTGTTCTTGAAGTTGGTGTGTCTGTCTTGAGAGGGCTTGTAATTGGTCCATCAAGGCTTGGAAGGCAGTTGCATCAGGGAAGGTGTTGTTTGGGTCAGACATGATGGCAGAGAGTAGTAGGAGAGGGTGAAGTGAATTATGATGTCAGGAACAGGGCAGGACAGGACAAGGCAGACAAGGAACTGAGAGGAGTGATGATTGTATTGGAAACAATAATTCACTTGAGGGGTGGGACAGATCCCCCATCCCCCTTTTATACCTTTTGAGAGTCTTCCTTGTCAAGACTCAAAGAAAGTTCCAGAAAGAGCAATTAGTAATACAATGATACCAATGATACCAATGACAACAAGACAAGTCAGGAAAACAAAGAAGGTTCCAGAAGGTTCCACAAGGTTCCATGAAGGAATGTTCTAGAAGGTTCCAGAGGTTTCCAGAGGGTGATTCATAACAAGGGCCCAGATCCCAGGTGTCAGGAACAGGGCAGGACAGGACAAGGCAGACAAGGAACTGAGAGGAGTGATGATTGTATTGGAAACAATAATTCACTTGAGGGATGGGACAGGTCCCCCATCCCCCTTTTATACCTTTTGAGAGTCTTCCTTGTCAAGACTCAAAGAAAGTTCCAGAAAGAGCAATTAGTAATACAATGATACCAATGATACCAATGACAACAAGACAAGTCAGGAAAGCAAAGAAGGTTCCAGAAGGTTCCACAAGGTTCCATGAAGGAATGTTCTAGAAGGTTCCAGAAGGTTCCAGAAGGTTCCATGAAGGAATGTTCTAGAAGGTTCCAGAGGTTTCCAGAGGGTGATTCATAACACCAGGGTCAAAGGAGTGAGTATAGTCTCACAGTGAGCTTTCTTCTGTCTGGGAGATAAGGCTTGTTTGGTGGAACTGACTGGTTTGCAGCAAGAGGCACAAGATGACTGTCAGTTATCGTTCTCACGATGCCCATGGGAGAGCAAGCCACCACCAATGCAGACCTGGGTGCTGGCTTGTGCTGTTGACAAAAAATACTCGAAGTATTAAGTGGAACGGAAACCTGGTGTTAACAGTTTTCCTCCTCCTCAGCTCAAGCAGATAATATAGGAGAGGTTTTTACCCTGTGCTGGTCATGCTTGCCTAGCAACTATTACAGTGTGCATATCATCATTATGTATCAATTATTCATAACAAAGTTTTTTTCTCTTTCTCTCCAAGTTGGGGAAAGGATAACCCACAAACACACATCTCCACTTCATTCACTCCTTCCACTCACTCACTCAGAGTAGACTGTTTACAATCGCAGTCGAAAATCGCGGCTGGAGGCTGCAATTGCTGCGAAGTGGTGATAATGGAGGTGAGATCACAGCCGAAATCGCGGCCAAAGGCAGCGATTGCGGCAAGTAGTGAAGTTTGCAAATCTCACAGGCATATCTTTATTATTGCAGCTGTACTTGCATTTGCCAGCCCAACCTTGAAAACATTGGACGAATTTTGTGAGCCACTGTGGAAGCAAGTTACGCAGATCCACACTGTACTCACTCCTTGTCTCTCCCTTGTGGTGGCTTCCTTGTTGCGTCCTGCTTGGACGTTCTGTATTCATCGATGTCGACAACTTTGAGAACAAGTGGGTGCTTTTCGGCTGCCTGTCAAAATCTCAAGTTGGGAGCACGGTGACCATGAAGGTGGGAAGAAGTGGCATGATTGGAAGAGAATTTGGTCCCCACTTCCAATCACCACCACAGTATTCTCCTACGGTGGAGGGTTTTAGTGTGTCCCAGTAGTTCGCGTTGGGATGGAAGTGGAGAATCTTGATAGCTTCCAAATCCAGATCCTCAACCTCCTCCCAATCGTCAAGAGACACTCAAGACTGCACACCACCACCCCCCACCACCTTGCCACCGCCCTCCACCACCTTCCCACTGCCAGATCAACGTCAGATCAACATCAGATTGTTGTCAGATCGTCAGATCATCATCAGATCGACTTCAGATTGACTCCAGAACCCTCCACCACCACCCCCCACCGCTTTGCCACTGCCAGATTGACGTCAGATCTTCATCAGATCGTCAGACCATCGTCAGGTCAACGTCAGTTTGACTCCAGATCATCAGATTGACATCAGATCTTCATCAGATTGACTCCAGATCGTCAGATTGACGTCAGATCTTCGTTAGATTGTCACATCATCGTCAGGTCAACGTCAGATTTTCGTCAGATTGTCTCCAGATCATCATATCATCATCAGATTGTTGCCAGATTGACTCCAGATTATTACCAGAACGCCCAATTCTTGTCAGATTGCCAGATAACCATCCGATTGTTGTCAGATCATCGTCAGATTGACTTCAGATTGCTGCCAGATTGCCTCCAGCAATCACTTTCCTCCTTCACCACCACAACCACATTGCAACCACATCACAACCTTTGTGCTGAATTGGGATTGGCACCCCCCTATTTCATGAGCAGCCCACCTCCCTCCACGTTCTTCGGCACCCACGCTGATCAACACATATTGACAATCACCACTCAGCCAGACCCCACTATTGCCCCACTCACTGAACTTGACATCCTACGCTTTATCTCCACTTGCGACCTCACCATCCGACAGCGGCCCTTGCTCTCAAAGGACCAGACTTCTTACTCGCTCCGCCTTCTGCATCCTTTGTCGGACGAACAGACTGCCTGTCTTCAGACCACATCCCCACACATTAAATTTTCTTACACCTGTCGACTACCAGCTGCTGCCACAGAATTCACCAACGAACCTACCAACCAACTCGTACTCCAACACCTGGCTCCTGGAACTACTAGAAAGAACTTTGATGAGCAAAAGGACTCCCTGCGTCATGCAATCACCTCTGCTTTATCCTCGTGCGGCTCCATAATGGCTATTCATTTTGCACACCACCAGCTTTCTGCCTCTGCATCTGCCACAGTTCTTTTTGACGGCCCTCCTCACAATCCCCCTCAGTTCATAACTATTATGGGTGCAGGTGTCACTATTCGACCACTGGAACCTTCTGCAGAAAACCAGCGGCGAATCAGCGATGAAAAGCAACGCACAGCTGTCCTTTATAACATTCGTCGCTCCACAAGTATCTATGACCTTCAGGCCATCCAATATGAGTTTGGGTGCACGTCAGTTCGCATTCCAGGATTCTTCAACTCAGCAAAGGGCACTGCTGGCCTTTCGTCGTCTGCCCATTTTGTTTTTACAACCCGCGCATTGATGTTGCAAAAAACTAACCAATCAGTTGTCTTCAATGGCCGTGCACTCCCATTTCACCCACTCCAAAAGGAAGATTTCACTCCCTTCCCCTGCTGTCGCCGTTGTGGAAACTCCAACCATACCTCTCAATCTTGCAAAACTGGCCGCCCCTCCGGCTCCCTCCTTAACCAAGCCACTTCAGCAGATTCCAAAGACAACAGCCAGACAGCTCAGGCCCCTCCTGACACCACAACTCCCCCACCTGTCCTGTCTGCTCCCCCTCCTGTCCCTCCTCCACAGCTGCAGTCAATTTTGAAGGTCCTTGAAAACATCCAGCAACAGCTTCTCGCACAACAGACCTCCTTGCACACAGAGCTGAAAGAGCATCAGACATCAGTACGCACTGACATCCAAAAACTCACCACTCAGCTTTCCCAACTTGAGCCAATCCCTGCAGCACTGGAACACGGCTTAGCAAAGGTGGACCACGACATTCAGAGACTTGCAGCTGCTGCAGCCACCGTGGACACTTCACTCAAAAACCATGCTGGCGCCATCCACAACCTAAATCAGCGAGTCACCACACTGGAGCCACTCACTGCACAATTGGACAGCCGCCTCACCACAGTGGACACAACCACCCAGCTCCTCAGCTCTCGCCTCCGGACAATTGAAGAATGGTTGAAATACAATGACCCGATCGATGAGGACCTTGACGACCGTTCCTCCGCTGAACCTTCTTCTACTACTACTGTCCCAGCTCGATCAGCTGTCACCACACACTCAAGCTCCAGTTCCTCTTCAACTCCTCCCAACAGAACTGCCCCCAAACCTGCCCCCAAACCTGCCCCCAAACCTGCCCCAAAAACTGCCTCAAAAACCAGGAACACTGCCTCAACTTGACCAATACTCTTATCCTTTTTTTTTTTTTGTGAAAGCCCCTTTGCTATTGATATCACTCTTATTTCTCCAAAAAAAAAAAAAAAAAAAAAAAAAAAAAAAAAACAGAGACATTATTAGCAGGACTTCCTGCACCCCTTAGTCAACTATGTCAACTAGCCCTGTGCCTAGCACACCACCCCCAACACCACCACCCCTCCCTCGCTTTGCAACTTGGAACATCCGTCGTGCCTTCCCCACCAAGGCTGCATCTATCTTCCACTGGCTCGATCACACCAAAACCACCATCCTTGCCATTCAAGAAACTGGCTGCTCTGACACAGAGGCCACCCACTCCATTCGTCACATCACTAGGAATTACAAAGGTTTCTTCATATCCTCCACCCCCTCCCGTCACGCTGGCGTTGGTTTCATCATTTCATCTTCCCTGGCACCACACATCACTGACGTCTCCCACTTTGGAACTCGTGCCATTGCCCTCACCTTATCTTTTGCTCGACGCTCCATCCTCCTGCGAAATATTTACTGGCCTGCTGACCCCCAATCTGAGGAACTCCCTGACTTGCAAAAATGGTGCAACTCTCTTGCCTCATCCGACTCCACCTCACCCCACCAAGCCTACTGGTTTGGTGACTGGAATGCCATCACTGACCCCCTTGACCACTCCACCAGAGCCCCCACACCTACTTCCCGCCATGGGTTCCTCCCCACCCTCTCCCTGAAAGGCTTTGTTGATTCCTTTAGACACCTGCACCCAGACTTACCCTCTTACACACACACTGCTGGCTCCTACTCCTCTCGTTTGGACAGCATTTGGCTCTCACCACCTGCTCTTGACTACGTCACTGAAGCTAACATTTCTTCTCCACTTGAAGAGCCCCATCTCACTGACACTTCAGACCACCTCCCCTTCAACATAATTCTTGCTTCCTCCCCCTTCCACACTTTTCCCTTCTCCCCTCTGCGCCGGCAGGTCATCAAACCCCTGGAAGCTTCAGAGGAGCAACTCGACAATTACACATCAGCCGTCTCAGTTGAGCTTGCCCCCCTCTCAGCAGCCCTTGCAGCCTTGGACAGCATTCTTCTCCCCTCCGAGCTTGAGTTCCTCCATTCTCCATCCCTACCCTTTCAATACCCCTCCCCAGAACGTGCATCACTCCTCGTCAGCCACCTTGACACACTCTCCACATCATTTCACGAGTTACTGCTTCGGCTTGGCAAAAAGTTCCTTCCTCACAAGGGAACCTCCTCAGTAGCGCCAAAGATAGATTGCCGTGCCAAACCATTCCTTGTTGCACGTTGGAAAGTAGAGAAACTGTGGGCACTTGCCAAAGACCCTGCGCATGATCTGGCTAACATCTTCCCTTCCATTCCTTTGACCCCATCTGAGTGGGGCGCAGATCAGTCTTACTCCTTCTTGTCCCACATCCACTCTCAGTACAAAGCCCGCTTCTTGGACACAACTGACTATCGTGATGTTTTACTCCCCGCCCTCAACCGCCATCGCCAGGCCATCTACCGTGCCCAACGCCAGGCAGCAGAAAAGCACAAAATGGAGGACATTGCCACAGCTCTCACACATAGACACGACCTTTTCTCTTCTGGCAAGATAAAGACTGTCCTCAACAACATCCTCAACCGCACGCGCAGCAACTCTAGCATCGACCACATTCGCTATACTACTGCCGAAGGTCCCTCAATCACCCACGATCCTGACCTTGTCCCTGGTATCTGCCAACAACAGGTCGAACACTGGTTTCGCCCTCGTACCCTCACTCCCTTCCCACCATCCTCTCCATTTCACTCTGAGATGCAACCCCGTCCCCACATCCCCCCAGATCTTTTCTCCAAGGTTATGCTGCCCCCTTCTGCCAATGACGTCAAAAATGCTCTCACATCTCTTGCCTCAAACAAAGCCCCAGGCCCCTCCCAAATCTCCAGAGAGCTTCTCCTCGCAGCTGGTCCTGATGCTCTTGCATTCTTCTCCTCCCTCATCATTCGCTCTTTTCTCTTCCTTGACATCCCAGACTCTTGGGCATCTTCCTCCATCTTCCCCATACCCAAGAAAGCTGCGTGGGGTGGTGACATCACTAACCTCCGTCCAATCAGCCTCTGCGAACTTGCTGCCAAAGTTGTTCAATCCATCCGTCTTTCTCGTATCTCTTCCATCCTCTCTTCTCACAATGTACTCCTTGGTCGCAACTTCTCTGCCCTACCTGGCTCTTCTCCTGACCCGCCTCTCCACCTTGTACGCTACGCCCTTGACCTTGCCCATTCCACTAAACAGCCCTTATACCTTCTCCTCAACGACATTAAGAAAGCTTTTGACAGCGCCCCTGTTGCTGGCCTCATTGCCTCCTGGGAACGTATTCACCTCCCCTCTTCTTATGTTTGCATGCGTGTCAATTCCCAACGTCGTTTTCGTTCCTCTGTCATCACAGCTTTTGGCCCATCCCCTTCCTTCCCCATTGGCACTATGATTCAGCAAGGCTCCCTTGAGGGACCCCTTGATTGGCGTATCTTTTGGGACCCTGTTCTTTGCGTTCTTGATCGCTGTACCACCTGGTTTCATTTTCTCAGTTCCCACCCCTCGTAACTTCCCTGTCCAATTCTTCAACCCCCCACCCCCTGTTACTGTTACTGGCTTTGCCCTTGTCGACGACACCAACACCCTCTCCAGCACCCTGGAGGATCTGCAGCTTCAGGCCGACCTCCTCTTTGAGTACCAGTCACATAACGACATCGAGTCTAACACCAAGAAAATCTTCATCTCCGCCGTCAACACCCCGCGATCAGCACCTACCACCATTAACTGGGGCACCACAGTCCTTCCCATCCACCCGCCAAACACCACCTTTCGACACCTAGGCAACTACTTCACAGCAGACGGTATGAGCTCAGCAGCACGGCAGCAAATCCTTTCCACCACCACCAATTTCCTTGACATTATCAAACACAAAAAGATGGGTGACAAAATTGCTTCTTACCTCATCCGTAACGTTCTCCTCCCACGTGTCCGCTTTCTGTGGAAAACTGCCATTCTCCCCCGTACTTTCCTCAACAACCTCACCACACTCTGTCGCAAAACCTTCAAACGCCTGGTTGGCTACTGCACCTCTTTTCCCAATGCCCTCCTCCATCACCCCATGACCCATAACTTCCCTGACTTTTACAATGAATACTGCTCTGACATGATTGTTGACCTCAACTCTCGCTTGAACTCCCCCTCTCTCATTGGCCACATAAGCCGTATCATGATGCACCGCCTACAACTTGACCTGGCCTCTGGAGCTCCAGTTTTCTCACATCCCTTACCCTTGTCCCAGCCAAAAAAGCACTTCACCAAGTCTCTCATTCCCCTCCTTTTTAACCAACAAACATCCTTCCAATACTCTGGTCCACCCCTATTTTCTGTTCATGCTCACTCCATCAACTCAATAGTTCCTTGGCATATTTTTCTCAAAGTGCTTCCCACTCTCCGTTCACACTCAGTCTTCTTTTTTGAACAACTTTTTGACCTCCGCCTCACCAGTCCTTCTTACAAAGACAGCTCTCTCCCTGACAAACTCTGTGAAGTGTACCACATCATTAAGACCTTTATTTTTGCTGCTCCCACCTTTGGCTCTCCAGTCTTTTACCACAGCCCTCCTGATGGTCCTCTTTACAATCCCTTTTACCCATCTTCTTTGGATCCCCTTCACCATCCCCCCCTTGCTCGTGGCAGTTTTTTCCGTCTGATGACCCCACCACAAGTGGAATTCTTCCGCATTGTTAACTGGACTCACACACTCCCAAACCCCCAACTCCTTTCTCATCACTACTCCAGGCTCCCTGAACGCCTTCACCCTTCCTCCCACAATTTCCACTTGGTTCAATGCCTTGGCTGCCCCATTGGCTCCCCCCCATTCTCTTACCCCTGCAGCAAGCACATCTCTCCCTACAATCCAACTTCCCTTGCACACTCCACCTACACAGTCCCCATCAGCAGCCGCACAACTGCTACTGCAACTCGACCCTCCCAGCCCATCTTCTTTGTTAACTCACCTTCCCCCACCACCGTTTTCACACCCACACCTTTCCCACTCCTCACCTCCCGCCACTCCACTTTCAATCCAGCTCCCTTCACAAATCCCTGCTATCAACCAATGGACGTGCCCCTTCTCCCTGCTGACCTTGCCCATACCCACCCATCCTTGACCTTTGACACCGATGGCTCCCTTCGCGAGGAGGGCTTCATGGCTGGCTCTGTTGTTTGCCTTGAGCTTAACTTTGAATTTTCTTTTGCCCTCCCTCCACTCTCTGCCTCTTCCACAACTGCTGAAATTGCTGCTCTCCTTGCTGCCCTCACCATCACTGCAAAGCTTTCCCTGCCCCTCACTTTTCGACTTGACAATCTTGGAGTGGTTCACACCTTTGAGAAACTCTTTCCCTCAAACTCCTTTAGTCCCCATCCACACAGCAAGCTCAACACACCTCCTCTCTCTGATTCCCTCCATCGTCTTTTGCACACCACTTCCCACCCCACCCTTTGGGCATGTGTTGCAGCCACTCTACAGTCTTGGATTGGCCCCCCTCCACAAGTTTCCTGGGTTCGTGGACACAACGGCGACGCTGGCAACGAACGAGCAGACAAGCTGGCATCATCTGTACCCTTGACTTCCGACCCAACTTTGTTACCAATCCTCTCACAACAGATCCTCCCAGCCACTGCCTTCATCTCAAATACCCCCATCTTGGGCCAACTTCGACGACAACTGCGACTCCTCACAGGTCTCTCTCACCATTTTGCACTTCTGAACACCTCAGCCTTTGCCCACATCACCCACAACCCTGACCTAGTTCATTGGGAAGCCACATTTCTTGTTCTCCACTCTGGAATTAAACCCTCTTCCCTCTTTGGCACCCTCCCTGGCTCTGCTCGTCGCAAGTATCGACTTCAAATCCTCAGCAACACTTTGCCCACCCAAAAAGTTCTACACCAACGACACCCTCAAGTCTACCCTGATGGGCTCTGCCGTCGATGCCACCACGCTCTGGAAACCACAGAGCATGTCTGGCAATGCCCTGCAGCTGCCGACGCCATTGCCATGATTCGCAACACCTTTGCTGAAACTCTTTCCTCCTCTGTTCCTCCTGCACCTCATGGCCACTCTCCTCCTCAAGCCCATCCCATTTACTGGCTCTCCCGCCCTGAATTTCTCTTTGATGATCAATCTTGTATCAATTTTTCCTCCCTCCTTCGTGGCTTCATCCCTCAATCCTTTTATGACACCTTATTCTCACGTGATAACCCTGCTGCCTCTGTCCTTAAAACCCTTGTCACCGCTTTCCATCAGCTCCTTCTTGACGCCCATCGACTTATTTGGATCCCCCGTTGTGACGACACTATCTCTTGGGAGAAGTCAAAGTCCATCAAGCCCTCTGACAAGCGCTCCAAGCCCCGCAGATCCCCTCCACCAAATTCCCAGGCCTCTCACCCTCGTTCCACGGCCTCTCACCCACTGTCTTCTCCAAACATCAACTCTTCCCTCCCTCCCACTCCATCATCCCACATAACTCGTAACAGCTCCTCACAACCCTCTCAACCTCGCTGCACCACGTGTAGTCGCCGGCACTCCACTGACACTTGCCCAGGCATCTGGCTTTTGCGCACCAAGGCTTCTTCCAGATGGATTGACCACTACCTCGGCCGCATAAAACTTGTTGCAGGCATTATCTGGCTTCACCACACAATACAACTCCCCTCACGCCAACAAGCAAGAGCCACTCGTCACCCATCTCCTGCTGAGCCCCCTGACGTTCACTGAGCCACTGTTGCCCTTCTCAATCTTGACATGGGCTGTTGCCTAATCTGACTTATCCCAACCCTCCGATCTTTCACAGATGCTCCCCTCTCTTACACTGACCTCCTTCAGACTCACTTCTCTATTTTCTTGATTCTGTGTTTTCCCCTTCTCCTTTGATCATTGTGGCTTTATGTGCGGTGGAGATGCCTGACGACCCTGTAAGTCCGTAGCGCATGGGGTGGGTTTGCTGAGGTGATACCTGGACGTAGTCCATTACGGTTCACCGTTGATGGCTCTTTCTCTTCCCGCCAGCCCCTCTGGGGCTGGAACAATAAAAAAAAAAAAAAATAAAAAAAAAAAAAAAAAAAGTTCGCGTTGGGATGCTTGTTGTAAGCGAGAAAGAAAGAGAGAGAGGAGAGAGAGAGAGAGAGGGAGAGACAGAGAGTGGGAGTGGACGCGGCACACACAGAGGCAAGCGACAGAGAGCCGCCAGTTGGAGATCCCGCGCCACCAAATTTGGTCCATTTCGGACTTGAGAAACAAAAGAAAACATTGACAAAAGAGAAAAAATGTTCAAACGCCTCAAGGACAAGAGGTCAGTTCAGCCCCAGGTGACGCCGCCGCCGCAGCCGCCGTCCTCCTCGTCGACGTCCGCGGCGGCATCGCCATCGTCAGCGGCCGGATCAGCGCCTGATTCACGGCCGGCGAGGACAGCAGCAGCAGCACCTCCTCTTCCGGCCTCCGTTGCGGCTCTCGATCGAGATCGCAACGCCGCAGACCAACTCGACGAGTTTGAGCGGCTCACTTTCGCCAACGTCCCTGCAAACGCATATGAGTCGAGGCATGCATCAGCAGAGTCCGCGCCGGCCTCGCCAGGTGGAGGAGCTTGGTTGAATGCGGTTTGCTCTTCGCGTTCTTACCGCTGCTAACCTCGGCTTAATTGGAACGACCGTAGAGGACCTGGCTCGTGAGATCGCCTTTGCCGACGAGGAAGATGAAATCCAACCGGAGATGCCCGTCACGCAGATTCTTCTGCACGAGGACGACGCTGACATCTTCGCGATGGAGGAAGCTGGACGGATCCTTGGTGATGCCGGCGAAAACAACGCGACGGTCAAGGATCTCCAGGATGTGAGTTGTGCGCATCAAGATTGTGCGGCGACTGACGAACCTTTTGATCGTTTAGGCCATCAACGTGTCCCACCCGTTTGGTATCAAAATATGGAAGCCAGCGCTGTACAAAAAAGATCGCAGCATCAATGCAATGACGTACTCAGCTCTACACGCTAAGCCCAAGCTGTCGCAAGGGCTGTCCGTGTTCAATTTCGGCAACATTCTGTGGCTCCTCGTTTGTGGGTGGTGGTTGTCCTTACTCTATGTTTTAGCTGCTTTGGTGATGATACCATTCGCCGTCATTGGCTGGATTGGAGGCGCCATGATGTATCCCTTGCGATCCCGAGGCGGGCAGTCGGAGGACGAAGAAGGGCTGTTGGGCGGCTTCGTCCACCGGTACCGATCGCGGGGATGGCTGTCTTACACGTTTTCCGAGCTCGCGAGGACTTGGGAGTACACAAAAGTGAGTAGTATTGTGTCACTTTTACAGAAGCTGATCCATCACGGCCACTGAACCGACAATCAGCTCCTCATCAATTTGAGTGGATATGTTTTTTGGCCGTTTGGAAAGTTTATCATTCGGAACAATCACTTCAGCAGCATATTTTTGCCGTATCCTCCGTCAGAACCTCTGGAGAAACTCGATTCAGCAAACCACTCGGCCGTACTGTCGCCGGTTCTGTCTGCAGAGCCCGATACAATCAGCTCGGAGGCTGGCCACGCCCCTCCACGTCGTCGGCAACCCCTCGCCGGTGGCACTGCGCCTTCCTCAGTTTCGTCAGCGCCCGAGGCAGGTAGAAAACGTCGTCATCAGCGGGCACCAGAGAATGGGACGGTTGGATCCGTTTCCAGCTTAGTTCGCACCCCAGAGAGCGTGTACTATGATAGCGACGTTGAAAGCGAAGAGTCAACGCCTGACGTGGAGGCGGATCAAGGCGACGCGGACTCTGATGACTGGGATGCTCCCCCACAGCCAGCGGGCGCGTCATCGTCCACCCACCACCAGCACGGAATGCGACATCGCCCGATTCACCGCTCCAAGACTTGGTCAGAATACTTTGTCGGAATTCGAGACGATATTCAACGCGCGGGCCTCGCTGGTGTCATTTTCGCGATCATTGTGTCGGTGGTGTTGGCACCAGCGCACTTTCTCGTCATGGGCGTTTGCTTCTTTTTCGTTGTGTCAGTGCCAATGGCAAAACTGTCGTATGTCCTCCTTCGCCACCTATACAAATATCCATTGAGGCTGTCAGCACATCTTCCCGTCGATCACACTTTGGTTGGAGGCGAGGAAGAGAGCGGCGCAAACTCAGCGACGACGGCGAGGGATGTTCCTGACGCGGCCAGCCACGGTCTGGAACGGCACGAGTCGACCGTTGAGGCACTGGATTTGGGAGCAGTCCCAAGCACTCCTATAATTCAAGGAGTCTTGCGGCGTTCCGCGTCCGCGCCTGTGCGTCCTGTTCCGCTGACGAAAGGCGAGAAAGGGTTCAAGGTCATTCTTTGCACCCACACTGCGATGGGATGGAAGTACTATAAGGTAAAGCTGGGACTCGCAGCTCGATGCTAAAGCTTCTTTTTTGAATAGTACACGTTCGACGGAATCAACATTATCTTGATCAACCTCAACGCCGCCGTCCTCTTCACACTGTTCGACTTTTACTACCTTGGTCCTCTTCTCAACTACGAAGGCGTCGGCGCACACTCATTCATTTTTGGAATGGCCCTCGTCTCCGTGATCCCCTTGGCCTACCTTATCGGAATGGCAGTCTCCTCCATCACTGCCCAAACAGGCTCCCTGGCGCTTGGCGCCGTGGTGAACGCAACCTTTGGCTCCATTGTTGAAATCATTCTGTATTGCCTCGCTCTGATGGAAGGCAAAACTCGCATGGTTGAAGGTAGCATCATTGGCAGTTTCATGGCGGGTCTGCTAGCGCTTCCTGGTGTCTCAATGCTGTCAGGCGGACTCAAGATCAAGGAACAGCGATTCAACGCAAAGGCCGCAGGAGTGACGAGCACAATGCTGATCATGGCGCTCATCGGGGCGTTTGGGCCCACCCTGTTCCACGAATCGTACGGCACATTCGAGCTGCGGTGCGACGGGTGCCCCACCAACGCGCCTGGTGGAGGCGAGGGCCAGCTGACTGCCGCCGCGCTCACCACAACTTGTTCGAGATGCCGGTACCACTCGCCGCCGCCGTCATCCGATCCGATCTATGTAATGCACACGAGACCGCTCATGTGGGCGTCATCCGCCGCACTTGTTCTTGTCTACGCCATTGGACTATGGTTCACTCTCCGGACCCACGCAAAGCGTATATATTCGGACCCTCTGCCCAAAGACGTACAAACTCCCAAGCTCAACCCATCCCGTCTTGCAGGCGCCAGCCTCCCTTCGGATCCTGCCTTTTCCTTCATGCTGCCCTCGTCAGCAGCCGCCGCGCCTCTGAACTCGCCCGAAGTCTCCAACGTCCTCCGCACGCGCCTTCCGAGCCGCCCCAACGCCAATGTTCGGTCCGCCTCGTCCTCCGCCATTGGCGCTTACCGCCCGATGTCGTCGTTCGTGGTTGGCGGGGGCGTCACCGGTCTCGGCGGCACGCGGCGTCCATCGTCGTCAGTGCTACTGCTGAGCCCAGGAGGGCTTCTAACACAGCAGCAATTTGGGCTCGGTATCTCTTCATCGACGGCGTCTGGGGCGACCATCGTCGCGCAGGGTGCAGACGTGGACGCCGACGGTCCACCCGTCCCTGTCCCGCGGCCGACCCCCGGCCGCGTTCGGGCTGGCGCCGGTGCAGCTTCCAGCGGTCAAAGCGGGCAAACAGCGGCGTCGAAACCGCCTTCGGCAGCGCCGGTCGGTGAAGAGACCGCTCATTCTGGCGGCGGCGGCGGACACGACCACCCCAACTGGTCGACCGCCAAATCTGCCGTTGTCCTCTTAACGGCGACGGTGCTATATAGTCTCATCGCGGAGGTGCTGATTGACAGCGTGGACCACGTTATCCAGACGGGAACGCCCGCCTCTTCGCTTTCGGACGATGGCAGCGGCGGCGACGGACGGTTCTCGATCGACGAAAAGATCCTCGGGCTGACGCTGTTTGCGCTGGTGCCGACCGTTACCGAGTTTTGTGAGTCGAACCACGTGTAAATTGTCTAAAGTCTTCAAGAAGCTTACTGTCGTTTCCCCGCTCTTTATGAAATATTATAGATAACGCCATCGCCTTTGCCCGAATGGGAAACATCGTTTTGTCGCTCGAAATCGGTTCCGCGTACACCATTCAAGTTGCGTTGCTGCAGATCCCAGTGCTCGTCGCCTTTTCGACCTACTGGCGTGTGTACGGCGGCCGTGCGCCGCTCCCTCCGCCGCCCAGCGCCTCGTCAGCGGCGGCGTCGGCGGTAGCCCCAATGCCGTTCCGCAAGTTCCGCGCGATGCTCGCGCCGCTGTACCACCTGATGTTCCCCAGCCCAGCAGCATCTGCATGGAACTTGCCCGGCGTCGCGTCGGGGGGGACGCGGGAGGACACGTTCACACTAGTTTTCCCGCGGTGGGACCTCGTGGCGGTGCTGTTTTCAGTGTTCACACTGACGTACCTGTACATTGAGGGGAAGAGCAACTACTTCAAGGGGTCGATGCTGCTGCTTGCGTACGGCGTGCTGATGATGGCCTTTTTCTGCGCTCCGCCGAGCGCGTTGGCGGACTGAGCGCACCCTGTTGTTTGCGGGGTTTTTTTGCCGAGGGGCCTAGTTTGTGGTGGGGCAAGACGTGATTTGCTTAGAGCGTCAGCGGAGGGCGGGACTTTTTGATCGGTTTAAGTACTGCCGACAAAGCGTCATAATGGTTGGGATGGACGCTTCAGGCCGAGGAGAGTGACTGCGTGGGTGTGTAAGGAGGTTTCTGATTTACTTGAATTTGAACATGGTTGAACGTAACAAAACTTGCGTCAAAAGCGGGCGGCAGAAGTAATTACAGTTGTATTTAATTGGAAGCAGCGCAGCCACACACATTGTTACGTAACGGATCAGCCCCTCGTGCCACGTGGAGGAGAATGAGGAGGATCGCGTGGGCGCCACCGCACCATCCATTTGTCCATCAATCGATTCCCCCTTGGACCCTCCCCGCCTTGACACGTCCCTGCATCCTTTCCTCTCCTCTCCTCCTCGCCCTCTGGTGCACAGCAGCCTCCGATGGATCCCGATGTCCCCGCACCCGCAGGGCCGTCGGCATCGCCCCCCGCGTCGCCCCCCGCGTCGCCCCCAAGCCGCCGCAATAGCAGCGCCGCCTTCCTTGCCGGCCTCTTCTTTGGATCGAGCTCAGCACCCGGTGCTGCCGCCAGCACTCCTGCCGCCGCAGCACCCGGCCTGTCGAAGCCTGCGACGCCGCACGCCATCAACGACTCGGGGAGCGACGCAGACCGCCCGCTCTCGCCAGGCGCCCGCGCAAGAACCACCCGGCTGTCGTCCCTCTTTGCGTCCCTCTTCCGCCCTCATTCGCCGTCAGCCTCCTCCACCTCCTCCTCGACCCACGCCAGCAGCTTTTTCAGCCGCCGAGGAGGAGGAGGAGGAGCAGGACACGGCAGCGACGACGACCCTCTTGCCCCACTTCCGCTGTCGCGCTCGCTGTCGGCCCCGATGATCTCGAACCCCGCGTTCACGGCCAACCCCCCAGCCCCGCAGGCCATGTCGCAGTCGTTTGTGCACTTTACGGTCTCGGACGATCCCGACGAGCCCCACCCTTTTGAGCTTGGAGCTGCTGCGCCGGCCGCTGAGCCTGCCACCGTCATCACCGCGCCCGCCACTGCCAACGGCGTTGCGGGCCCGCCGCCGTCAGTGGGGCTGGTTCAGGAGCCCTCGCAGGCTGCAGATGCCATGGACGACGTTGTTGTGGCGGCGAGCCCGCCGAAGCAGTCGCCCGTGTCTTTCGCGCCCCAGAAAAGCGAATTGTTTGATCTGTCGACGACGACGTTGGCCCCTGAGCAAGCCGAGGACAGGGCGAGCGCCACCCCCGCGTCAGGGACCGCGACCATGATTCGTGACTACGCCTTGGCCCCACCAGCCCCGCCTCCGGGCGATCTGGCCACTCCACCGCGCGAGAGTACGTCCGGCAGTTCCGGCAGGGACCCGATACCAGTCCTCGAATTCCCAAAGGGCGATTTGAATGTGAACGACTGCACCGATGAGTAAGTTGGTCGAATTGTTGCGAACATTAACCTACTGCACACGAAGGACTTCTGCCAGGACTGTAAAAATCATCGCTGGAAATTCACATGTCGCGTTTGCGAAGATGGTCGCATCGTGAGTTTACCGACGTTCCATCCCTTTGACAGCACCGGAGCGCGCTCAAAACATACCTTCCGCTTCTCTTTCGTTGAAACCAAATTAGCCATCTCGGTTTGGATCTCGCAAAGTGCGTCGTGGTCAAATTTGCGAACGACGAGACTATGGTCACCATTGGCGAGTCAGGTACGTTGGAACGATCCGCTCAATGGAAATCCCGCCGGCCGATTCTAATACAGCCGTGGGGGTGCCAGTCCGCAACGACGACGTCTACGTCATCCAATCCGGCTGCGGCGAAATCAACGACAACCTCATGGAACTGGTCATGATGCTGCACGCCTGCAAATCCGCCTCCGCGCTCCGCATCACCGCCGTCATCCCGCACTTTCCCTACGCCCGCGCCGACAAAAAGGACCGCTCGCGCGCCCCGATCACCGGCAAGCTCGTCGCCGACATGCTCACCGTCGCCGGCGCCAATCACATCATCACCATGGACCTGCACGCGCCCCAGATCCAGGGGTTTTTTGACCTCAGGGTGCCCGTCGACAATTTGGTTGCGGAACCCGTTACCGTCGCGTGGATTAAGGAGAACTTGAAGGAGTTTGAGAGGGCGGTGGTCGTGTCTCCGGACGCGGGCGGCGCGAAAAGGTCTGTGTCCCAGGCCAAGTCTTTGCTTTGCCAGTCTTTTTTCCCCTTCGATTTTGCAATGCATCGTCAAGAGGGAGTGGGAGGGAACTTTTCATTTTGCTTTGGTTGACCACTTCCTCAACGTACCCTGTCGCACCTTGTTGTTTCAACACCAGAGCGACCTCGATCGCCGACAAGCTCGACCTGGACTTTGCGCTCATCCACAAGGAGCGGAAGCGCGCCAACCAGGTCTCTCGCATGGTGCTTGTGGGCGACGTCCGCAGTCGGCCCTGCATCCTCGTCGACGACATGGCCGACACCTGCGGCACTCTGGCGCTAGCCGCAAAGACGCTCCTCGACGGCGGCGCAACGGAGGTTGTGGCCATTGTCACGCACGGCGTGCTCTCCGGACGCGCGGTGGAGGTCATTTCAAAGAGCTCGCTGTCGAGGGTTGTTGTGGTGGGTTGTTTGTTCATTAATATGCTATTTCGATGGTGTGGTTTCTCTGGCGGCAGGGCGAGGGGCTTGTACGCTGAAAATAAGAAAATCTTACCTTCCTGTGGCTTAGACGAACACCATCCCTTTGGGCGAAAAGAGGCTTCTTTGCCCCAAGCTCGAGGTCATGGACGTATCCAAGTTGTTCGCCGAGGCCATTCGGCGCACGCACAACGACGAATCTTTCAAGCCTTTGCTCGGATTTCAACAGGCGTCCTGAGAGGGAAGGCGCTCGACCTCCGCCCAAGCCAGGCGTAGCTCTTCGTACTTGCATTGGCCACCAACTTTCTTTATTTTGGGTGGATCTCTTTTGGTTGTTTTGGAGCCGCCCAAGACTCAAGTTACGTGCTTCTGCCGCTTCCTTATTCTTCTTTGGAAGTCTTGTCCCATTCGCTATTTACTTGCTGCCAAGGGTAAGATGCGACAACGCCTCCTGGCCACGCGCTGCCATTTGCTCTCTGTAGTTGGATAACCAGTTCCCGTCAATACATATTCACCTTACTCTCGACACTGTAAGTAAGGTCTTCGCTATGGGAGCGGCACGCCAGTTCTACACTTCATTTCAGACATTTGCACAACAATGAAGTAGTCGTGCATCTCGGACCTCTTGGAAAACGTCTCTTAGTGTAAACCCCAATTCAAAACCCTCAAATCATGAAGTGCGATCGGAAGTCAGCAGCTTCCCGGCCTCCAGTCCGGTCTTTCCTCTCTCGCCATTTGCTCCATCTCGGTCAGTATCATTTCCCCAAGCACGTGGCCGCTCCGCTCGCCCTGGTGGAACCCGTCGTCTGTAAGCGTCTCTTCGCCCCTCACCACCCGCGCCCAGTCCAACACGCCGCGAAAAACAACCCCATCACTCGCAGACTTTAACGACGACGCCGACGATGACGATGACGACGGCAACAACAGCGACGCCACCGCGAGCCGCGCGCTCACTTCTAGCAGCAGCTCATTCATTTTCGCGACAACGTGCGGCGCGAAATGCGCCCACACGCGCGTCAGCGGCGTCGTCCTCATCACCATCGCCGGCGGCCGCGCCCTCTCACCGCCCCGCCGCGCCACGACCTCCACTAACGGGCGCACCAGGTTCCGCTCGAGGTCCTCGGGCCAGCCGACCAGCAGGTCCGGCCGCTCGTCCAGCAGCGTCTCGTGCGGGATCCCGCGCGGCTTGGCGTGCAATAGGTTCCACTGGTGCACGTCCCAGAAGCTCGACTGCGCTACGATCAGGTCCGGGCGCGGGTACCACGACGGCGGTGTCGCTGGGTGCAAAGATGGGTCCTGCGTGTTGTACGCGACCGACTCGCGGCGCCGGAGACGTGACGAGGCGGCCGCGGCCGCGGCCGTGGCTGGGTCGGAGGGTGCCGGCGCGGTGTTGGAGGTGGAGTTGAGCGGGGTGGCGACGACGGGGGCAGTGGGAGATGGGGTCGCCGGTGGGATTTGTTGCGGCTGTGGTGAGGAGGTGTTGTTTGCTGCGGCGGGCTGCGTCGTCGTGTTCGGCGATATGGACGAGGATGCGGGCTGCTCCGAAGGCGGCGGCGGTGGGGGTGGCGGTGGTGGGAATTTCGCCGGGTAGGTGCGGTAGGGCTCTGGGCAGGGGACACCCGCTGCGTCGCATATTTCCGGAAAGACGTGTGCCGCGCCTGCGAGGAGGTATGGCAGCCACGCGATTCTCCCTGCGCTGTCGTGCGGGTAGCCCGGGTCGAGGTGGTCGACCCATCCGACAAATGGCTTTGCCGGGTCGCGCTGGACGCCGAGGTGGAAGAACGTGATCCACACGAGCGCGTTTCCGTAGTTGTCGCGGTTGACGCAGACGCGCGGGTCTCCGCTGTGCTTGACGGACCAGTCGTGGATGCGCGAGCCGTTGAGCTTGAAGAGGGACAGAGTGCCTTGCGTTAGCTCGCATATACGGAGAACGGCGTTGCGGTCCTGCGAGTCGCCTACGAGTAGTATGATTTTGTTTCGGAGGTGTGCGGGCAGGCCGAGGGTGTTGGAGGCAGCTAGGCGGCCGAGGTGGTTGGGAATCGTGTTGGAGCTTGCAGGTTGTTCCAAGGTGAGCGCCGACGTCGAGGATGATTCATGGATGGAGTGCGGTGAAACCGAAAAGAGCGGGAAGTGGAGATTGTATGGCAGCCAGATGTATCCATCCAAGTGACCTGGCCGCCGGTATCGGTCGCAGCGGTCTCTCTGCGTTAGCTGGGCGGTTTGGTTGGACCCGATTGCTTTTCTCTGATTCGATGGCGGACAATGGACGCCAGAACCACGGCGGTGTGGTTTCGGGAGCAACACCAGCGACGTGGCGACAATACATGCTGTCACAAGAAGGACGATTACTGCAATGCGTATGACCCTGCTTACGCTCGACGGCGTCGAGGTCGGGTGCGACGTGGAGGGGAGTGTTGTTGCACCCATTGATCAAGACAATTCCACTTGCGTTCCTTCAACGGAAAAAGGACGAACCACAAGACTTAGCAAAAAGATAATGACGTCCCTTTAAGCGAGTACGGCAGGCAGATTGGCTGCTTTCGTAACCATCGGTCGCAACCGAAGACCGTTTACGCATCGACGCGATCATCATTGCCGATTTCCCTCGGTTGCAATCCACCAAAGTTGAACGCGCTCGTCCACTCGCACGCTTTGTCATCAGTCCCGAGCATCAGAGGCTCGTTGTAGTCTCGCCGCTCGCCTGCTCGTTCGGCTGCTCGTTCGGCTGCTCGTTCGGCGACAGTCCGCAGTGCAGGACAGTCTGAAAAATCCGGACCGCAAAGTCGACAAACATGGTGGACTTGGCCCCGTTCCACCATGAGATCGCCGCGGACCTCCTCCCGCGCGACTTTCTCCCACGAGCCCCGCCGGCCCCATCGTCGACGTCGTCGGATCCCCCGTCGTCTCCCCTCGGCGGCTCCCTCATCGATGACGACCCTTCCCACTCGGACGGTCTCGTCGTCCTCGCCCGCGGCCTCGGCGTCCGGCCCGTCCTCACTGCCTTCCTAAAAATCCATGCACACCGAGAGAACCTTGTCCTCCTCCTCAACACGGCGCCACGCGAGCTCGCCCTACTTCGCGAAGACCTTACGGTTGCCGCCCTCGCCTGTGACATTGGGGGCGGTGTTGGCGGTGACGACACTGGTGTTCCTGTGATCGACGTCGACTGCTTCAGGGAGGTGAATGCAGAGACCCCAGCAGCCGACAGGTTTGTGTGGCAGAGCAGCTTCTTGGGTCGTTCGGAGGAGACTGTAACGAGGCTTTTGCCCACTCCAGCTGACCAGAGACCTCTCTCAATCAGAGCTGCGCTGTATCGTGCGGGCGGTGTTGTCGCCGTAACATCCCGCATTCTCGTGGTCGACATGCTGAATAAAGTGCTCCCGCTCCACCTGGTCACGGGCGTCATCGTCAACAACGCCGAAAGGTGCGTGTGCGATGTTTGCTTGCCGGAGCCTTATTCAATGCAGGACTCACCGCCTCTCCCCGGTGCTGCCTCGCGGATGGATGCAGAATATCAGAGACGTCCCACGAAACCTTTATTCTCCGTATATTGCGCGACTCAAACAAGGTTGCTTTTATTAAAGCCTTCACTGATGCACCCGAAGCTCTCACGCGTGGAGTGTGGAAGCTGGAGAAGGTCATGAAGCTCCTCTTCTTGCGGAAAGTGTCGTTTTGGCCGAGGTAAAGCTTTTTTGTGGGTTCCCTCTCCAGTCTATTTCGTTTTGTGCTGTCAAGTTTTAACCGTAGTATTGCACTGCTGCATAGGTTTCATATGTCCATCACTTCAGCGATCGAAGCTGCGCCGCCAATAAATTTGGTCGAAATTCGCGTGGCAATGACTAAAAACATGCAGGAACTGCAGCGTGCAATAATCGACTGTATGGACAACTGCCTCGCCGAAATAAGAAGGTCCTCCAAATCAGTGAGTTGAAATCTCCTGCAGCAACTGATATCAACGCTAAGCGAAATGATTCTATTTCCTCCCAATCGGTGTCCACACGTTCGTTTAGCTCGACGCAGATGAACTGACTGTCGAAAATTCGCTGTTCCGCAATTTTGAAGGCTTGATACGCGCCCAACTCGACCCTATTTGGCATCGTGTTGGCGGCAAAATAAAGCAGCTTATAAATGACGTTGGGACGCTCCGTCGTTTGCTTAGGTGATAAGCCTGACTATGCTCCTTTCTCCTAAAGCCAGAATATTCTTCTTTGAACCATTAAGCCATATCGGGTCTTACGACTGTGTTTCGTTCAATTCATTTCTGGAGGCGATAAGGGATGCGAACGAACCTGATCCGCTGGCCGGCATCCGGGGAGACTTGAATATCAGCCCGTGGCTTCTCATGGATTCCACCGACACGGTGTTTAAAATGGCAAAGCAGCGGGTCTTCGTGCGAAAGACGAATAGCGATCAGCAAGGAGGTCAGCGGGCGGACGGGTCAAACCCGCAGGGCGGAGCTTCAACAGAATCGAACGAGCATGTACCATCCCATATTGTTCCGGTGTTGGAAGAGCAGCCAAAATGGAAAGCGCTATATCAGGTTCTGCAAAATCTGGAATCAGAGCGGAGAAAGCTTTTGGAAGCAGGAAAAAGTAGAAGCTTCTTGTGCACGAACTGTCCTAATAAGGTTTCTGGTGTTTTCCAGGTCCTGGCCCAATACTCATAATGGTGGATGGAGACCGGACCTGCCATCAGCTCCGCGAACTGCTGAATGGCTTTGAGATCACCCCTCTCGCCGCCGCCTCCATTTCACCAACATTCTCCCCTGTAAAAAAGAAGCGGAAACGCGACGTCCACCCGAGTTCAGATGATCCACACCCGCCGCCTGCCCCACCCGTTCGGCAATCCTCAAGCGGCGACCGCAGACGAAAGCGCGGCGGTGGTGCCGCTACTCCCATAGCTCGACCCCCGCTGCCCGCAACTGCGACGTGTGCCGCCACAGTCCCAACCCGGGATGAAGCACCTCGCTTCAGTGCCCCCGGGTCGCAAAAAATGCTCACACGCCTACTAGGCAGGTACTTCCGCTGGCGCAGGGTTGTGCCGAAAGTGCAGCGAAACTTGAGGTTCTTGAAGAATCGGGGTCGTGCCGTTGCCGGCGTTGCCACCACTTCCAGTAGGGGTGGAGCTGCGGGTGGTACCGGCAATGGTTCGGGAGAGAGGCCCGGGTTTCCTGGACGGGGCAGTGGCGCCGCACCTGGAAGCTCTGTTGGCGGGCGCGGGACGTCGACGGCGTTTGTGCGAAGGCGGCAGCGAGGGGGCGGCTCTGCTGGTGCTGCATTGGCACGAGGTGCAAGTGACCAAACAACTTTTGAAGAAGATGCAAAGAAGGCTTTGGAGATGTAAGACCCTTTTTGATGCTCTCTTGGGCTCTTTCATCCTTTCGACGCCTCGATCACCCAAATGCCGCGGAAAACACGCAACTTACACCATTTCTTCACCGTTGATTGATTAGGCTTGATGCACTCCGCAAAGACGATGAAGGCGACCGCGAACTCTTTGACCTTGATGACATGGATACTGGTGTTGATGATGGCGACGCGAGCGACGCCGCTCGTGTTGTCCGTCAGCATCTGTTTGATCCTGACGCGGAGCTGGACCCGGACCTGTTTGATCGGCACTTTGCTCTTGTGCCAGCGGAGGCTAGTATCGTCATACGCCCCTACGCCACCACCTCTTCGGGATCGTTTCAGTCGTCTGGTGACGAGGATAGCCGTGCGCTGGAGTCGCTTGCGCCGCGATGGGTCATTTTGTATGATGTGGACGTGGGGTTTGTTCGCAGGCTGGAGGTGAGGTTAAAGACTGAGTGGGTGGCTTTGGCCGGGGTCGGAACTCACATGTTCCTGAAGGTCTATCAAGTGACAAACCCAACGGTCAACCTTTCCGTGTACTTCATGGTCTATGATAACTCTGTCGAAGAGCAGCGCTACCTTTCACTTCTTCGGAAGGAAAAGGACGCATTTGAGAGACTGATTCGCGATAAGTCGGTTCGTACCCTTTGACATTATCGCCGCACACCCTTCATCCCCTAAGGTGGGCACAATTCTCATAAACTCAGGTCATGGCTATCCCCATCGATCAAGACGGACGAATTGAAATGAATCCCGAAGAGAAGTTTTGGAAGAGCCTCGACACCCGGCTCGCGGGTGGTCAGCGAATTCCCGCCAATGAAGCCAATCAGGTTGGAAGACAATCTCCGCCCCTTCGTTTACGTCGTCTACGTCAGTCTATATTCGTTTGTGCTAAAAAGCCTAAGGTCATTGTCGACGTCCGCGAGTTCGGCTCCGCCCTACCCCTGCTCCTCTACTCCCAAGGTCTCAACTTGCGCCCGTGCACCCTCGAAGTCGGCGACTACATCCTCACCCCCTCAATCTGCGTTGAGCGAAAATCCCTCCCCGATCTCGCCCAGTCCTTCAAATCCGGCCGCCTCTTTGCCCAAGCCGAGGCCATGTGCCGGCACTACCGCACCCCGCTCCTCCTCATCGAGTTTTCGCAAATCAAGGCCTTTGACGCCGGGCTTGCGACAAGCGCTGTCGGAGTCACGTCCGGCGGCGCCGCCACCGCGAACGTGGACCTGCAGGACCTCGGCGCAAAGCTGGTCATGCTGACTCTGACGTTTCCAAGGCTGCGGATCGTTTGGAGCTCGAGCCCTGCGGCGACCGCGGAGATTTTCGAGGATTTGAAGGTGAAGCCGGATGCTTGATTCCTCGAATGTTTGCACTTTCCTGACCCTATCACCAACCGCAACCACTATCTCCGTTTCAAATCATACCTTTCATTGGCGCCAAACTATTGCAGCGGGACCAACTGGAACCGTCCATGGAGGAAGCCATGACCATCGGTGTCGACAGCTCTTCAACCTCTGACAGCGTATACAGCATCACACCCGCTGTAAGTCCACGAATACTAATAACGCGCCATTATTGATCCATTTTTTCTTCAATTTTTTTTCTTGCCCAACTCCTAATCCAAAGGACATGGTCCGATGTTTACCCGGCGTAACGTTTAAAAACTACCGCTATGTGATGGGCCGGGCACCGAATCTGCGCGCGCTCGTGAACCTGCCGCAAGACGAGTGCGAAAAGATTTTGGGGCCGGGGCCGGGGAAGGAGCTGTACGATTTCATCAATTTCGATCCGAAACGCACCGAGTGACCAGGGAGTGGAGTCATCAAACTCGTTCTATTCATCTGTCCGTTACCTGAGCGGGGACCGTCGAAAAGAAATAAAAGAAGATTCAACGCTTCAAAAAAAAAAAAAAAAATGATAACTACGGTTTGTTGCGACCAGCTGCCCCTAAAAGTAAACCAGGCTGTGGACGAAGAAATGATCGACGCGAAAACAGAGAAAGAGATATAACGAGTGAAAAAGTGAGAGAGGAACAGAAAAAAGACGTGAAACAGAACGCCCAATCAGGCCCGAATCAAAATCCTCCTCTCGGTCGAAGAATCAACTAACTCTGTCGTCCAGGTAAGGCAGATTCTGCCTCAAGCTGCTCCATCATCCGGACCAACACCGTGAGGCTGGAAACTTGCATGTCGGAAAGACTCCGCGCGACGGACGTCTTGGACGCCGAGAGACCGTCCTCTCCAGCGGACGCTAGCATTTTATTGACATCTTGGGATAAGCTCAGCGAGTGCCTTGGAGAAAGAACGTTGGGGTCAGTGAGCGGCGACAGACGAAGAAAAGCACCTACTTCAGGTTTCGAGTGAGAACAGACATCGAGTCTAGAACGGAACGACGCTTGGTGGCTCGCCGAGCATCTGCAGAAAAGTGGCTCCAATTTCAGCACCAACATTGGGTTATGTCATGAGAGAAGACTTCTCACCACTCTGCGGCTCTGAACCGTTTCCAACACTAGCCCGCGCCGAACCGCTTTGCCCAACGCTCTCGCCGCCAGCCGTCTTACCGGCAATGTCCCCCAAACTCGTGCTCAGTACCTGCACCGAATCGCGCGTCGACCCCATACCACGCTTGAGCTCGTCCACCCGGTTCGAGATCGCGTCGATCTCGTTTGTCAACGAATCCGTGCTTGCGGCGGCGCCGCCGCTGCCAAGGCCGAGTGGCTGCCGCTGGAAACCGCTTGTTCGTCGGAGAGACGGCGCAGCCGATGGAGGACCGGATCGCGAGGAGCTACCGTTGGCGGGCTTGTTCGCGTCGAGCGCGTCAGAGGCAGTTGACCCCGACGAGCCGTTGGGAAGCTGTTCGGCAACAGAGGTTGGAGTGAAGGGAGGTAGTGGCGGTGTTGCAGCGTCCCCAACGCTGCCAGACGCTGAGACATTGAAGAGCGAGTCGGAGCCCACAAGGGCTGTCTTCGACGCGGAGAACGGTATCTCGCCGTCCAGAATGGATGACCGTGTAACAGCCGCCTGTTTTGGCCCAAAGTCTGATTCGCTCGGATGATCATCGGTGCGGGGTCGGGGAGTTGATGCTGACTGCGGCGAAAGGATGCCTCCATCAGGCACGCTAACGCTGGGTTTTTCCCGCGTAGGTGTCATTTGGCTGAGGCCATGCTGAGATTTAGAGTTGGATTGCAAGGGCAGTTCATCTCTTTCTCTTTGGGAATTTGGCGAGGATTGCGACGTTTCAGATTTCTTCAGGATGGATTGGATCATCTTCGAGTTCTGACTGAATGCGGTAGGAAGGGTGGAGTGGGCGCCAGAGTTCAAGGGCCTCCGCACGTCGGAAGCACTCGAAGAAGCCGACGTGCTTCGTTGTGGTCCACCAGACAAAGACGCTTTGTATGAAGAGCTTTGTTGGTCATGCACCGCCTATAGATAGTAGTATAGTGAGAGGACAAATAAAACGTTGACATTTTCCACTCACCGATGAGGACGGAACCGTCCGTTCTTGAGAAAAAAGTGGATGGGGCCCAGGGTGTGAATCGGTTGTGGACCGGCTATGGCCTTCTGACGGGTAAATTGGACCTTCGTCAGCGATACGCGACGGTCGAGACGATGGGTACGCGTAACCATTGACAACAGACGAAACAGCAGAAGTATCCCGGCTGCGGTTGTAAGATCTATGAGATGCGCCGGCGTCGGAAAAGTAGCCCGATGACTCTTCCATGATAGCTTGTGATTGACGATATTCCGATCGGTGAGGAACATAGTTCTCACGCCGCGGCCGCTCGTCATCCCAATCTCCATCGCGAGAGCTTGGGTACCTCGCTGACCTCGGCGGCTCCTCGCGACCAAAGCCACTTGCCATCGACTCGTACCCACTGTTTGATCTGGGTTGTGAAGGGGGCCTGCCTCCGTACTTTTGCGACACAGAGCTTTGATGATACTCAATTGTCCGTAAGGCGTCCCCGTCATAGGCGCTCATGGGACCGGCAGTGCGAGTCGTTCTCTCGGAAGGGGCGTAGCGAGATGAGGTTGTTGACAATGCATCGTCCGGTCGACCATCATCAGAAAATGGTCGATCACTCATCGCAGAGTTTGCAAGTTCGTCCGATATGTAGCGCCGATGCGGCGCTGCTCCGCTTATGCCGTAATGATCGCTCGCCGTGCTTCGGCTTTCGCGAGAAGACATCATTGGAGGAATAGCACCACCAACGCCGCGGTCGTGGCCATCATCACGATAGGCCCCACCACGACCATAGCTGGATACGAGGCTCTCACCCTGAGAGCCTCGCGGAGAAGTAATGCGGGCTGACGGGGGGGCGTAACCCCCGACAGATGAAGTTTCGCTTCCTCGACGGTACGCGTCTCGGCTCTTTTCCTGCCGGTAGGCCGTGTAAGGGTTAGGGTCGCCTGCGGGATCACCACGACGGAAGTATGGCGAAATCGGCCGTCCATCTGAGCCAAAGGATCGCTGCGCTGTTGCTGGCGATGTCGGATGCATCGGACCTGCAGGCATATCTGGCGAGAACGTGTCCCGCAAGGACCGAAAGCTCGGAGACATGGCTCTGGTTGGTGAAAGGGGGCCAGCGAGATCGGGATCATAACGGCGGGAGATCGCAGGGGAATGGGGCCGACTGTATTGATCGGAAGGGGGGACTCGAGGTTTTGATGCGTTCAGCGAGTAGTACGTAGCGCCTCCGCTAGGGCCCTCGTAATGCTGCTGCCGCATGTAAGCCGCAGAGGAAGGATGGAGGTCGTGGTCGGCGCGGGCACGCACTTCGTCGTCCCGATCGCGGTACCCGCTGCTGCCTGGAACAGCGACACCCGAGCGATGGTAGGAAGAATGCGGCCGACGCGCGCCAGTGGCATCGCCAAGGCCGCCCGATGAGCCTCCCCCGCCTCCTCCTCCTCCAAGACCAGCGCCAGCGTAAGGGGTATAAGGGATGGCTGAAGACGAGACCGCGGAGAGCGGCGGGCCTAACGATCTGCCGCCGCCGCCCGATGCCATTTTTTGCTTGTTGGCGGCAGACAACTTGCTTCGTTTGTTGAGTCTGTCCCACACACAACCGCCGCCTGACCGTCGTCCCCGCCGGAACCCACTTACGGCATACGAGAGCGCCCAAGGATGTATCAGAATCGGAAAGAATTCTCCACGCACTATGCGTCGAGCATCCCCCCCAAGAGATCGACCAATCCGGGCCGCCGTCCGTTGTTCAAGTCGGTCCACCGGATACTTGAGCCATTCCTCTTCGTCGCAAAAACTCCTGTCCGATATTTATCATGTGCTTCAAAAGAAATCGCCGCTCGTAAGACGGGATGCGACAGTGCGAGGCTAGTTTCCAGAACAGTGTTCGGATGATAAAACTTCTATTTTTGGCGTCTAAACGAGATCAAGGAGCAAAAAGAGGGAACTTTTTGTTGCGCACTTCTTTTGCAGAGATCACTCCCTCTACGCAAGCGCGAGTGCGCGGGTGTCAGTAATCGGATATATTCCGCGGACTTGCGTATCGTGGGCAGTGAGTAACTTCAGCACTTGATCGACCTCACCACAAGGAGCTTTCCCTCTTGCTTGCGAAAACCAATATCCATCCCTTAGAACCGTGAATCCTAGAGCAGACCTCTTCGAACTCGCAGCACTACGTAAGTGGCCACGAGCTGTGAACGGTAACTGTGAGTCCAAAGTCGACTAAAACCTTAGGCCGATCCAGCCGAGTAAATGTCAACAAAGCCTTCGTCCTCCCGATCGAGAAGGGACAAAGATGACACAAACAACCCAGACGTACTCCTTCCCGGTATTGGCAACTATGTGTTCCAAAAAACCGTTGGAGAGGGGAACTTCGCGAAAGTGAAACTTGCAAAGCACAAGCTGACGGGTGACGAGGTGAGATGATTTCTAGGCGAACCAAGCGGTGTTCACCGACTCAAATAGGTCGCCATCAAAGTTATCGATAAGACGACCTTGGACGAGAAAAAGTTGGGAAAGTTGTACAGAGAAGTTCGAATTATGAAGCTCCTTCACCACCCACACATTGTCAAGCTTTACGAAGTCATCGAGACGAAACACACAGTTTTCCTGGTGATGGAGTACGCATCGGGCGGAGAGTTGTATGATTACCTGGTGGTGCACGGAAAGATGAAAGAGAAAGAGGCGAGGGCTAAGTTCCGGCAAATTTTGAGTGCCGTCAGCTATTGCCATAAGAAGCGAGTCATTCACCGTGATTTGAAAGTAGGTTTTAAGTCCCTGAATAATTCCCCTTTAATGACTCACCCGTCGACATTAGGCGGAGAACCTACTTCTGGATTCCAACCTGGATATAAAGATTGCCGATTTTGGATTTAGTAACCACTACGACCCAGACTCTAAACTGGACACCTTTTGTGGCTCGCCTCCGTAAGAACTGTTTGGCAATCTTTCTGAGACTCTAACCAATCGTCATAGTTATGCAGCACCGGAGTTGTTCCAAGGGCGTCGTTACACTGGTCCCGAGGTCGACATTTGGAGCTTGGGTGTCATACTTTACGTCCTCACCACTGGTTGCTTGCCATTCGACGGAAAGAATTTGCAAGAAATGCGAGAATCAGTGTGCCGCGGAAAATACAGGATACCCTTTTATCTTTCGGATTGTAGGTACAGTTTTCTGAAGAACTTTATTTCTTATCGCAGCTTTGGCCAGCGTGTGAAAAACTTTTGAGGAAGTTTCTGATCAGAGACCCATTCAAGCGGGCAAGCTTGGACATGCTCACTGACGACCCTTGGATCAACGAAGGGTACAATGACTCGCCAGTGACGGGAGACATTTCAACTAAGGTCGAGGAGGACGAAGCAGTCATCCGTATCCTGGAAACCAAATACCACATTGACCGGGAAACGGTTCTTCATTCGTTACGCGAGAACTTGTACGATGACGTGGCAGCCAACTACTACTTGCTGTACTACGAGAAGATGGGCAAATTGCACGCAACGGAGGCTCCACCAGCAATCACAATTGCAACCCATTCCCCTCCTATTGCAACTGTTCACGACGAAGTGAAGTCCGCGCAAGCTGCGTTCCCCTCTGTTGTTCCAGCATTGGATACTTCGGGATCAGCTGAACAGACGCAGATGGAAAGAATTGAGGAGGATGGAGTCGCCCCTCTGAACGGGCCGCCGCCAGTGAATGCCCGCCCGTTGGTCAAAGCAAAGCCAAAGAAGCGGCGTTTCACCGTTGGTGGCGAGGCGGATATGCAGAAGATGGCAGACGAAGACGAGGAAGCTGCAGAACTACTGAAAAAGATGCAAGTCGGGGGCGGTGTACAGTCCATTCAAGAAGAAGCGCCAGCGATGGCTGTATCCAATTTGCTGTATGCCTCAGGTGCAGCCCCCACTGGCGGGTCAACCGGTTCTGCCAACTCCCCGTCCGCAGCGCCGACGCATCTCTCCCCTCCAGCGCCAGCACCGCAGCCGCCGCAGACTGCTCCGGCCTCCGACGACGACAGTTATGGTACTCAGGGTCGGAAACGCCACAACACAATCGTCGGGCTTTTGCGGAACACCATTCGGCGTCAATCCGATGTCAGCGGCCTCGTCCCCATTGTTCCCATTTCCGAAAGGCACCAAAACCACAACAATGACCAGATGGGCGCCATCGTCGAGTCAGGTTTCGTGGGCGATGGCCCGGCCATCGGACAGTCGGCAAATACTATGGAGTCCATTTCGTCCTCTGTTGCTCGAGTAACATTCGGGGATGACAACAAACCGCGCTCTCTCCGTTTCACGTTCAACTCCAACACAACAAGCTCGAAACCGCCCGACGAGATTATTGGGCTCATAGTTGCAACGAGCGAGAAGCTTGGCGTACAGCACAAGCTCCAGTCTCGCTTCCTGTTGGAGTGTGTTTGGGCCGGACCTGCAACGGTTGCTGGCAAGGATAGCGGCGTGAAATTCGAAATCGAGGTCTGCAAACTGCCGCGGCTCAAGAATCTTCATGGGCTGAGGTTTAAGCGCGTAAGCGGTTCGACCTCAGACTACAAGGAGATTTGCGAGAAGATCCTTTCACTGTTGGTGCTTTAAAACACTTGTGGAAGCTTTTTGGGACTCTTAAACGAGACGGGTTATTATTTTCTCCTTTAAATGAAATCATTTTCACATAGTCATTACAGCCTATTTGAAGTGGAACGAGTGTGAGAGCTGGATGGTGGGCGCGATTATTCGCAGATGGATGGGCTGAAGCGTGTCGGAAGAGCAGGCAGAACGCGGAGACATTTTTTTTTTTTTTTTTTTTTTTTTTTTTTTTGCTTTTTACATAACCGTTTTCCGAGCCAACAGGGACACGCGACGCGCGCTACGCGCGTATAGAAAAACAGGGGAAAAAAGCGCGGTGCGCTGCGGGACGAGACAGAACAAAATCGAGAGCGGCGGCGGCTTTTGCGTTGCTGTTGTTGTTTCAAACATACTCGCACAAAACACACAATCTTGCTCCGCACCCTCCTCCCCCCCCACACTTTCCCTCGAAACCCCCCGACTCCCGAACATTCGGGAACGCGTTCACGGACCGCGACTCGCCTGTCCTCCTATCCTGTGCCGTCACCTCATCCCGCCGTTCGAGCGCTCACAAGTCATCCTTTCGAGAATTCACCTCACGACCGCGCCGATCGCTAGTCAACAGCCATCCTTCCACTCTTTTTCTCACGTAAGGGAGAGTCATTTTGTTCCCGCCATGCTTCGCCACCCTCTCCCTGCAGCCCAAGCTGCTATCTAATCCCACCGATCAGCCTTCATTTCTCTACGCTTCCTTTTTACATCCCTCTTTTCTGGTGGATAGCATCAGTCACCGACCCGAATTAGTAAGGTTTGTAAATACACTGCGAAAATCCAACTAACATGAAAATGAACAGGAACACAGGGCTCTTCTCAATAGCTCCAAATGAGCTCGACGACCTTTCGCCTTGAGTATTACAATCCATCGCTCGAGCTTCCACCCCTTTTCGGCCTCCCGGCGGCACGCAAACAAGAATCGTGCCAGGTCCGCCGAGACAATTCACCTCTGTCGCCTCGGCTAACCCCGAGCCCGGAACTGGAACGACCCAAGCTCACAGAGTGCTACCTGCCACCACTGAGTACCTCTGACCGCCGTCATCACGACCTGACAGAAATCGAAAGTCTGGCTGCCCTCGTTCGAGAACTCGATGTCGAAATAGACGGCATAATCGTCGCTGCGTTCCATGACCTCACTCAAAAAGCCAACACCCGCGAGTTTCTCCCGGCTGCCTCAAAGATGTTTACCTTCTTCAATGAAATCAAGGAAAGGCGGAAGCGGTGCTGTGCCGGTGCATGCAAGATGACTCGTGAGCAAGTGTCCCAAGTCGCCTCATCCCCTCTGTTGGAGAAAGACACTTTGCTGCCTCCTTCACGCACGAACGTTTGCGGCGGTAGATTTGTGATTCCATCTTTCTACCTTTCGGTCATTGACTCCACCACAAAAGCCGTCGAACTTGTACGTACACTCGGCCTTTCTCGCCAATGCTGTAAACTAACTTGCCTTTAGAAAATCCAACGATTGGAAAAAGAGTTGAAAGCGAAAGAGCTCGAACTGGTCCAAAAAGTTGCCGAATCCGACTTCCGGCACCATCACATGGACCCGAAACCGCTGACTCCAAGTGCAAGCCACGCACCAGAAGATAATGATATTCAGGCCGATTTTGATCTCTTTCTTGCGTCCAACTCTGTTCAAGACCAGTGGCAGTGCGAAAGCTTCATTTCCAGCGCGCTGAAACCCTACGCTATGGCCAACGGTAAGTTCAGTGAAGTCAGTTAACAAGGAACAGATTTGCTGACTCTTTTACAGACACTCAAAAGGCGAACCTCGACACCACTTCTATTTCTAAAGATCCCATCATCCCAACACCTCAAAGTCTTCCTCAGGCAAAGGTCGCCACCGACGGCCCCGTCGGAGTCGCAGTCGAAACCTCCTCTCAAGAGAAATTCGGAGCATCTCAGCTCTCGGTTCCTGGGACAGCGTCAAAATTCACAGTCCCACACTTTGGATCCAGCGAACATATTCCAGGCACGCTGCCATCTGCGCAATTCAAAAACCACCCCTTCTTTCAGCAAACGCAAGTGCCGGTTCAACCGCTCGTTCCAATGTTCATTCCCCAAAGGCAATTCCCCCATCGGCGATTCCCTTTCGTGCCTCTTCAAGTAGGAAAGCCTATGGGATCCCATCCATGCTGCCAGGTCGATACGACCGAGCTCATTCGCTTAGGACTAGTTCCAAACGCGCGAATTCCAAGCCACCTTAAGGATAGCGTTGTTAGAATGCTGAAGGCAAACAAACATCGCAGTTCCGTCCTTCATCATCGTCAACGTCGGGAGCTCGTATTCCCCCAACGATATGATCCCATATTTGGCCAAAAGTGCAGAACCCAATCGACTATGGATCACCCCGACTTTGCGCATCAAACAGTGCAAAGTCTGCAAACAGTTCCTGCATTGTATGAGAATCGGCCGAAAATACCGAATCCCTTGAACAATCCACGTAGCCGCACAGTCTTTCGGCCTCAGGTTTCGTCTACATTGCCTGCAAGGCCTATGCCTTCGAATTCTATGGCGAGTTCGCAATTTGCCTCTCGACAGGGAGTCCAAAGGCAGGGACTTCAAGCCATCTGTGGCCCTCTTGGTCCCAATTCTCGATTCGTGATCGGCGCTGCGCGTAAATTAGGAACCCCCATTGCCCAACCTGCAAACTCCGCAACCCTTCAACCTCTTCCGCCACAACTCGTGCGATACCCAGCACCCCCACCCCTTGCCCTTAACAGCGCTGCAAGTCGATTCCAAGCTGCGAAACGCCCTCTTCCACCCGCTACTCCGAAAATCTCACCAGCGAATGGAATGCCTGACAACCAACCAACGCTCCCGACATACCCAGCTGGCGGCGTTGCCCCAAAACGCATCCCACCACCGGGCCGGAACTTTACACCTTTTCAGCCATACCCCAGCGCTCGACCCATAGCCCATCCGACCGCCTCCCGCCCTATTCCCCGCAGGCCAGCTCCAGGCTCGCATCAGTCCGCTCAAACGATCCCTGCCATCCCAGCCTTCAACTACCTGCCGCTCAAGAACCCATCATTCGCCTACCCCGTCGCCCACAACCTCTCCTTCAACAAGCCCGCACCGCAAATCGCCCTTCTGGCCTTCCCGGAATTCGACCCTCACCCCACAGGACTGCCACGACTCACACCCGCCGCCCACGCTACCGCCGCCGCCCTGCCCCCACTCGCTCCCTCCTCCTCCGCCCCGACAAAACGAAAACGCGCCCACCGCGACCTCCACGTCTTTATCCAGCCCGCCGCCGGTAACTGCGTCCCCGGCGGCGTCCGCGCAGCGGCAGCGTTGCGCCCGCAGCAGGATCTCACCCCGGTCTCGGCCACCCCGCCGCCGCAGCAGCACCAACAGCAGCCGCAGCTGTTCCCCTCGACGCGCCGGCCGCTGCAGACTGCATCGGCCTCCGCCTCGATCGCTGCGCTCCCTGCTTCGCCCGCGACCGCAGGCGGCTTGGATGCAGCCTCGGCGTCCGCGCTCCCGGGTCCCGTCGACCTCGGCTTGGCGTTGGCTGGGATCGCCGAGGAGCCGTTCTCGTTCCAGGCGCTGCTGGAGATGGCCCATCCGAGCCTCGAGTCGATGTCGCCGGCCGCAGAGCCGACTGACGCCTGCGAGCTCGGCGGCGTGAAGCGCGCCCGTGTGGACTGCTGAGATGCGATCGGCGTCTTTGCGCGTGTTTGGACCTCTCGTTCTGAAAGTCTCTTTGCATACTCTCACAACGCTTCACTCGGTCCCCCGTCATCCCCTGGTCTTCAAAGTGTCCCTCCTAGCTGGCTGGTCTTGCCGGATAGAAAATGTGGGATCATACTTTTGTCATGCAGAGATCTCCGTTTGCTTTTTCGTTGGCACCATCCCTTTTGCTCTCAGGCAATTAGAGCGAGCGCAGTATATCACTTTTTCTTTAGACGCTCATCTTGTTCTCCATCTTCCGGACGCTTTGATACGCGACACTTCAATATCTACGTTTTCCTTCCCCCTCCTAAACCCCAGATTTCCTACTTGTTCCCAGCCCCGAAACTCTTAACTTTCTGTTCAAGATCCATCATTGATTTTTTTTTTTCTTTCTTCCACTCATTCCCTTTGGGAGAAACGTTGCGAAACTTGCCGCGAATTTGGCAGAAAAATATTGTTGCGAAAGGCGTGTGCGCAAATACAGCTGGGCGGAAAGAATGACACTGTCTACGCCAGTGTGGACCGAATGGAATCCACTGCATGAATTCCGATTTCTCAATTTAGTAGGAAACGCCCTAAAAAACAATGAAACAGACATCCCTAGCCACATAATTTATTCACAACAGTTTAACGTTATTCTTGGGCGAAACAGGCAGTGGCGGGAGTTTACGGCGGTCCGAGTGTCACACGAGGGAAGGAAAGTATCTCGACTATTGGGAGGAAAAATGAAGAAGGGAGGGTTCGCATCTTTCGAGATACGGAATACAAAAGGGCTGCTGGAGACGAGGAGGGATTCTGCAAGTGCTGTTCGAGAGAGAGAAAGAGCGTATGATAGGCTATATAAAAACACATCATCGGGACTAAAACGGTAGAACACGGGGAAAGGCGAGATCGGTCGCGACCGGAAATCGACAATAGGCAGTGCCCACATGGAGAAGTATTAAACGAGAAAGGGAGAAAAAACCAGGGCAGAGGTGCAAAAGCCAACCCTCCTCCTCCTTCACCAAAACGCAAAGTACACCTCACAGCTCGGCGAATACACGACAAAATTCGCGTCCGGCTGCAGCACCGCGCAAAAGTTCCCACCGGCCTCGCCCGACCCGGCCGCGCTCGGCGGAGTCGACTCCCACACGGCGACCCAGCCGGTCTCGTACCGCGCCCACATCCTCAGCACGCCGTCGTCGTGCATCTTGAGACCCGTGTACCAGATCGCCTGCTCGTCGATCTGCGCGCTGTTGCTCCGCCAGTACCACGCCGTCGCCGTGTCCGCCTTCCAGTACGAGATCAGCTCGCCGTCCGTCTCCGGCTGCACCTGGCTCCACCCCCAGAACTCGGTCCACGTGCCGAGGAACTGCGCGTACGGCGTCGAGTAGATTGTGGGGTAGTACGAGTGCGCGTAGATCGTCGAGCCCCACCCGCATTGCGCGCAGGCGCCAGCGGTTTCGACGCCACGCCGCAGGAGGTGGGACGCGCGGCGGTATAGGCTGCGGAACATGGTGTTGAGCGTCGGTGGGTCGTTCGGCGGCGTCGGCGACGGCGATTTGGACGAGGAGCCGCCGCCGCTGTCGGGCGGGGCGGAATCGTTGTTTGTTTCGGATGCCGGCGTCGCGCTGTCGGTTGGGGTTTCGGGGCTTGGCGTCGGCGCTTCGGTTGTTGTTGTGGAGAGGTCAGGGTTGTTGGCGTTGGTGCTCGGCGCGTCTGCTGCGGTGCTCAGTGCGTCTGATGCGGTGTTTGAGGCGGATGGTGGTGGCGGAGCGGACGTTGGTTCAAGAGACATCGAAGGAGGATCTGTGGTTTCTCCCCAACCAGATGTCGCCGTCGCCACAGTCTGGTGTGGCTCTTCCCCGCCAGGGCTCTCCAGCCCCAAAGATGGCGTGTGCTCAGGAGTCGACTCGGACTTTGACTGGCTGGAGAGCTCGCCCGTTAATGTTCCTATGCTAGTACTGCTCTGTTCCCCGCTATCGATGCGCGGTGCTTCGCCCACGCGCGCAGCTGCGTCCAACGTACCCTCCGTCGCGGTAATGCCCGGACTTGAAAGCTCGTGAGAAGCCCGCGTCGAATTTGCGGACTCGATCACCACGGGCACCGTGAAATTCTCTGTTGCGGGTGGTGCGGTAGTAGAGACGGATGAAACAATGTCCCCGGTGGCGGCACGAATGGCATCTTCAGTTCCCGTTGCAGTGTGTGCCTTCGAAAAACTTTCCGAGACTGGCAAGGCTGAAACGGGGGACTCGCGTTGCTCGCTCACTGCATCGCTCGTCCACGTTTCCTTTGATGTTTCCAAATTCGTCGACGGTGTTTCTCCAGAGTAGGTTGTCGAATCGGCGACCGACAAAGTTTCGATACTCGACGACTCAACGAAAGTAGAAATTCGCGAACTTTCCGTTTCCCACACCACTGACGTTGACAGTGTATCAATGGAAATGACCGAGGGCGAATGCGTGTTGGTCTCTTCCCACGATGAATAGACGTCGTCAACCGTCTTGGACTGTAATTCCCAACTAGATCGCAGCGTCGAGCCCATTGACATAGAGTCACTTGTGATTCGAGGCTCCGAAGAAGACGCCGAGCTTTCCAAAGTTGGGCCGACGAGCACTGTTTCAGACGCTTGAGAGGCTTGCGCCCATGACCTTGTCGGCTGCGGCTCGACGGGGGCAATTGGGTCGGACGAAATCGCGAACGAGGGAACGCGCTGCGGCAAAGAGGACTCTTCCGCAGCTTTGCCTGCGGTGGTTAGAGGCGTCGGCGACAGTGCGCTGGATAAAGTCCACTCGGGCACCGCGACAGCGTCGAAAGAAGAGGAAAGAGACGTTTCCGACCAAACTGGCTGAGCGGTTGCAGCAGGCTGTGTTGACATTGCTGTTGGTAACTCGGTTACGACGGCCTCGGCTGAGCTTGATGTGGGCATTTCCACGCTCACGCTTGTGGGTGACGATACCGAGGTAATTTTCGTTGGTGACGCCACCTTGGAAGAAGATGGCCCGGTTGTCTTGCTGCTGCTCGTTGAACGGGGTCGCCTGGGCTTAGTTGAAGATATTTGGACAACAGCAATTGTCGTTGACGAGGGCCAAGCGGCACCGCTTGAGTCGGACGAGTTGAATATCGAGCTGGAGTGGTGAGATGAGGAAGTTTGCTTGTCGGATGACACTGTCGTGTCACTTGGGGTCCAGACTGGAACTGTAAGTATCTGTGCGTCGATCGGGTGTGAGCTCGCGAGGTCCTGAGTTTCCGTACTCCGATTCGTGGTCGGAGTCTCTGGCTCTGGTTCTGGTTCTGTCTTTGACGATGGAGCGCTGGCTGGAACAGTCAAAATGTCGGTCTGCGTGTCGACCGTCGAAGTCGAGGCAGGACCGATTGATCCAGAAAAATCATCGACTGTTGAGCCATTCGATTCAGTGACCGACCCTAATAGCGACGAGGGGGACGCCCCAGCGCCAGAGAGTTCTTGTACCGCATCGGCTACTTTATCCACGGTAGAATCAATTTGGAGCACGGGAAGGACCGACAATGACGTCACGGGCGACGATGACGGCAACCCTGGGCTGACCAGGGCGGTCGCCAGGTCTAAGGGGGCGTTGATGCTTGCTTCGGCGGTGACGGGGACAGTCGCAGCGGGCAGCAATTCTTCCTGAAAGAGCGGCCAGGCGTCGGTTCCAAAGTATGCTACGATGCAACGATGGGCGAGAAGAGATCAGTCGAGGGTGGGGGATTACGGCTGAAAGTCCTGATCCGGAACAAGAAAAATGGGGGAAGAAAACGAAGAACAACAAATCTTACGCGAAAACGACACGAAGACGAAGAACACCGACGCTGTTGAAGTCGCGACCAGCATTGCTCAAGCAAGAGTGGAGTGGAAATGCGGCCGTCGTCCAGCAGGAATGAGGGGGGTGTGTGTCCTTTCTATATGAACGTACTACTCTTCGGTCTAGTCGGGGGGCTGACGTCCTGTCGCCCAAGTCTGTGGCGGGGCGGACTCTTTTCAACTTCACTGCTCTCGGTGAGTGGGGCGGTTCCGCCGGACTGCTTGCTCCTCCTTGTATTTATGGTAGGGTATTGTTCGAGCAAGGGGGAAGGGGGGCGAGGGGAAGGGACAGGCTGCTGGGTTTGTTATCTGATGTGCTGTGCTCGTTCTCTGGGCCCTCCCTGCCTCTCTTTGCACATTTGTCTCTCTCCCTTCTTCTTTTTCCTCTGCCTTCCAAAAGTGTTCGGTCATCGCGTAGCCGAGCCCCCGAAAAGAGAAGGCAACGCCTTCCTCCCCTGGAACTTGCCGTGATCCGTTTGTCTGTCTGTCTGTGTCTGGCTCCTCCCTTGCCTGCGAAATTTTCGCGTGTTCCCACAAAACAAGGCAAGGGTCCAAGGGCGTTGTCTCGATTGGAAATAATATTCGCTTCGTTTTAACTCCAACAAAGCCCCACACACAATAATACAAGCAAGGAACACGCGACAGCTAGATTTAAGAAAAAACGCCTCAGCAATTATGATGGCATCATGTGTACCAAGGCTCAATTTATCCCCGGCGAGGGTGAATCCAAGGACACGATAAGACGCAAATTACCAAAATACCATCATCGGCGTTCAGATTGGAGATAGGGGGGCGAAGGGGCGAGCGAAGATGGATGTGGGGATGCTATTTACAAAAGGTGTAAAAAACGCTCACGCGGCGAAATGGTTCGACATCGAAGTGGATACTTGCACGGAGGCAACGTCCAGTTCTGGGACTGTGCAGCGTAGCAAAAGTGCGGATTAGTATGCTGGCAGAGACGGCAAAGAAAAAATAAAGCTACTCACTACCAGTCTTTTGCGCGGCCGAACACAAGAGTTAAATACCTGTTCGGAGATGCGTTAGAATAGCACGAGAGTCTCATAACAGGGGCAAGGCAATGTTGGCGGAGGTGAATGGCCTCAGAAAGTGAAGAAATTCGAAAATCGCGCATCAGGTCACATTTATAAAAATGTGATTCAGGGTTTTGTCATAGCTGTCCTCCTTGGCAATTTCAACTGAGCGCGGCCGGCGGATAAAAGAACGGTTCTCACTAACCTTTGAGCTGCAGGACAATGCTTGCACGTGAGCTCCCCCCCGGAAAGTCTAATTTCAGTACGGGTGAAATGGTCAAAAAAACTTGCACTAACAGTCGTCGGGGGAAAAGGGCCAAGAGAAGTCGCGGGAGCGCGGCGGAAGGTGCTCAGGGAATTGTAGTTTCGTAATTGTTTAGTCTCTCATCCGGTGAAGTTGAGATGAAGGTGCTCATCAAAGCGTCGCGTTTAGAGGTCTTTCGCCGAATGGTTGGAGAGGGGATTGATGGGAGCGAGCGGATCTGTACTAACCGGAGCGGCTCCTGCCGGCGTTGGCTGCCTCAGTCCATCTGTGGCTGTGGATAGAAAAAAGGCAGTCAGTGGCGGTACCGGACGGTCGCGATTACAGCGGGGAGGGTTGATGGCAGCAATCAGAGGAGTGGGGAGTCAGAGATCTTGGTGTAATAGCATTTTTGATGTGGGATCAGCACGTAAGACTCAGTCCAGGCTTTTTCGTCATCCCCCGCTCTATGTCCGCTTGCCCCAGGTCTCAATTCATTCGCGGTGCAATCATCTGCCACCTACCGAGCAGGATGGTCTCACTTATTGAGTTTTAGCGATCGCCCAGAGAGTATTTATTGCGGCGGAAGTGCAGTTCTTCGCCCTTGTCACCCAAAATCGCCAATTAATACTTATTCTCCGATTTTGTTTCGTTTTCCTTCTTTCCTTCTCCTGACAAGTCAATGAATCAATAACTCTCCTCTAGTATAAAAATCGCACTCGCCAACTTCCATTTCTTCGGGAAACCGTTAAGGATCGCAGCTGTTCACACCAGTCGAAGCACACTGACAGGAAGACTCTTCCTCCCTCTAGCTTCGAGGAAAATCCTCGGACGCCTGGCCCAGAAATGGGCGCCTGTAACGCGCTCTCTTGGCTCCTCTCCCCCGCGGGGAGGGGTCGGGAGAGTGTGTGGGGCAGTCGGGGCGTGGATGTTTGGGGCCACTACGGGGAGGGTGGGCCGGGGCGACTCTCGCTGGGCGCGGAGATCCATGATCGCGTCCTCGGGGCCGCATCCCAAACTCGGTCTGCCGCTAACTCCCTAGTCCTCTTCCCACCCGACAGTTCGTCTTAGCAAAGTGACGCGATTGCAGTCTGATGGCCTCTTTTGGCCTCAGCCTGTAACAGAACGAGGTTTACTCTAGCGGTTTCCCCCCCCTACTTGACATCCCAACTCTTTCCCGCCCATCAACCATCAGAACTAAGGATGATGCGTGGGAAGAGTCTTGGATCGCCAACAAGGACTCTTAGGTCGGTTCCACCACCTCCTCACCTTTACCTTTCATCGCGAAGCCGGTAACACTCTGTGGCCGCTCGGCGTTTCGCTCGCCGGGAACGATCTTCGCGGGTCGGACCTGTACGAGTCGTTTCGCCGCGATGGGTGGCTCCAATTTTTCATCATTGGCGAGAACAGCGAGATGGCGTTCCATTAAGGAGCGGTCAGTTCCACTTGTCCGATCCTCCAGTCTGCCGTCTCGATATTGTGACTCTTTTGTTACGTATATTGACCTATGTTTCGTTGTTCGCTTTCGTGCTCATTATTTGTCGACAATTAATAAAAGATGGCTATCTTATTCTCTTTATACTCGTCAACCCCACATTTTCCGGCCTCAGAACCCGGACGGGTCGGTCTTTGAAAAGATACTTGTGCTTGATCAGTGCTACGATTTCGTGACGCTTTGTGAGGACAGGCGCCTGGCCAGCCGTGCTGCCGGCCTTCGGAGGGTAGTGCTGATCCTCGTCAGCAATCGCTCCAAAACCCATCCGGTCGCACGACTTGATGTCCGTTGTCTGCAAGACTGCCAGTGGCTTCGGCAGGAGGACCTTTTTGCCGATCAGGCGGTGCCTCCCGATCATCAGAACCGGCGTGCCATTCTGGTTTGGATTCGGGAGAGGAGTGGAGAGTATGGAGTGGGATTCAGTAAGGTGAAGTCCACTCCCGAAACAGAAAGGAGAGGCGAGGGTCGGCCCTGGTGCGAACAGCACACACACACACACACACACACACACACACACACACGCATACACACACACATACACACACCTCAAAGTCGAGCGTCGCAAGGTTAACCGCACCCCGCGGCCGCCCGTCGTCGTCGCCGTCTCCGTCACGGTCGTCCACATCCATCGGCGTCCCGCCGGGTTCACCGTACCCGCCGCTGCGATCTTCGCCATCGCTGCCGCCGCGCCGCTCGAGCTCCGCCTGCGGAAGCTGCACGTCGATGGTGCCCTGCACCTCGACAAGCACCCACTCGCCAACGTCCTCGTCGTCGCGGGGCGAGGTGTCCGGACAGTGTCCGGAGGAGGAGTGCGGTCGTCGTTTGACGTGGACGGGGAATTGCATGGGAGCGATCTGAAAAATATTATGGGACCTTCTTTCAGTTTTGGCCGCTTTTCGTCATGTACCCGGCGCCGTCGTTGCCGCATGCGTAATCATTCACCCTCATCCCTGTGATCCGCTACGCTGCGACCTTGCGCAGCCGCGACATTCCTGACCAGACGACATGCTGCCTCGACTGCCATCGCCCGCCATCGGCCGCACTGCACATCGCTATGTGCTGCGCCCACCAACCCGCCCAGGGACGAAGCCGCCGTGCGTTCCTCCTACCTAGCCAGACTGTCGCGTTGCCTTCAGGAGGCAGCGCGTGACAGGGGTTGGAATCGGACAGGATAGAGGTGATTTTCACTTCACCGCAACCGCCCAGCCAATAATGGAGCCGAGAGCGCCGTATCGCTCCAGGGCTTTTGACAACATAACGCCGCAAGCGTGCGAGCGATCCCCCATCAACCAAAACCACTTCGCAGGATGCCTTGCCCAACGACGGCGGGATAGGAGCAGACGACCGCCGGCTTGATCGGCAGCTTAAAACGTGAGACGCTGCCGATGATGAGGCCGGTTCTTCTCGAGCTCGGTGCAGACCCTGTCGAGGATGGCCGCAACCCCATCGACGGCGGCGATGGTGTCGCCGCATGCGGGAGGGTGCGGAGGATGACGCCCGAGCGTCGTTTTCCATTCATTCGGTTTGGTGATCCCTGTTCCATATTCGAAGAGAGGTCTATGGGCGGGCTGTAATATTAATACAATGTCTCCTACATCTGGGCAGGGGTTGCTCCAAACATTTGAAAAACGACGGAAGAAACGAAGCGGACAAGCAAGAAAGTGGTTCAAGGGGAGTCTATTCCGTCAGTTTGAGAGGGGTCTGGATGTAGCCGTTCCCAAATAATATTTTTCAACCTTTTTTTAAAATTTTTTTTTTTTTTATTGGTGAACCCGCGCCACCAAGATTCAGAAGTCGTTCTTTATTTGCGGCCTGTTTTCGCGTTTCAGGTTTGCCCGGCGGGGGTTTTTCAGGCGACGGCCCGTGTGGCGGTTCCTACCTCGATCGCATGTGGAGCGCAATGCAAGCCCAGGCCAGCGCGTGCGCCGATGCACAGTAAAAGCGGAAGGAAAGTAGCATCGAACCGGGATCGATTTAGCGAGAGAACCCGTTTTTTTCAAAACGGTGGCGCAGTAGTTCTTCGTTTTTGGAAGGGCCTCCCTACCCCCTGATGTGTCCAATCGTTTGCTGCCGGTTTTAGAGGGACACCAACATACATCGAAAGGGAAGCGTTCTTTTTTTTTTTTTTCTTTTTCTTATTATTGGTGACCCCTTCTAATTTGCCGTTGGCCCCTGTGTCCGCTTTTTCTCGCCTTTTTTTTCCCTTCTTTTCTGCGCGGCAGTCGGCATTACAAATGGGATGCGTCAGAATACGTGGGGGAGACGACATCAAGAGTTGAGTTGATTGGATTTCTGGGGAAGGGAACAAGTAGGAAAGCGAGGAGGGGTGGGGAAGTCCTCGGATTTGTGCGAGCGGAGTATGGACTTTACACACACTTATCCGGTCCACGGGCGTGTTTGCGTGCGTGGGGAGCTTGAGGGTATTAATAAACGAAGTTGTTTGGTTGGTTGCGTTCCTCCCCCTTGCCTCAGTTTGTGGAGGGGAGTTGTTTGGGGGAAGTTGTTTGGTGCTTGGCTCCTCCCCCCTGAATTTTTTTGGTTTTCGTTCGAACAGTTCAAACAGCCAAAATTTTCTTTTGTTTCCTCAACTGGCAGCTGGCGGCTTGGTAGAAAACATTCGGTTGTTTGGTCGACACCTTTCCAACAAAAAAAAAAAAAAAAAAAAAAAAAAAAGGTGGGAAAGAAAAATTATTCACCGCAGGCCAAACATGCGCGCGTGGAGCCGGCGAGGGCCGGTTCCGCTCGGTGTTGCGGGTTGCGGAGAGTGAGGGGGAGAGAGACAGAGAGAGTGGGAGAGAGAGAGAGAGGTAGAGCGAGAGAGAATGTGAGAAGAATGTTTGAAATGGCCACGCGGTTATCTCAGTTCACCCGATGGCAGGCAAGCAAGCTCGTTCTCTGCGTTCTCTGCGACAGAGAGACAAACAAAAGGGTGACAGGCAGGCAGGGAGGGGAGCAATCGCGCAACGAATGGGAACACACGCCGTCATTCAGCTTTCGAGGATTCAATCAAACAACAACAGAAAGTGGTATTTTCCACAAGAAAAATTAAAAAAAAAAAAAAAAGAAACACAGGGACGGCGGAAACAATCGCGTTTTCCGCCATCCACGAACCTTCCCGTTTAGGAAGGCTGTTTGGGATTGTGGGCTGGGTTTTGCAATGCGTTCGACGGTTGCCCTGCTTTTTTCCCCTTTTTTCTATAAAAGTTGTTGTTGGTTTCTGGGGGAATGGGGAACAGGCCAATCACGCGCCCTGATCACGACCACCCACGCACACACACAACCAAGAGGAAGAATGGTGCAGAGACAAAGGGATGTGTCTCCCCCAATCAGCTTCGATCGTCGTTCCTGATCCTGGCGGGGCGGCGGGACTGCTGTCTGGCTCTCTGTCTCGCCGCCATTGTTCTGGACAAGCAAGCTTGCCCAAACCAGAAAAAGAAATAGAAAATACAAAAACCAAAAACGATTGTGTTTTCTCGCAGACAAACAAAAACAAGGAGCTGACTGTCACGATTGGTTGTTGGGCAGTCGTCGATGGTTTCAGAATGGAACTGAAAACAAAAAAGGAGAAGAAAACTCGAAAAAAAATATTCATCGAAAAAAGGAGAAAGGAAACGCGCAGGCCGCTCTGCAGGAAACCAATTTCTGGACTTTTTTTTTTGAAGTTTGAATATGGGTAGACCCAAGAAAATTCTTATTTTTTTTCGATTTTTCGTTTGAATATTTGATTCTCTTTTCAAACAACCAAAGTCTCAACAAGACCCAAGTTTTCTTCTTTTATTATTTTGTTTCTTTTTCGTGCGCGCCCGGCGGCGGTCTGTTTGTCTGAGCGGCCAGTTGGCCGGTCTGGGGCGGACGGCCACAAGGGCAGCGACAGATCGCGGGCTGGGTCACACCCAAACAAACATCACGACAACAAGAGCAGCAACAGCAACAGAAGAGAAAAGAAATCTTGTGCAGGCCACCAACGCAGGGAAAAATGGAAAAAAACGAGAAAAGAGAGGGCGAAAGCATATCAAAAACCGGCAAAACGGGGGTCCCCCGCACTGGGGCGGCCGAGCACCCTATAAAACCGAGACGCATCGCCTCAGCCCGCCCGTCCCTCTCCAGCCACTTTTGCCCCAGCCCTCACTCACTCGCTCTCTCTCGCTCTCTCTCTCCTCAGCCCGCTTGCTATCGCCATCATCGACGGGCGCATTCGGCGGCGATTAACTGACAAAAACACAGGATAGGCAGGCAGACAGACAGACAGACAGACAGACAGACAAACCAACTACCCGCCACTTGGCCACTCACTGACTGCCTTAACTCTGAACGCGACTTACTCGTAGTGAGCTAGCGTGCTTAGCAAATACGCTACCTCTCCTTACCGTCCACCTCCTCGCCGCCAACGCGAAGAAGACCACTCACACACACAAATGCGCTCTGACGTGTCGGCCGCCCGTAACCGGGACATCCGCAGAAACAAGAAGGCCGCCGCCGCCGCAGCTGCCGCTGCCGCGGCTGCCGCGGCTGCCGAGCCATGCCAGCTAACGGCACCAACATCGGTTCCCTCACAAGTACCGCCGGCCGGCTTCTCGTTCTCGCTGAGCGGCTCCTCGTCCTCGGACGCGGGAGCGGCAGGCATCCCGTCGCCGCTCCAGCTCAAGCCAAGCGCCCTCTCGTTCCTGTTCGACCAGTCGTCGTCGTCGACAGCACAAAGCCCCGCCGCGTTCAACCCGGCGTCGCAGAACCAGCTCCAACTTCACCTCCAACTGGACCAAATCACACAATTCCAAGCGCCCTTCCCGCAACAGCTGGCAACCCCCGTGACCGGGCCGATTCTGCCTTCGACGGTCCAGCCGTTCGACGCGCAGTTTCAGCAAGTTCACCACCACCAACAACAGCCACAACCGCAAGCGCAACCACAGAGCGGCCACCACCACCACAACCACCAGCCGCAGCAGCCCCAACAACACACCCCTCACACCCACTGCAAGAAGCGAATGCACAAGGCGCACCACAACGGCCACCACGCGCACTCCCACGCGCACTCGCACCAATGCAGCCACGGGCACCACCAGCAGCAGCCCAATGCGCAGCCTCAGCCCATGCAAGTTCAAGTGCCGCAACAGTTTTTCCAGGTTTCCGCGCCGATGGTCGCGACGTTTGCCATGCCACAACAACCGCAACAATCACTGCAACAACAACAGCAAGAACAGTCGCAGCAGTCGCCGCACCAGCAAAACCAGCCGTCTACTGCGCAGGCGACCGTGTTCATGCAGGGCTTCCAGTTTGACCAGGAGAGCGCACCGGGCGGCCAGCAGACCATCTTGATGGCGCCGCTGACGGCTGCGCAGTTCAACGCGGGTGCGCTGATGGGCTCTTTCGATCCCAGCCTGCTGCAGGAGCAGCAGCGGAAGGCCGACCCGACGCAGGCGTCGGACTCGACGCTGGCTGGTCCAGCCGTCGACGGGCAGCGCGAGGCGGCCCAGCCGATAACCAACGATATGGTGGTGAGCATCTCTCCGCCTCCCTTTTCCCTGCATCCGTCCATTCTCTCGTTTCCTTTCCGCTTTTCGCCGAGGGAAAAAAAAAAAAAAAAACACATAAAAATTTTCTTGTGTTTTGTGTGCGAAAATTTTCTCCACTCTCCGGATTGGTGCTTTTTCCCCTGCAAAAGCTGTTGAAGTTTTCCGTTGGACAAGTTTCTAACTTTGTGCTGTAGATGAACTGGTTCGAATCTGCTTTCGGTACTGTGCGAGGCAGCGCATACGACATACCCAACTTGCTCAACAACAGCGCGAGTGGCGCCTCAGACCAAGGCGCCGCCACCATGACTCCATTTGCCGCCACCGCCACCGCCATGGGCTTCCTACCCGTCGACCCTTCCATGGCAATCGCCGCCCAGAGCCACTCCCCCGTGGACGCCAGCCAGCCCTCGGAGCCGCGCAAGATCCCGTTCGCCCCGGCGCCGCGCTCATCGTCGATGCTCACTCCGTCGTCTTGGGACGACTCATGGGGGCTCAACCACCCCGGCGCGGTGGGCATGTCCGACGGCCTCTCGTCGTCCGCTCCCGCCACCGTCCCCATCTGGGACGCGCACACCGCCACCACCGGGTCCATCTTCTCGCCCTCCATGTCCGTCGTCTCCTGCGAAGACCCCACCGTCACCTCCGTCTCCCCGCACGCCCTGTCCATGTTCCACCAAGACATCAGTCGGCGCAGCTCCACCGCCTCCACCAACACCGTCGACCTGCACGGCCGCACCATCGCCACCTCCTCCCCGTCCCCATCCTCCCCCTGCGACACCTTCCACTACGAACCCGTCTCGGGCGCGTCCACACCCGGCCCGCACTCGTCGTCGGCGTCTTCGTCAAAGTCGCGGCCGCCACGCACCGGCCGCAAGCCCAAACACCTCCCCTGCCCCGCATGCGGCCGCATCTTCACCCGCCACTACAACCTCCAGGTCCACATGCTCTCCCACAGCGGCGAAAAGTCGCACGCGTGCGAGCACTGCAGCGCCGCGTTTGCGCGCCTGCACGACTTGAGGAGACACATCCGCTGCATCCACAGCAGGGAGAAGCCGTACGTGTGCACCGTTCAAGGGTGCGACGAGGCGTTTGCGCGCGCCGACGGCCTCGGGAGGCATATGAAGAGCGAGCACGGCGCGGGACCAAACGGCCAGGCGTGATCCTTTTAACTCTCCTTTCTTTGCATGGCACCCACCTTTCTCCCCCTCGCGTCAAACGATGTTAGCACCTTTCCCCCCCGAAATGTATTTGCATATCTCTTTGTCTCCACCCGCAATCAAACCCGTGTTTTCCTTGCATTATCCCCTCCCCTCGTTTTTTTCGCCGCCTACCAGTCGCAGTTGAAAACCCAAGTTCCTGCCTTTTTTTCTCTGGATGTCTACAACAGCAAGCTACCCCTCCCACCCCACTTCCAGCAAATGTTAAAATAGCGTTTATTCTCTGTCTTTGTAGACGTGATTTTTTTTCTCTGAATATGCTTTCGCTGCGACCGCCCCCTGCCCCCTTCCCGCCTTTTCGCCTTTCCCGTTTCATCTCCCGCCTGCGCCGCCTATGTAAAACCCATCCAACACCCGCTAGGAAAGCCACCGGTCTTAGATTTCATCCTGTTCCTTCTTTTTTTTATTTCGTTTGCCAGCTGGTTGCTTCGTTTTTTTGGTTTGCCTTCTCGATTTTTCTTACCGCGCGTCTACACATCTTGCCTCTGTCGCTTTTTTTTGTTTTTGTTGTTGTTGTTGTTGTTTTGTTACGTGTAACATGGGGCCAATTTCTCTCAAACTATCGATTGTGCGTTAAGTGTTTTATTTCGCTTGTGGGAATGAACGGCGGCTGTTCACTGGCGACTTTCTTCAGAAAGTCGTCGATCAGAAACAGAATAATGAAGAGCGTCGCGCTGCTGGGCTAGCGCTTGTCCAAACAAAGTGAAAAGGAAAAACCGACAGAAACCACAAGGAAAAAAACCGGAACAAAACTTTCAAAAAAAAAAAAAAAAAAAAAAAGAATTTCTGGACGATCAACCCAAAAAGACCAGGGAGAAGGCAAGCGAAGAGGGGCCGCCAGGGTGGGTGGGGAAGTGCTGGGTGGAGTTTGAGGGGACGCATTACGCCAGATCGCGCTCCAGGGTTGGAGATGCGCCGCACGTCGCACACACACACCCCTCCACCCCCAACACGCATGCATCGGAGGTTGGCGCATCCTTTGGATCTACCGGATCTGCTGCCCTCGGGGGGCTTGTTCTTGAATCCTATCGTGGGTGGAGCTTTCTTTGCCGGCCCCAACTGCGGCATCCAGACTAGGAGGAGATCCGGTGAAGCGGAGGAAGGCACCACCCGTTCTGGTTGGCCTGTGGAGGAGCAGAACTTCTCATCCCCCCGATTCCAGTCAAGGGCCTTTGATATGCCTCACCCACCTCTTCTCCCCGACCTGGAGTTTTCGCTGCTTGATACGATCTAACCGTCCCGCAAACCTTTCGGTACCCCACGGCCAAAATAGGCTCCTTTAATCCCGGACACCTTTCGCCCCGGACAATCCATACGGCAGAAGGAAACATTCTTGCCGGGGAGACCTGGTGTGCAGTCAGGCTTTCGACGGGCTTGGCTCGTCGACCCCCAACTCGATGCTTGCGGTGCCGTTGATGCCAGCACCGCCCCCTTCCTTGATGGCTGAAGACAGAATACATCTCCCTTCGCCGTCTTCTGGAAAGCCACCTCTGAGGTTGTCGACTTCATCACTGCTGCCTGCTGCCAATGGAATCCATTCCTCTGTCTTGCCGCTAAAGCGGAAGATCCTTGCTGCCCAGGCCAGCGCAGCTTTCGAAAATCGCCCCTCATCCTTGAAATCCTTCGACATGCCACAAACCCCATCTGCGCAGCTTACTGCTTCCACTCCGACATCCCATCGACCGGTTCTCGCCGCGCTGCAGCCGAGTGCGTTTGAGAATATTGTTCGCCAGGGTTCCTCTGTTGCGAATGCAAATGCCAAGGAGGACCCCAGAGCACACGGCGAGAGACACGCATCGGAGAATTCCCGGGTAGCGTCGCCTTTGTGGTTTCTGGCCGAGACAGCACTTGGCGGGACCTTGGATTCCAATTATTCGAGAGCATCGCAGAGCTTATCGAGGACAGCATTTACGTGTGCAAATATTATTGCACCGACCAGTTCTTCCTCTCGATGGGATTTGTTCCCGGCTCCCAAGCCGACCGCGACAGCTTTACCACCCACTGAAACAAGGAAGAGGAGGCTACCGGATGGCGAAGAGCTCGTGCCGTCGCCACCAGGGAATGGTCTTACCCAACTCAGCAGTGGAACGTACGTCCCGACCGAGCGCACGCATCTTGCAAGTGGTTTTCTTTTTTCGCACCCCCAATAGTTCCTTGAAACACCGTTGGATACTGACAAAGCTCTGTCTCTCCTCCGTCAACTGTGTCTGTTGGTTTTTTTTTTTTTTTTTTGCATCTAGGAAGCTCGATCACCACCACATTCGCAAGATTCGGCAAAGGCCCCAGCGTTGAAGCAAAACGCACCAGATGGAATGAGCGAATCCGCTGATACCCACAATGCTCAGCAAGATGATGCCGAATCATCACATTGCTTACTGGTGCCTTCAAACCCGGCATACCCAAGCAGGAGTCGAATACCGAGGGAAACCTCCCCACTTTCAGCGTCGTCCATCAGTGAATCTGGAGTCGTGGAAGGAGGAAATTTCGCCGATCGCCAACTTGATGGCGGGCATGGTTCTGGCGGCGCCCGACGAAGCGGCGGGAGCAGCACCGACTCTGGCCGTTCTGGGCGACAGGGAGCTACGGAGAGCGGTGGTGATCGCGACCGAAATGGCAACCGCAGCGGCTCAGGCGGCGGTAGTGCCGGCGGCGGGGGCTCATCTGCGGCTGGCGGTGCACTCAACGGCAGCAACGGCTCTGATGGTCGTGATGACAAGGGTCGACGAAACGGGTCGCGAGACGGCCGGTCTGGTAGAGACGAGACTCGACGGTCCGATGCCACGACTGGAAAAGGAGGTGACAAGAAACGTAGCAAGAATGCTGACTCAGACACTAAGGGAGAAGTAGGCGTTAAAAACAAGGCTGGATCAAAGCTTCGGCGGTCGTCGTCGTCATCCTCTGAGGGTTCTTCGTCTGCCCGCTCTTCTTCCTCGCTTTCTACCATCGGCGACTTGGACGACGAAAATGAGGGCGAAGAGGAGAATGGTGGCGACAGCAATCCTTCAGATTCCGATGGGGACGATGGAGGCAGCAAGTCAAAAAAGCATCACCACCATTCACATCCGCAGCCCTCCTCATCCTCAGCAAAGGTAAAGCGGCCAGGAGACGCAGCTGACGAGTGGAAGCGGCGACAAATAGAGGAACTCGAGCGGATTGCGAAGGGTCGGAAGGAATTATCGGCTCTGTCTCATTCATCCTCTGACAAGCTGCGCAAACCGAAACCTTCGCCTTCAATGGCATCATCATCTTCGTCATCATCTCTCTCGCACCAAAGCGGTCCGCACGACGACAATGGTGGAAAGTCAGGAACAAAGACGAAGAGGGATTCCAACGATCGAGTTGACGGCAGTTCTAGTTCAAAGCGGAAGCATGGGGACGATGAATCCGACGATGGGTCTGATGCGCACGCTGACAAGCGAGTAAAACCAAACGACAAGTCGAAGGGGAAGAAGAGTGGGAAAGTTGGTGTGGAGACGCCGACATCTACGAAGCAAGGTAGTAGCGTTGTCGCCACAGGCAACGGCGGTACCAGCAGTAGCAATTCACGGAAATCCAAATCGGCAGCTCCATCCGACCCTGAAATTCTACTCTGTGATCCCAACAGCACCACTGGCCGAAAACGGGGCATCCGACAGTCTGCCATCAACAAGCCGAACCGCAGCGGCCGCACTCCAATATTCAAGTACGCCGGTGCTGGCGACGTCATTGCTGTTTCCGCCCTCATCAAGGCTGGCGCTGACGTGAACTTGAGAGATAATGCCGGTTGGACGCCACTGCACGAAGCCTGCCTTGAGGGAAAGAGGGAGGTATGCGAACTCCTCATTTCGTACGGGGCAGATGTGAACGCTCCCGGATTTGGAGGAGACACTCCTTTGCACGATGCGGTGACGAACGGTCACTTTGAGGTGGTTGACATTCTCTTGTCTCATGGTGCCGCCCTGATCAGTGCCAACGACAAGGGTGAAACACCGATGGACCTGGCCGCAGACGACGAAGACGACGGGGAGTTTGTTGTGGACGGAGGCGACGGAGACGAACGTGATGGCGACGGCGAGAGAGGGAGTGCGAGACCGACCCGAGGTAGGACAGCAATGGAAAGGCTGCTTCTTCGGTGGCAGGACATGATGGCGCGCGTTCTCGAGGTTGACAGCGAGGGGCAGACAATGCTCCATCGTGCCGCCGGACGCGGCGACCTCAAGGCCGTTCGGCGAGCGCTCCGCTACGGCGCTCCCATCGATTTCGCAGACAATGCTGGCTGGACCGCGTTGCACGAGGCTTGCGCGAAAGGCCACACGGACGTGATCGCAGAGCTGTGCCGATATGGAGCGGACGTGAATGCAGTTGCGGGATCGGGTGGGAAGAGCTCTCGCAAGAACAGCACCGCGGACGTCTTCGGTGGTTCGGACGTCTTCGTTGGTTCGGCCAAGGACGCGGTCGCCCCGGACGGTTCGAACCCGGGCAGTCCCCTCCTTGCTGTTGGCGTTACCCCCGCTGATGGACGCTGCGGGCGGCCGTTACGTCGACGCTGTCCGATGCCTTTTGGAGTATGGTGCGGACGCCACACTCGCCGACGCGGACGGAAGGACGGCCGCTGATTACGCTGTCGGAGCGGGAATCTCAGGTTTGTCCAAGGCTGCGGCTGCTGCTGCCGCCGCCGCCGGCGGAAAGGAGGGCGCTAGCTCGCGGTTGGCGGATATTCGCGAAATGCTGGCCAAACCAAAGTCGGCATGGGAGCCGCTGAGGAAACCAGAGTTCATGCGGGCTACTCCCGGTGCGATTGGAATGATGGCCAGCATACGTGATCAAGCTGCCGCTGGACGGTTCAGGTTTGGGACTCATTCTTTATTTTCAACTGCGTTGTTGAATCATATCTGACTCTCGTTCGCCATTCCTTTTTTTTTTTTTTTTTTTTCGTTTTGCAGAAAACATGCGAGGAAAGGCTCAATTGGATCGGAAACCTCGCTGTCAACGAACCCTACGGGTATGTCACCTCATGATTGTTGATTCCTTTTTTTTTTTTAACGATCGTGTTCAAAAATCAAGGATCTGCCGGGTTTTCAGTCGCACGAAGCACCCTTGCGGTGAACGCTGCCACTGCCGCGACTGTGGGGCTTGGCGGACCGAACCCGTTCTCGTGGGGCGGACTGGAACCCAGAGACATTGACGGCCCGTTCGCAAGCAAGCGCGATGAGCGGAAGTTCAATGCCATCCTGAAGACAATTAAAGCCATCGATCAGCCTGCGTCGTCAGCAGCCGGAAGCAGCGGCACCGGACCTGTTGTGTCGGGCAAGGATAAGAAGCTTGCGGAGAAGAGCCGGGATCGGCGAAGCGAGAGCGGCGGTGAGAGGCAGAAAAAGACTCCAGAAGCGGACCAGGACGATGCTGAAGACGACAGCCGTAAACGCGGGCGTGATCCGCCGAGCGGCGGCGAATCGAGCGATGAGCAGTCGGGGAAGGAGCAGTCTGCATCCACAGCTGGAGGCAAGAGCGGCGGCAAGAACAGCAGCGGCGGCGGCGGGAGCAGCAGATCCAAGCGGGCCAAGTCGGAGCCACCAGTAACAGCCTCCGTCGTCGATGGATGAAGATAGCGGCGACGACGGCCTGAAGTCAGCCTTGAAGAAGAAGGGCGATCGGAGGCAGGAGTCTGGCAAAGGGTCTGCGGCTTATTCCTCGTCTTCTGGAGGCGGAAAGAAGTCCGACAGCACCTAGTACCAGCGCAAAACAATCGAAAACATCGTCGTCCACCTCTTCGAGAGCGCAGGCCTCGGCCGACGGGCGATCGAGCGGAACAGACAGGAAGTCTCCCCTTGCGGCACCTTCCCGCGTCAAGGAGGAGTCGCTCGCCGGCAACGCGTCGTCAGACCCCGTGCTGGCGTCCTTGATATTTGGGGACGACGCAACTTCGCCTCGCGGGGCGGCTCAGGCGCCGACAGTAGGAGGGAGACGAGATTCGATGGCGTTGCTGCCGTCCCCGCAGGCAGATTCTCCGGCTTCAGCGCATCCCTTGTCGTCCTCAATATCATCATCAGATCCCTCTGCCTTGTCGTTGCCTTCATCATGCCCCACCACCGATAGCGCTGGCGGTGATCGAAGCGGAAAATCCAAACTCAAGACTGAAAAGGATAAAGTGCCAAGTGCAGAGTCTGCGAAAAAGTCGAAAGAGGTGGGCTTCCTTTTTCTTTTTTCTTTTTATTCCCTCGTGGTAAGCCTTCACCTGTTTTTTAACTCCAGTTTCTAGATTTCGTCAACTATGCGCATGCCCTCGGCCGCAAAGCCTTCAGCCATGGGAAAACAGCGTGGACAAAGTGCTGCCGGACCAGCTTCGGCAGCCTCGTCTTCAGCTTCGGCTTCTTCCGCCCCTAACAAGAAGAAACCAAAGAAGAAGAATTGGCTTGGCATCTCGGGGTACCAACGAGCTGGCGAAGAGGCGCCAGTGTCCAGCTCAGCGGTGGTTGAACCAATGGAAGTCTCGTCTCCGCCTCCGTCCACTCAAGCCGCCTCTGGCGCGCAACGCTGTGAAGACACGCCAGCGACGCGCGAGTCGAGCGTCTTGTCGTCAAGACAGGCGAGCCCAGAGCGCCGCCCTATCGCCGAAGGGCCCGACGTGGCCATGACTGAAGCCAAGCTTGAACCAGCAGCGGCGGAACCGGGTGGCCATGTGGATGTGAAAATGGAGGACGTGGTCCTCCAAACCCCAGCCAACGTCGAAGATCCAATGCTCGTCAAGCATTGGAGGCGGCGGTGCCTCCCACTCTACACCATTCAACTACCCGTTACGCAAGAAAGCTCGCCAAGCGCGCTGGCATTTGCGCATAAAAAGTCGTTCATGGTGGACCTGCAGGTTGCCCTCTTCATGGGCCTCAAGTCCGGACGGGAAGTCCTCGATCGCTTCCCTCGACTCACGACGCGCGTCGCTTCTCTAACGGAGAAGTTGCAGCTGCAAGCGTCGCCTCTCGGGGAGGCCGTTCTGGAATCCATCCTCGATGCCCGTGGCGCGGGACCGGGAACGCTTCCGCCACGGTACATCCGCTGGTACGAGCGACGAGGGAAGCGCGCACTGCGGCTCGATGCGCTGGATATTCAGTTTCTGGATGCGGACGAGGTCGTCGCGGTGTTTCGGGAGGTCGTGTGCAGCGGCGCCGGCGACAGCGGCGGAGGCGGAGGCGCCAGCGGCTCTGATGACGGGAGGCTGTGGGCGCTTGAGCTGAGAGAGGACGAAGTTGCGAGCTTGGATTTGCAGGCGTTTGCGGAGGACGGTGGTGACGCCGCTGGAAGTGGAACTGGCGGGGCGAGCGCGGCCGCCTCGGGCTCGGGCACGGTCGCGAATGATGGGAAGATCGCAGTGACACCGGCGTCGACGCCCCCGCTGCTCCCCGCGGGGTTATCGGCGGGCCCTGCCCTGCCCTCGGCCTCGGCAGTCGGCGGCTTTGCCGGCCCAGCAGCGCCTTCTGCGGCAACGCCTTGTCCATCGTCAGCGTCCTCGACTCAAGCACCATCCGTCTTCTCCACAGCCTCCTCTGCAGCTATCGTCGCCGCCGCCACCACTGGCGTTTCGCTCACATCCTCCGCTCCGGCACCAGCCTCCGTCCCCGCCACGTCGTTCCTCGACCCGAGGAAAAAGGCGTGGCGTGCAATGACGGCGGCAGCGGCCGCGTCGTCTTCGTCGTCGTCATCGTCGGCGGCATCCATGCCGCTCGCTGCCAACGCGACTTCTGCCACACCGGGGACCGCGCCGAAAACGTCGCCGCCCTCGTCGTCTTCCTCCTCGTCGTTATTGGGCGCAACGACCGCCGTGCCGCCGGCGTATCCTGCTGACCCGCCCGCCGCCAACGCTGGCGGCGAGTCTGCGGTGGCGGGTCCCAAGGCTGCGGCGGCGGTCGACTACAAGTACGTGCACAAGTTGAAGCGGATTCCGAATGGCTGAATGCTTGGACGAGGAATTGGGCTGGTGGGGGGAGGGGGGTTGTTTGTGTTGTGAGTTGGTTTCACATATTCAATGGGAAGTTAAGGTCTTTACTCCCTTTTCCACCTTTCGCTTTCCTTCTTTTGAACTTGCTATTCCCTTGTTTTCTCAAAAAAGAAAGAGAAAAAAAAAAAAAAAAAAAAAGCGAAGTGAGCCTTTCTGTACAACGTTGTCAACAAGCAGCTTCACCCCTCTGTTTTGCGAGTGTCGTCGGGTGTTTAGACTTGTTCTTACGCCCCCCGTTATCTTTCTGATTATTTTTTTTTTTTTCCTACTTGCTCAACGTTCTCTTTTTTTTTTTTTTTTTCTTTTTTTTTCTTTGCGCTGCTTTCATATTGTCGTTTCATTTTGGCGTCCTCCTTACTTCTTCTTCTTCTTCTTCTTCTTCTTCTTCTTAATTTTTTTCTTCATTTCGTTTCCTTCCCCTTTATTTCTGTTCGTTTCCTTCCTCGTCCTTTTTTTTCGTCTCTTGTTTTTTTTTTTTTCTTTTTTTTTTTTTACTTTACTTTACCTTCGATCCTTCTTCGTTCAACACGCGCGAATCTACCGACCTTTTCTCAGGCATCCATCCAGGCCTTGGAAGTTGCCCCAACTTTTTGCGTCCCCAACGCAACGCATAGCAAAAAGTGCAAAAGAAGAGCTTGTTGGAGAGAAAAAAATGAAACATTGAAAAAACGTGCAAGAAATTTGACAAGGCGTGCTCTCAAAACTGCGACCCACCCCCGCCGCCCGACTTCGATCGCAGCCATTGCCGTTGATCCTGTCAGCATCATCATCCAGCATCAAGATCGTCGTCATTTCTGCCATACTAATTGCCGTCAGCCACATCGTCCACAACAGAAGCCATCGTCTCTGTCAGAACTCACCACCGCCACCGCCTTCGCAATGCTGCAGAAATTGTGCTCAGGGCCCTGGTATAACACAGATAGAATCCTCTCTGGTTGCTAATTTGCCATCTTCAGGTCTCATTGTTAACCTGTTCAGTCAGTTGCCTCACTACGCAGGAAGGAACGGCTCTGCTCATAAACCTACCATCCCACCTGTTCACTCTGCCCAAAGTTTTGCTTTTCTGCTAACCCCTCCCCTCTCAGTTACGCAGTCAGAGACTGTTGATATTTTACAGCAGTGTCTGTTAGCGCTCTTGTTGCGCTAGCTGGGATTGCTTGTGCTATCACAGATCTGTCCTGTTGTCCCTGAGTGTCGGTTCTATCCCCACGCTCACGAATAAGCAGGACTATCAGCCACTCAACTGCTTATTCGGTATATGCCTACTTTTCCTTTCGATTTTTATTCTCTCCGCACTTTTACCTTCTGAAGGAGCAGGTTGCTGTTAGGGTCTGACGCACACTTGCTGCTGAACGGCCGTAGGTGGGAGTGCTGTTGTCACCTTGCAGAACCAGTGTTGGGGAGGCCAGCACGCTCTAGGGATTTTCTTCTGGTGGATTCTGCAGTGCATCATTGCACCTTTGAGCATCTGTGACCTCTCCCACAAGCGGAACAGGCAACTGAGAACAATAGAACAAAGGACCTCGCTTCTTTAAGTGAAGCAGGCTGAGCCACACACATTTCAGCCACAAAGATATCATCATACCAGCTGCGATGAGGAAAGAACGCAAAACGCGACTCTTCCTGAGAAATGAGAAGAATGCAGTTTGGGTTCGCATCAAGGGATATCTCTCAGATCCTGGAGGTGCAACTCTACAGCACGAAGGAGTCAATCTCCTTCCAGAAATCGAGATTGATGTTAGCGAGTATGAAAAATACAGGCGGAACCAACCTAACTGGGGCACCTCACAGTACTTCCTCCTTAATGGACTCACTGCGATTTTCAAGGGCAAGGACCCTCGTCTGCAAATAACTGTAGAAATGACTGCCCATGCTGATGTTATAGTTGCCCAGATTACCGATGACTCTGATACAGATTTTGAAAAGTACTTTTGGGCTGCAACTAGTTCTGGAATACGGACCTTGCTCCTGGGACAACTGGGTGGCGGTTTCTTGAAGGGCTTACTCTCTGGTGATGTGCAACACGCTTCACTAGCTATGAATTTATCCAAATTCGTTCATGAGCACCAGTGGGCAGCTGAAATGGCATTTGTACATGTCCCATACATGAAGCCAGTGAGAATAGATTCAAGGTCATTGGAGACACTGGAGGCAGATTTGCGCATCAGAACTCAAGAAGTCAAGTCTTTGAAGGATGAATTGAGGTCATGGAACTCCAGGTGTGCAAAGTGGCACTTGAAAGACTCCTCTGTTCAAAAACTCCTTGATTTGTACGGCTCTAAAGTCCTTCCGAAAGTCCGTGCAGAAGAGAAAGACGATGCTGTATTGCTTTCTGCAAAGGCTGTTTCATCTGGTCATTTGGATCTTGGTCGATTCCAGTACAACTTTGTATGCACACAGTTTAAGATGTACACCATCAACAACTTGGTGGGAAAGGCTGCGGCATCACTGTTTTCAGCACCGGAATGGGCCAAGTGGATCTACATTTACTCCAAATTGAGAATAGTTGTAGTCTCTTCGACTCGCTCAAGGGTGCTGGATTTGCAGGGCTTGACTGCAGTGATGAAACCAACACCCCAAGATTTCACCCATCTCAGTTTCAAGGAGATCTCATGATTCCATCAACAAGGGCAATTCGAGCACGTATTAAGTTGATGGGGATCTCTTCTGATACAGCTCAAGTAGAGAGGGCTGGTCTTATTGTTGGCTCTGCACATAGGTTGATGCTTGAAGTTCCTGTAAATGTGTCCTTTGTGGCAGCCCTGGATGATATGACAATTGGTGCACCAGCCCCAGTGTCCTTTAGTCTTTACCGAGGACGTTTCTTCATGCTGCAGACGTTTCAAGCAACACCAATAAATGGAGGAAATTCAAGGAAACAAAGACATGTGAGATGGTAAGTTTGTTTTTTTGGAAAGCCTTTGACAAGAATGGTGCTAATTGTTTCCCAGTCGCTCCGAAGAGCACTTCGAGCTTCTTTGATAAGAATGAATTGCCTCAATAAGCCAGACGACGGATTTCTTGCATGTGGCTGGAGAGATATTCTTGAGTATACACTGGATTTGTCTAAGGAACTCCTGAGAGCTCACACAAGATTGCAGCTTGCATACAACCATGAGTTGCAAGCTTTTGAAAAGACAAAGCAGAACATTGAAAGATGTGTTTCTCGTCGACGTCAACAGAATCAGCATGCAGAGCCAACACCAGGTCAAAGTAAGACACTTAATGTTCGCAGCCACCGCTTGAGCAAATTGGGCGGCCTCATGCAAAAAAAGTACCCAGCAGTGCTTGGCCTTTGCGTATACTACTGGCTTTACAATCAATGCCGAAACCAGGAAGCTCGGCTTGGCCTGACTGGTCCAGAAGACCATCGTTATGCCCACATTCAATATGACTCAACAGATTTCCTTCCCCAAGGATTCAAATTGCTGTTGAGACAGCTTATTTCAGGCATGGCAAAATCTATGTGTGCAGTTGAGGCAGCCCTTGTGGATCAGGCTCATTATGTGACAGCCTTGACTGTGACAGACACACAGAATTCTCAGACTTCTGTCTACAAAACATATATGACTTCAAGCTCCAGCATTGATCAAACTCGAAAGCACTTTCTTGATGCCTCTCAATCTATGGCAGAACTTGGGATTCCAATAACTAGCTGGACAACAGATGGAGCAACCGCACAGGTTGCTCACTTTCCTTACAACAATTCAACCCCAAGCTCATTTCTTGCAGTCTCCCGACTTGCACATGCAGCATATGCCAAACATACAAAGCTTCGTTCAGGGAAAGACAAAACTTCACGCATTCTTGCTGCTGCAGACCACATCATTGAGAAGGCGTCTGATTACATAAAGGCTCCTGAGGGTAGATGCCCTGAAGCCCATCTGTCACTTTCTGCATTCCTGGAGAAGGACTTGATACTAAAACACCCTTCGCTGAAGCGAAAGCGAGAATCAGACTGCCATGATATGCAAACGCAATCTTCTCAACGTCGCAAACTGCTTGATGCAAAAAAGCTAGAGGCTTTGAACAAGGCAGTGACTGAAGACATTGTGTCAGATTTAGGAGAGCTGGGGGGTCCTTCTACTCAAGCAGACTTAAGGGAAGTGGATGATGATATGGAAATGGAGCTGATACAGGAGCAGTCGAAAGGACACAACAATATCTCAAGCTTCCCAACCCACCAGCTGCATGTGGAGATTGAAGAGAACAACTTTGTTCGAAAATGCAGCTCTTTGGGGTGGCAACTGGATGGGCCTTCCTGCAATATTGATGATGATCACCTGCAAAAAGTATGGAAGAAGGTCATGTTTTCTGCTCTTTACTACCAGATCTTAATGGATTGTGGCAGCTACTGTCTTACTTTCAAAAGATTGAGCACCAGTGCTTGGTCTGGTGGCAACTCAAATCCCACTGCTGAAATTAGACCACTTCTCAGCGTCTGTGCAAGCATTCATCCAGGCTGCTCAAACCTAATAACTGCTGATATTGAGCCAACACTCCTACTGCCTGCACAGAATCTTTTTGAAACAACAAGGAATCTCCATTCTGCCAAAACTCAGGAGGGTCTTGCAGAACAGGAGGTGAGAGAAGCACTCCATGGCTTCAAAACAGCCAAGAAAGATATATGGAAGAACGCCAAGAAAGTAGCAGCAGGCTTAATTCAGCAGCACAAAAAGACTCTTCAGTCCCTTACATCAATCATATTGTCTGGCAAGGATTGTCTGAAAATGAATGACAGTGGCTCTGCAGAGATGAGGAAATGGATTCAAGTTAGTGAGCACGCTGCAGCAGTTGGCCAAAGAATGGAGTATGAAAAGCTTCGCAGAACCAGCTTTGCTTCTGTTGTGGAAGGGTTATGTCAAATGGAAGGACTTGCAGACATTTGTAACAAGCTTGCCAATGATTGCACACTGCGAGACCGTCTATGGCACCTCACAGACTATAAAATACTTAAACTGCAACTTCTGCAGTCAGGAAGTAGGGCAAACCTATCAAAGGAGCTTTTTCTGCTCAAAGACATGAAGAATGACTTTCTTGATGTGGAGGCGACGAGCCTTGAAGTGAAACACTTTCCTGGACAGGACATTCGGAAAGCCCTTCACATTCCACCAAAGAACCGGCATGATCCATCTGGAGAGCACTTGCTGACCTTTTTTGAGGACCCAGCTCACCTAAAGTGCAAACGACTGGTCCGAAACTTTCTCAAGCTCAAAGAATTTGCAGATCTCAGCCCCAGCGAAGCGTGGAAACAAGTAACAGAATCAGATTCAGACTCAAAAATTCTTCCAAGAAAGTGGTGGGATCGTGATGCAATGGATGTTGAGCAAGGACGGCTGGCCTTTAGCAAACCAGTCATCAAACAGCTTACTGATCTCGGCTATCACAAGGAGCAGAATTTGCAGGCATGATTGCTCGCTTTTATGATGCATTTGACACTCGAGGACTTCCTGAAAGCGAAAGAATGGCAGTATGTGATGAAGTCATGCAATACTTCCAAGCAAAGCTTGGAAGCGAATTATCATCCCCTCTAACTGCAACAAAGTCACATTTCTCTGGTCTGAACAGTGAAGTTGTGTGGGGCATCCTAATGAATGCAGCAGCTTTGAAAGCTCTTCTCAAGAATTTGCTGAGCCTACCTGAGAATATTCAGGATGCAGAAGATGCAAAGAAAAAGGATGAAGTTCCTTTCCCAGTCTTGAATACTCGCAGCCTTGGAACAAACCCAGTTGAACAAACCTTCAATCATGTGCGGGAAAAGGATAGGTCTGGCGGATGTGGAAGGAATGATAAATCAAATGCAGAAGAACTCAAGTCATCAGTCAATGCTATACTGGTTGCGGAAAAGTATGTCAACATACCCAATGAAAAGCGTGGATTTTCTATTGGAAGAGTATCATCAGGAAAAACCTATATTGATAAGACTGCAGAGGAAGATTTGAGGTCATGGAACAATCCTGAACAATCCTGCCTGCCGAAAAGATTTAAGCCATCGGCAGGAGAAAAAACAAACAAAATCTATTCGCACAGACCCATGCGAAATGCCAATCCCAACTCCTCGGAGCTTCAGCAAGATGAAAGCTAAAGCTGCAGATTTCTCTCTCTTTCCAGATGATAAGGAGAACACCCTGCCATCTTCAAGCAGCCTGGTCCACTTTGATGCCTCACCGCCTTCACAGCGAACTAGGAGTCCCTTTTCAGTTGTGACAAATCCATGAAACCTTTAAACATTTTATATGTTCTATCTTTATCCAACTATCTGTTTGGTTCTGGGATGTGTGCTCGGCAAAAGCCCGTGAAGATCGTGTCTTTCACAAATTTTTTTTTTGTCCTTTTCCTTTTCTTTCTCATTTTATTGAGAAATAAAAGTAGCCAATCATCACCTGGCGTTGGGCAGTCTTTGAAACTTCCAAGGCCTGTCCCCCAGTCCCCTTCTTGCCTTGCCTGGCCTTCCATGCGTGCATGCGGAAACAAGGGCAAGAGTTTTGAACCCGGCCCACCTTGGAACCGAAAAATCAAAAGAAACAGCAACAAAACAAATTGGTGAATGGCACCGCCCGACACCACCACCCCGTGCAGCCCGCGGGCTCGGTGAGCAGTGGTTGATTGCAAACGGGCCCTTGGCCAGACGCGAGGCAAGCACAACCCGCGATTCCGATCCATACACCGCACGCAACCCCAGATCGCCAACTCTCGTCGCCAACCGGGGGTGGTTCCGACCATCCCATCCCATGGTTATGGCCAATATGACAAGGGCGATCGATCGCTTCGAGGGGGATGTGGTCGCGAAAACGATCTAGCGCTCTCGGCTCAGCTCACGAGGGACGAGATGGGGGGACTCGTGGATTGGATCTCTCGTCCACGTGGGAGAGAGAGTCGAAAAAAAAAGGGAAACCCGTAATAAAAACCGACAAACACGAAAAAAAAAAAAAAAAAAAAATGAAGGCAGCCACAATTGTCACGAAGCCACCCACACGAATCCACTCATGGCGTCGTTTTTCGACAATAAAATGAAAACCGAAGGCTGCGTGAAACAGTCGGAAAATAGACGGAAACAAGCTGACAGAGCGACGGCCCGTCGCGATTTTCGCCGACAACGTGCGGCTGGACTGGTCTACTCCATCGACGACGACACGACGCACCCCCAAGTGACCTTTTAAGACGCCTCGTCGGTAACATTTCTCATCGAAGCTCGTCATTTTCAACGTTGGTGACTGGCATGCGCCTTCCACCGCGACGAAGGAAGCCTCACCAAGAGATGACATACTCGCCTGGGTGTGAACCACCTTCCACTACCCTCTACGGACGTCGACCAGATGGATTTGAAGGGGCTCCGTATTGGTGCCAAAGTGACAAAACCCAGATTGAAGACAATAAGGAAAAAACGGAAAAAAATGGCCCATATGAGCGAACCAGGAAGGGCGGGGTTTGAGTGAATCACAGAAAATGGGAACAGTCTCTCGAGAGGTAGATTGTATATGCAGAGAAAAAGCTTGAAAGTGAGTCCGGTCTAAAACTTCACCACAGTGAAATATTCGTATCGCAGTGGTGGGGGCGCTCTCATTGCCTATTCTTCGCCCAACAATGATTCCTCAAATTGAGTGGCACGGCGTTCGTCGGCAAAGAGGTTGGCCAAGTACTCGGGTAGGCGCGGGTGTGGGTGGACGAAGTTGATGTTGCCTTCGGGTGGCCGCTTGTCGACGTCGCGTTGACGGGAGCAGTGATGGTCAAGAGGGTGCCGTTGACGCTTGTGACGACGCTCGTTGAGGAAGAGACGACGGTTGTGATGGAGCTGGCGTCGGTCGATGAGGGCGCCGTGGAGGGCGCTTGGTTGGTGGTTGCCGGAGGTGGAGGGGTTGAGTCTGGAGTCGCAGGAGGCGGAGGAGGAGAAGCAGGAGCACCGGCCGAGGCAGTGGAGGGCAGATTGAGCTATTAGTAATGTGGCAGTGTTGGGAGGGTGCCCGGTGGCTGCAGTGACATGGTCATGGAGAGAGGGGGGGAAAGAGGGAAAGGAGACAGAGTGGCCATCATCGGCCACAACAAAACACCCCGAAAGCAGAGGTAAACTGAACAACAAAGGAAGAAGACAGCCAAGAGAGATTTGGCCAAATCGAAGCTCACCGTAGCCAAGATCGAGGGGAAGGCCATAACTCTTAAGGTCTTGTGCAAACTGCGAGGCTATGTTGCCGTCGTACAGAAGTCTAAAGTCCTTGTTATAGTTATCCTCATACTTCAAATATTCGAACCACTGCAAAAAACCAAAAAAATTAACAATTTTGCGAACGAGCGGAGCCATGAATCGCCTATTAACGCGATCACTCTCACCATAATGCCTTTGAGCATGGGAAGTGCTTTCTTGGCGTCTGCCGAATACAGTCTTCTGTACCACTGCGTCTTAACTGTGAAGTCATCTCCGCCAAGGCCCTGCAGAAAACCGTAGGCGGTCTCTGCGTAGAAGAAGGGGATGCCGTAGCCAGCCGAGAAATGGTCGTGCAAGACCTGGACAGCGTTGACTGAGGAGACGCGGTGCAAAAAGTGAAATTGAGTGGTTCAACGCTCAAGCTTAACAGGGTTCACAACAACTCACTTGGATCTCGTTGGGGTTGGTATGGTGCGTTTATGCCGTTCTGCTCGTCCTTCCAGTAGATGGAGGTGGCAACAATGTCGGGAAGGTGGTTGTTGTCAGGCCCTGAAATGGTTGCGGTGTCGATTGCCATTAATTTAAAGTAGTTATACGAAGAGGGAGGTAAACGTACAGTAATTGGAGTAAAAATCTGGGCCATCGCCCACGTTGCCGGCATTTGGTGCCCAGGCAAAGGCAACGTTCGGTGGCCTGCCGGACGCGTCAAGAACCTGGTTCCAGGCGGACTTGAAGGCGCTGCAAAAGAGAGTGAGTGACCTTGCTCTCAAAGCTAACCGCTAATTCTCCATCACTTACTCGGGTTGACAACCATAGTAATACCAGCAACCGTTCATCTCATGCCATCTTATTTTTCGTCACAGCAGGACCTATCAGCCGGATCCCCTTCAAAGACGAACGGAGGAAGGCTTACAATCTGAAAATCAACTTTCGGTCCGAGTACTTTTGAGCGATTTGGCCGATCTTCTGGCCCATGTAGGAGGCCTGGGAGTAGTCGCACTCGATAGACCAGAAGGCGATACCGCCCGTTGGGCTGGCGTTGACTGAAGAAATTCAACAGGTCACGCGTGGTCAGAGTTCGCCCAGACCGTTTTGCATCAATTGAGGCAAGGAACACCAGTGGGACTCACAAAAGTCGTCTCCGCTCCAGAGGTTGTCCAGACCCGAACCGCAGTCGATGTAGTCACCAAAGACTTGTCCCCAAATTCCGTCACCCGCCAATCTCTTCAGTTCTGTTGATTGTTTGTCAAAGGCGTCAGACACCCCATCTCCCTTTTACATTTGCACAGAAGGACTCAACTGGCATTCCAGTTTTGTGCGGTGCATGCACCCCCATCGCAGGTGGTGCAACCGCCGCAGTTCTGCACTCCGATGAGAACTCCGTTTGCTGGGTTGAGCCTGCCCGTCCATGGATTCATGCGAGTGAGTGAGGGACGACAAAGGGGGTCGTGAATGCGATCCTTCACCACATCGATAATGGCAACGCCATCGAAATCGACAGGGAGGAGACGGTGGGGAGCCACACATTGGAGAGACGCACCACAAGGAATGCAGGCGGATGGGTGGAGGAGGTGGGTTGGAGCCCGAGTGGGAACTCACCAGGACGGCACCGCCATGACGAGGGAGGACGATGGTATGGATGCCAGCAGGACGGATGCGATCGCCAGCGCCGCCCCCGCCGCTGCTGCTGCAGATGCTATTGCTGTCCTCGCCCGAGTCGCCATCGCCGTCATCCTCGTCCGAGCGTTCGACGCCGTCGAGGAGGTCATCTGTGATCCGTGTCGTCGTCCTTGCTTGCCGTCTTCGCTGCAGCCACCAAGAACAAGAACCAACCAAAAATTTCAAAGTTACCCCGTGTGAAAAACAAGGAGAGGAGATCTGCCCTGCCCCCACGACAGGCGGGAATCCTCGCCGGCCGTCCACCCCCCAAAGCGCCGGGGCTCGAACCTTGCGTAAATAAGGAGTGGGGGCAATCAGAGGTCTGCGAGGACAGATGGGAAAGAGAGAAGGGAGCAACACCCCGCGGCCCGTCACGCGCGCACGGAGGGTGCCGGGGAGACGGCGGGGCGGCTTGCCGTGCACGCGGCGGTCGAGCGCGGGGCGGCGCGTTGTGGAGCTGCTGAGGGTCGGGGCGGGAGGTGATGGGGGAGTGGATGCGCTCATAAAGCTGATCGACCACATCGATGTGGAGGAAACGCAGGACTTGGTTGAGTGAATGTCGGCGATGGTTAATGTAAACTCTGAATTCGGGGGGAGGAGGGGAGGTGGTGTGTTCTTGCGACGTGGGTGGTTGAATGTGGTCTGAACAATCCCGCTCCGCTATTTTTCGCCCCCCGCATCACCCGCCCAGTCCTCCAGCGCCAAGAAGAGCTCCTGAGCTCTTGCACCTCTCAAAAAGATGCAGCCGCAGCACGGCGGGCGTGTCAAGCTGCGGCACCTGCCTCCCCCGCGCGGGCGAGACATAAAGGAGATATCGCATCCTGGCAACGCGACCTTCTTGATTTGAAGACGACGCAACCTCGCCTGGTGGGGTTGGTCCGCCAACAATGGGTGCAAGACATGATTCGATGGCGTTGCTGCCGTCTCCCCGCCACGCAGGTTCTCCGAGCTCCAGCGCACCCCTAAAAAATGAGGGTGGGTGCAAAGCGGGTGTCGCGACAATATGCCGCATTGGGCCATGCACGCAGGTCATGTACATACGTACATTACTCAATGCGAGGCCTGCGCGTGGCCCATCCACCACTGAAGGGACCGCGGCGTGCAATTCAGGCGGCGAGTCTTCAACGCCAGACGGAACGTCATGGCGGCTTGGACGGCAGCGAAGCCGGTCCGAATGACAAGTTCGATTTTCGATTAATTTTTTTTTTTTTTTCAGCTCACTGTGTGCAGTATATATAAAATTGGGGGAAGGTTTCAAAAATTCCCTCCCGACCGTAGTCGTGAGGAGCCAGTTTGGAGTTAGTTTTCAACTAGCAATAAGCTGAACTCGGTATGGACCTCATCGTTGCAGCTGCACTCGCTGTGCAAGATGGTTTTGTCCTCACGGTCGGCTGGTGGTATTTATACACCCAGCACCCCCGCAGCACCCCCCGCAGTCCGCAGTCGAAATGTTTCGAAATGCTGGAAATTCTCCATTGGTTCGGTTTCCGTTTGGTTCAACCAGACATGTCGGCAAGTCATTGACCAAATTCTTTCGCGAACCAGTCTGGATGAATGAACGAGAGTGCTGCGATGGATTGCTGCTCTTTGTCCACGAACAAGACCATGGGAGTTCAGTTCGCAAGTGAAAACAAAAAACGTGCTTCTTATAATCTCGCTTCCAAAAAAAATATAAATGAAGCAACCAACAGCTCCTGAATACTCCGAACCGAGGCAAGCTTACTTTCCCCCCGCCGCGACGGCCGCCTCCTTGTCCTGCATGGCCTTGTAGTACGCCAGCGACTCGCGGATCGGCCGAATGATGGCCTCCTCCATACCAGGGATCACCTTGGCCGCGAGGTCGTACAGCGGCACCATCACGTACTGGATGAACCCGATCTGCGCGCCGGCCTTTGTCACCTTTTCGCGGTCCATGAACGGCGCGTACGGCAGGCCCTCGGACTTTTCCGTGTCGGACTGGTGGAAGAATTCGGCGAGGAGGAGCTCCACCCAGGGCTCGGAGACGTCGGTGGGGCGGACTGGGGTGGTGGGGAAAAATTGGCGTTGAGACTTGGCTTGGGGGGAAAAAAGGAAAAAGGTTTCTTTTTTCTTTTTTCACTCACTCTCGTTCGAAATATCCGCGCACTTGACCACGACCTGCAGTAGCAGTAACCGGTGCTCGGCGTCGTCGTAGCTGAACGCCTCGGACGCCTTCTTGAACGCGTTCATGATCTCGCCGTGCCGCGCCATGTCCGTCGCCAGGATGCACCGAATCACGGAGCGGCGCACTTCACGGTATGTTGCGTCCGGGAGGGACGAGAGGATGTTGAAGGCTGGCTTGAAAAGGATCGTAAAGAGGACGGCTGTTGAGGGGAAGCGGGAAAGAGGTCGGTTAAGAAAAGGTATGGAACTGGGAGAAGGAGAAAGGTACCGGCATGATGGTTCTCGAGCGGCGATGCGTCGTTGTAGATGATGGCAAGATCTGTCATTGCTGTTTTTTTTTTTTTTTTTTTTTTTGATATCTTCTTTCAGTAGGGACTAGAGGAGAACCAAAAAGTTTGTACCATTGATCTGGTACGCGTTGTTAAATCCTGGTCGAGTGTGTGTTGGAAGCGGGGAGAGGGTAACTCAATCAGTCTGATTGTCAATACCGGCAACGCGTGAGCGGCTCACGTACCAGGGTGGTCCAGGTCTATGTTTCATAAGCAGGCGGAAGGAACGGGTGAGACGACACAAGGTCAAGAAAGAATCGTTCCCCGGCGCTCTCGCGCAACTCTTACCATGCCCAATGCACGACAGAATCAGGATCAGCTTGTCAATGTCGCGCAGCTTCTCGACGATGCCGGTTGTGTGCAGGATGCCGTACATCTGGGGACGTTCAGTTTGAGCGGAGCGAAAATGACCCGAGCGGCGTGATGGAAATGGACTAAGAAAAAAAAAAAGAAAATGCGAAGAAAGAGGGGGAAACTCGCCATTTGCGTCACGCAGAAGCAGTGCCGAAAGTTGTGGAACGGCTTTTGGATGGTAAAATTGATTGGTTAGACACTTTTTTTCTTTTTTTTTTTTCTTTCTCTTCGTCCCTCTCGCATCTCGGGATGGTTCACTCCCACTCCCACTCCCACTCCCAACACCCCCACTCACGTTCTCATTATAGCAATCCTTGATGGCGCCCAAGAACCGCCGCAGCGTCGGAATCTCAATGCCGAACGCCTTCACGAGGCCCATGTCGTGGAACATGTGCTCCAGCAGGCACAGGATCTCGCCACCGTCAAACTGCCAGTTGTCAAAGCTCGGCTCGCGCAGGTACGCCGCCGTCTCGGGAGTCAGCACGTACTTGGGCGACGTGAGGTACCGCGCGTTGGCCCGCGCCGCTTTGAGCGTGCGACGGCGCGCGGGCGCGTTGCCGCTGTGCGTTCCGGAGCGCTGTGGAGAATTAACGTGCGATCGGTAAGAACACCGAGCACCCCCACGTGACACTCACCCCAAGCTTCGTCTTCAGCTGCTCCACCGCGCGCCGCAACTCCTCGATCTCGCGCGTCTCGACGCCCGCCGTCGTCGCCAGCAGCCGCTCCGCCGCGCCGCCCAGCGCCTCGTACGCGACCAGCTTGTCTGTCCACAACAACAACCACCAAAGTAAGTCGGCGGGCAACCCGGCCCTTCAACCCCTACTAGCACTGAACAAAAAAAAAAAAAAAAAAAAAAAAGAAAAGGTGCAAAAAGCGGAATCCCACTTAACGCACTCTGCAAAACCTCCAGCTTGTACGCGCCGGCCTCCGTGTTGCCGGGCAGGCCGGGGCCGACCGTCAGCACCACGGTGCTGCCCTCGTCGCCGGCGGTGAGGCGGAGGACGACGCCCTCAGCGTCGCTGTCGGAGATTTCGGCGGCGGCCAGGAGCGCGCCCCGGAGCTCCGCGGGCGTGCAGTCGTTGGTGAAGGTGATCTTTTCGAGGCGCGGCGGCGGCTGCGGGAGCGGGGCGCTAGCGTCCGGGGACGTTGCCGCTGCGGTGGGGCCTGTGGTGGAGGAGGGAGGAGGGAGGGGAGGAGAGATGGCCACGTAGATGGTGGTGGTGGTCGTAGTGGTGGACATCTTCCGAGTCGAGGAGGAGGAGGAGGGATCGGAAGTTTTTTTTTTTGGTTTCGCGAAGGTCTAGAACGTCGCTGACGAGAATAAATGACCTTGCGCTTTTGACCTGAAGCTTTTTAAGGGATTAGTTCTCAATTCTGCCCGCTGCTCCGATCTCTCTTTGGATCGGGGCAGCAAGTTCCACACAGCTTACATACCTACCTTTTTCTTTCATTTATTCATGTTACTCTACGCCCGCAACGCTCGCAGTTACGCTCGCCGACCGGGTCGGTGAGAACTCAAAGCAAGATACGATACTAGAAGATTCGTTTCAAAAACAACACGCACCGATGTGTCGTCACCATTCCGTTGGCGAGTGCGAAGAGCCCACTCGCCAGAGCAAGCTTACGACGGAGGCCGACAGCTCTCCGATGCTACCCCCGTCTTCCTCCGTCTCGAAAACTGATTTTCAGCGAAAATAGGGCTTGCGGATACGCGTGCAAAGCCTAAAATTCAACGCCCTGAGGGGTACAGAAATCAAGGAACTTCCAGCGGAAACCCAGCTTCTTTTCACTGGGGAACCAAGAAAGGGAGGGACCGAAAGAAGAGCACACGAAAGCGGCGACGGAAAAGGAAGGGAACCAAACTGGGGGACCAAATGAACATGAGGCAGATGCACGAACGGACACACGTGCCAGCTGCACCCTCGAGCAAATTGGAGGAACGATCTACAAGCTGCTTTGCGTTACGCCTGGTCTCCCCTTTCTTCTGATCCCATCCACTTCTAGTCTCCCGAGGCTCTGCAAGGCCAACAACTTGCGTGCCGTAGCGGTAAGATGGACGGGGATGCCAACTGCGGTCATCATCACAAAGTGTGCTCCTCACTAGTACTGTGTGGTCACCTCTCCAGGCGATGGGTGAGGCGAACGCAGTAGTTGACCAAGAGAAAATCGCGCCACTTGGTTTCTGCCCTGTTTAAGGCGACGGATCGGGCAGGCCCAACCAGTACAGTCAGTGCAGAGAACCAATCAAAGTTTAAGCGCAGAACTCGTCTCCGGGAAAAGGCTACTGATGTGAGTTGAAGAATGGTGTTGATCATTCCTTCGTAGCGATGGAGTGCCCTGCCAGTCACCAACGTGGAAAATGACGAGCTTGGATGATGGGATGGGATCGACGAGGCATTTTGAAGGTCACTGCGTCGTGTGGTTGCTGGGGTAGACCTGCGGGGTCCAGCAAGGTAGTCCAGCTGGCACGTTGTCGGCGAAAATCACGACGGGCTGTTCAAAGTGTGTCGTCGCTCTGTCAGACTTTTTTCCTCTATTTTCCGACTATTTCACGCAGCCAGCGATGTCATTTCATCGTCAAAACTAAAGGCGCCGAACGAGAGGATTCGTGTGGGTGGCTTCGTGACAAATGTGGCTGAGTCTTTCTTTTTTCCTTTTCGTGTTTTTCGATTTTTATTATTGGTTTTCCCTTATTTTTTCGACTCCCTCTCTCCTACGTCCGCGAGATCCAATCCATGAATCCCATCCCGTCATTCGTGAGCCGAGAGCGCGAGATCGTCGCGGACAAAGGCCGTTCGTCAATTTGCGGGCGGCGGTTTCGCCACCATAGCCGGATCCCATCGCCACCACCAAGTTACGGCCGCGATCTCACCATTGGGCTATTGGCATTTTTGCCGCTGCCCATCACCATGTTGCGACCACCTCCCCGAAGCGATCGCCCTTCTCACATTCACCATCACCATCAATCGCGCCCGTCGCTGCCTGCTTCGGCGGCGTCGGAGTGAGAACTGGGCGTGATTGCGACTGCGTTCTTCTGAATCGCGTGTGAGTCTTGGGTCTTGCACCTACCGGTTGGCGACGAGTTGGCGATCTGGGGTTACGTGCGGTGAGTGGATCGGAATCGCGGGTTGTGCTTGCCGCGCGTCTGGCCCTCTTCGAGAGGCTGACGCTTGCAGCATCCACGACTCTGTCCGGTCTCGCGAAGTAATCGTTGTGGCGCAAAGGGGGAATTTTCAGCACAGCATTATTTAGAGAGAAACCCCTGCCTGCAAGCCGGCGGTAGTGTGAGGCCAGCGAGACAGAGGAGACCCGGTTCTCGGCCCATCAACAGCAGCCAAAAGGCCGCCGGACTAGCCTATCACCGTGCCCCCAAGGGGTGGTTCCAAAGAATACAACGTGATAACACTGCAGGTGGCAGGTAGGTTATCAGCGATTTCAAGAGCAGATCAGGAAGGACATTGAAGTTATCATCATTTCGAGAGATCAGATAAAACTTCTATTTGATCTGCGAGCCAACAGGCCCGGAAGCAATTGCTGAGGTGCGGAGGCATGGGAAGGCGGCGGTATTTATACGGGGTCGGAGGATTTCGCGACTGCGGACTGCGGATTGCGGACGTTTGCGCTTGCTAAGCTGCCGCGTTCTGTGCCCTGGTTTCTGCTGAATGGGAGGGAAGCGGGGGCCGCACGCGCAAGGGGCGTCGTTTTAGACATTATATACTGTTTATTGAACCGCCAAACCACAGAGAGACAGACACCCTCCCCCATTTCCAGTAAATTTGTTGAAAAAAAAGTGAAGGACAAGTTCAAATAAAAGGAAAGCGTTTGTGCAAGGCAAGGGTCGTACGCTGAAAGAAGAAGCGGGGAAGGTAAAGTAAAGTAACCAGAAAAGAAACTGGAAGAGAAAGAAGGGACGGTGGGAAAGAAAAGAGGGAACGACGGCAAAAAGAAGTCGATGAGAAACGAGAGTTGAATGTTTCTTTTTGGAGGTAAGTTGAATGCATCTGATTGGTAGGGGCAAATTTCCTAATACGTTACTGCCCCATCATACCCCCCTTCGCCAGTGTGACAGCGGCTGGCAATGTAGACAGCGTAAACGGTTGGACAGGATATTCTGACGCCGGTGTTGCTCTCCGTTACAGGCGACCACCAGAACGCGTTCAGCGCAGCGCATTGCCTGAGGCGATCGAATTGGAGGGGCCACCCAACGCGCAATACTGGGGGGGCTGACTGATTTGTCTGATAGCCACGGCGGGCAAATTTACCACGGTGGGGCAAGCCACTAGTCAGTTGGCCTGAAAGCCGGCCCCGAAAGTCGATGAGGCGGACAACCCAAAGCGATGCGACAGGGTTGAGCAATTCTGTGTACAGACTTTGCACAGAAGAAAACACACACCGATCGAGTTTTGAGGGGCAACAACAAGAAGAGGCTCTCTCTGTTAAGATACGAAAGCATTTGCGTGTGGGAAATTGTAGTGTTGGGCTGAATGGAATAGGGCACTGCAAAAATATGCAGGCAAACCTAACCCCCACCAGCAGCTTGAACGGGAAGAAACAAAAAGAGTGAATGACCCTCGCGCGACGAAGCGCGACTAAACGAGAAACACTTTCCCACCGACTGGCAAATCAGACGAAAAGAGGAAAAGATTTCTAGGTCGCCCGTCCAAGGCGGCAGGGACAGCCGGGGGTGTGAGAGAGTGACTACTACAGTGGGAAAAATAACAGGGCACATTTTTTCGGGGCACGAAGGAAACGACGTATGGGATCCGGCACCGCACGAGGCAAATCAGGCGATAAACGAGGAAAAGGAACAACGAAAAGGAAGTGAGACAAAAGGCAGACAGAGTTTCAACTTAAGCAGATCCAAAGTTGATGCTGCTACAGTAATCGTCCGTAGTAATGTCGTACTTCTTTCCAAAGTTGTTTCCGTAGTTATCGTTGGCGTGGCACGTCAGGTAGTAGTCTGGCGCGCAGCCCTCGCCGTCGGCGAACTGCACCTTGCTGTACGGCAGCGTGATCTGGTACGCGGCGTTCCAAGTGAAAGCAAAGAAGGTGACGGTGAGCGCGATGGCGGTGCCGGAGTCCGCGGCGGCGGAGAGCACGTAGGCGTACTTCTTCCACCATGCGTGGTTGAACTTTTTCACGTAGTAGTTGATGATGACACCGATGACGAGGGGCATGATGACGTCGGCGCGCGACGAGTTGACCTGGACGGGGAAGACGGCGATGATGGGGATGTTGACCAGGTGCCAGTATCCGTTCGGCTGGAACTTGTGCATCACGTAGGGGAAGATGGGGGCGACGAGCCCGACGAGGAAGCCCCAGAGGGTGGCGACGTACGGGGAGCCCGGGCCGAAGAAGCGCGCGGGGCCAATGGCGCCCCAGATCGCGCCGGCGTTCAGGAACACGTTGAAGTTGCCGGCGGTCCAGCCCAGAGGCGGCTCGTCGGACTGCAGCTTCCAGATCTTGCCCGAGGTCGGATCGCTGGGGACGATGAACTCCTCCTTCTCGGAGCGGCCGAAGGACTCGTAGATGCCGAACGAGATGAAGACGTTGACGATCGAGGCGACAAGGGTGCCGACCAGCTGGACGGTGAACATGGCGCGAGGAGGGACCTTCAGGTAGTGACCGAGCTTGAGGTCGGCGACGAGAAGCAGGCCTTGGTACATGGACATGTACGACAGCGTCTTGAACGACATGACGGCGGCGATGCGACCAGGCAGGATAAGACCGATCAAAAACTCGGACATGACGTTGAGGCCGATTTGCTGACCAGAGATGGCCTGGATAGTGCCGATGGGGATCATGGAGACAACGGCGAGCAGGAGGCCGAGGATGACGCCCCACCAGGGAAGGTCGAAACCGCCCCATTGGCAAACAGCAATGCCGATGACAAGGTTCACGGCCAGGAGGATAATGTACCAAAGGTCGGGGACATCCGGGTACACGTCCATCATCTTGGCGTGAACGTCAGAGGTGTCGAGGTCGCGCATGGCGGTGCGGAAGCGGCGCCAGATGTCCGAGCCGTACCAAAGACCGACGTGGACAAGGGCAGACACGAAGACAATGAACGAAGCCAAGTACTCGATGGCAAAGTAGGCGGTAATGCGCATCGGCTGGAGCTTGTTGTACAGGTCCTCCTTCAGGCGCAGGCTCGACTTGTCGACCAAGGTTCGGGAAGCGACGTACGAGCCGTTGTTGTCGAACAAGTCGGGCGTGTTCAGGGTGAAGCCGAGGAAGTAGCGGCCGGTACCGTTGGGGCCTTGGTGTGGGTTGGTGCCCATGTCAAAGTCCTTGCCGAAGCCGTTGTTGACCCAAACAAGAGGGACGACGAGGTAGAGCATAAACCACATGCCCAAGAACTGGTTAAGCAGAGCCCAGAGAGGAGTGGTGATCGGCGCCTGGATGCTGATAATGGACCAGTCGAACGTGAACGACAGCAGACCGATGCCGCCCCTTGGCTGGGAAGATCCGAGACCGCGCATGACCTTGGCCGCGTACGACGACGGGACGGCCGAGTTGTCCGACAGCTTGGGGGCAAAGTAGCAGAGCAGCGAGATGGAGGCCAGAACGGGCATCAGGAATAGAGGGAACCATTCCCACACAAAGATGAGGGTGGCGGCGATCCAGAAAAAGGAGAATCGGGACAGCCTCAGCTTTCCGTCGGCACTCGGCGTGTTGGGCTCGTGGAGCGAGTTGAGCAGGGCGATGGTCGACAGGTTGCCTGGCCAGAGCATGGCGGCGGGGCGAACGAGGTAGCGGCGGCAGAGGCCAGCGAGACCGTAACCAAAGCACTGGGTCACGATGGCAAAGAAGACGCAAGCGACGGTGGTGAGGTCGGTCTGGTAGAGCTGGTACTTTTGGCCAACGATGTTGTACAGAGCGTAGGCCGGGTTCGCACCGCAGGACGACGCAACGTAGATCAACGCGTGCTCTTTGTAGTTGAACTTGCCGGGGTTCAGAGTGAGGCCCATAAACTTGCCCGTCGGAAGGACCCACGCCATGAAGAGACCAATCGGGTACGCGAGGAGGACACCGACGAAGGGGTTCAACTGGAAGTAGTTGGACCTGAACAGGAAGAGCGTGTTCACCGCCGCAAGCAGGACATTGAAAATGGCGCCCAGAACCACGACGCGGAAGGTCAGCGCCGGGAGGGTTGGGTCGTCCGTGCGGGGAACAACCGCATCGACAATGTCGTAGATTTCGTCGAGGTACTCGCCGCTGAGATATGGACGAACAAGGAAAATTAATACGGCGTTTCCAGCAAATTTCACCAGTTGAAGTCTCAGCGTTCAGTACCTCTCAGGGTCGGCTTCGCCAGACTTTTCGTGCTCGATTTTGCGCTCTACTTGAAGCTCGAGTTCGGCTTCAGAGATGACGGCTTGGTCGTAGCCTGGTTTGGTTGGAATCAGGAAAGGAGCCGCGAGTTGTGATGAGATACAAAAAGCGGTCTCACTGCTGGGCTCACCGTCAGACTTTTGCACCATTTCCAGCTGCGTCATGGTGGGGGGGAGGTGTGAGGTATCCACTCAGTCCTTGTGAAGAGAGCGAGTGCGAGAAGTGGGAGTGGCGAGGTCGAGTGACTGATGGGTGTGTGGCATCGGGGAGGGCGTGCCCGACCCTTTTATACGAGGGCCGCGGTCTGTCTGTCTTTTTGTCCGCCTGTCTTTGACCCACCGTCTGTCTGTCTGTCTGCTCCTCTGTCTCCTCTCCCTCTCTCTCACACTCTCCTGTCATGAAGCGCTGTCTTTCCCCCCCTCCCAAAAGGAATTGTGGCTTGTAACCGCCCCGTGGAGTTGGAAAATCTTGCCAAAAACGGCCATGGAACACAGCTTGTTTTCATCCCATCCAAAAAAAGCAAGCAGCAGCAGCACCAGCAGCTGAAAAAAGGAGGGAAGAATTCCGAACTTGCTGCCGCTGCAAAGAAAAAAAAAGAAAAAAAATTAATAATTAATTTTTTTTTTTTTCGTGGGGCCGCAAGAAGGGCAAGACATCCAGGCGTCTGGCTGGGAACGCAACCGATCACGACAGACAGTCAGACAGACAGAGAGACTAAATGGACATCTTTTTCGTCTTGCACAAATCCATCCCATCTGCCATCTATCGATTCCTTCTTTTTTTTTTCTGCCAACTTTCCACAATACCACCACCACTCTAGTAACTCGCGACAAACACCGTCGCCGCCCACGTTCCACCGCAGACCTCCTCCTGCGCCGCCGCGCACGGCGCGCCGCACTCGGACTCCGCAATCTTTTGCGCGCTCGAGACAAACACGTCCTGGTCCCCGCACCAGCACTCGGACCCGTACTCAGTGCCCGACACCTCGTAGCCGCGGCCGAGGCAGTGCGCGGCGCACCCATGCTGGTTCAGCGGGCCCTCAGTAGCCGCGACGGGCAGGATGCGCGCCTCGGTGTCGCGGAAGCAGCCGGCATAGTAAAAATGGTAGTCCGTGGTGTTGACGCCGGCCGGCGGGTCGGCCGCCGCAGCCGACGCGGGCAGGGCGGGCGGGACGATCGTGACGTTGGCGACCGCGTCGGTCGCCGCCAGGTCGACGTACACCGACATGCGGAGGACGCCGCCAAACTTTTGGAACGGCATCATCACGCCGCGCGCGTCGCACTCGTCCTCAGCCGCGGGCGTCAGCGCCGCGAACTCCGCCGCGCCGCCGCAGTAGCACTGGCCGGCGAGCTCGGCGGCGGCGAACGCAAAGCCTTGCTCGCGGCACGTGTACGTGCACCCTTCGAGCGCGTAGCCCCAGCCGACTTTTGTGCGGAAGGCGCGGGCCGCGGCAGAGTCCTTGTAGCAGCCGACGTAGGCGAAGCCGGCGAGCACAGGGTTGATGGGGCCATACGCGGGGCGTAATGTGTCGGCCTGCCAGGCGGACAGCGCCCACTCGCCGCCGCAGGTTTGCGAGGGGTTGGTGCCGCAGGGCATGGAGCATGCCGCGGAGGTTTGCAGCAGGTCCATGCCGGAGCCGCACCAGCACTGGCCGCCGTACTCGGTGCCGGCGACGGGGTAGCCCCACCGGGTGCAGGCGGCGGTGCAGGCGGCGTTGTCGTACCCGTCGCCGACGTGGAAGGGGAGGCGGCGCTTGCCGCCGCCGTCGCCGCCGCCGTTCGCGTCGCCGTCGGTGAAGCACGCCAGGTAGTGGAAGCCGGCGGGCGGCGTCGCCCGCTGGGCGACAAAGACCGTGGCGGCCCACGTACCGCCGCACGACTGGTTGGTGGCGGCGTCGCACACGGTGCTGCACTCGGTCGAGGGGATGATCGCCTGCCGCGCGACGAGCGCAAAGGCGTCGGAGCCGCCGCACCAGCACTCGTTGCCGGCCTCGGTGCCGGACACGTCGTAGCCGAGGGAAAAGCAACCGGCCGCGCAAGAGTGCTGGGTCGCGGGGGCGGCCGTGTAGGAGACGGGCAGGAGTCGGGAGGGTGCGTCACGGAAGCAGCCTGCGTAGTAGTAGTCGAGGTCGTTGGTGAACACGCCGGCGGGAGGGCCGTCGATGGGGACGGGGGTGTTTGTGGGTTGGGCCGGCGGCACAACGGTGACGTTGAGGGTGGGGACGGTCGTGTCGGCGTAGACGGACAGGCGCAGCAGGCCGCCAAACTTTTGGAAGCTCATCATCACGCCGCGGGCGTCGCACTCGTCCTCGGGCGCGGGTGTCAGGGCGTCAAAGTCGCCTTCGGCGCCGCAAAAGCAGCGGCCGCCCAGCTCGCCAGCGGCGATGGGCAGGCCCCTCGCGCGGCACTCGCTCGTGCACCCTTCGAGGGCGTAGCCGAAGCTGATCTCGAGGTGGAAGGCGCGAGACGCGGCAGAGTCCTTGTAGCAGCCGAGGTAGCCAAAGCCGGCCAGCACCGGGTTGATGGGTCCGTAGAGGGGCGGGTTGATGTTCGATAGCCAGGCCGTCAACGCCGACGGGCCGCCGCAAGGCTGGGTGGGGTCGCTGGTGCAGGGGAGCGTGCACGACTCGGAGGTCGCCATGAGTGACATTCCCGAGCCGCAGAAGCACTGGCCGCCGGCCTCGGTTCCTGCGACGGGGTAGCCCCATCGGTAGCACAGGGCGGCGCACGCAGGGTTGTCGAGACCGTCGCCGGCGTGGAAGGGGAGCACGCGCGCCGGGGATTCGTCGTGGTCTTGGAAGCAGCCCATGTAGGAGAAGTCAGGGATGGTGGGCAGAGCAAGAGGAGTGCCGGCAGCGGGGGTCGGTGACGACGAGGGCGAGGGCGCAACAGTGGTGGTGGTTGCGTTGGTTGACGGGTCGTTGGTGGCAGTGGTGGTGGCGGCGGGAAGGGAGTCGGCAGATGATGACGCTGCCGACGACAAGGGGTCGCCGTCGGGAAAAGGGACGGCGACCACGGCCGTCGTGAGCGAGACGACCACGAGGGCGACGGTGGTCGCCGCCCGCCTCGCCTTCGTCGTCGCCCTCGTCGGTGTCCTCGTCATGCTTGTCATCGTCTGCAATTATCGACTTTGCCAACTCCGATACCACAGCACTTTTTTTCTTCTCTTTCTATTTTTTCCTCTTTTTGTAACTCCTCGTTTTCATCTTTTTTTTTCCCTTGTTTCTTCTGGCGGCCGCAATTTTTTTCCTTTCTGCGCTCGGAGTGTCTCTCCCATTGGCCTGTCTTACACTCCCATCCCCAACTAAAAAAAAAAAAAAAAAGAGAGAGAGCGAGAGGCTTTGCTGGAGCTGTCTATTGATTCATCATTGTCCGAAAACCCAGCAGTCACAAGTAAATGTGCCTCGTGAGGAAAGCCCACTTATCATGGGAACGGAAATCTGAGTGGTTAACCTAAGTACAGGCAGCCACGAAGTCTTCAAAAAAATGCCAACTGCTGATGGTACTTGGCTCCAAAGACTAACCTAGGAGCAATTGTGTGACTGTGCTCTAACTCCTCACCTAGGGCCAAAGGTGGAAACTAGAGCATTGACCTAAAACCAAACCTGACGAAAAGGGGCAAAACGGGGGTGTCTTGGGGCACTAGACAGGAAAGTGTATTTGGAGTCTAAAAAGCCCAAGAAAAACACAAATACTATCTCTAACACAAAAGAGAAGTTTCTCACACCAAAGCATGAAACAGACACAATCACAAAAGAAAGTATAATCCTCTGGTGCAAGACACAGAAGGGTTTCATCTGGGGCACAAGGCCAAAGCCAAGCCAGACCAGAGACAGAACTGAGTGAATCGAGACCGACTAAATCAGTGAGGGGAGTGACAAGCCACTGCAACCCATCAAAGAAACAACAAGTCAAACCCTGAGTTGGAGGGGGTTGGAGAGACAAAGGGCAGACACAATGTTATGAATCACCCTCTGGAAACCTCTGGAACCTTCTAGAACATTCCTTCATGGAACCTTCTGGAACCTTCTGGAACCTTCTAGAACATTCCTTCATGGAACCTTGTGGAACCTTCTGGAACCTTCTTTGCTTTCCTGACTTGTCTTGTTGTCATTGGTATCATTGGTATCATTGCATTACTAATTGCTCTTTCTGGAACTTTCTTGGAGTCTTGACAAGGAACACTCTCAAAAGGTATAAAAGGGGGATGGGGGACCTGTCCCATCCCTCAAGTGAATTATTGTTTCCAATACAATCATCACTCCTCTCAGTTCCTTGTCTACCATGCCTTGCCTTGTCCTGCCCTGTTCCTGACATCATAATTCACTTCACCCTCTCCCACTACTCTCTGCCATCATGTCTGACCCAAACAACACCTTCCCTGATGCAACTGCCTTCCAAGCCTTGATGGACCAATTACAAGCCCTCTCAAGACAGACACACCAACTTCAAGAACAAGTCCTTCACCAGCAGCACCAGCTTCAACAACAACTTCACCAACAAGAACATCAAGCTCTTCCCCTGCCCCAAGCCAACCAAGCAAGAGAGCCCAAGGTTCCCAGCCCTGACAAGTTCACTGGGCTGGCCAAAGACCTTAGGAACTTCATGGCCACTGTGGAGAATGTCATCCTTCTCCAACCTTCAAGATTTCCCAGTGAGCAAGTCAAGGTTCTTTTCACAAGCACCCTCCTGTCTGGTCAAGCTCAATCATGGTACAGATCTCTCCCAAGCACACCCACCACCCTGCAAGAGCTCTGGGAGGGGCTGGAAGCTACCTTTGGTGACCCCTACGCATCTTGGACAGCAAGATCCAAGCTCAAGCATATCAAGCAAGGAAAGCAATCTTGTGTGGCCTACACCAACCAATTCAAGCAACTAGCCAGAGACTCTGGATACAATGATGCAGCTCTGATGGAGCTGTACCATGATGGTCTCCATGAGTCTATCCAAGACATGCTCTCCCAGTCTCTGCACATCCCTGAGACCTTGGAAGAGTACATTCTCCTTGCCATCAAGATTGACAACAGACTCTACTCCAAGAGGCTGAAGCAAAGACAAGTAGGAACTACATCAAGACCTACCCCAGTTCCTCAAGCTCTTACAGTTCCTGAACCCATGCAAGTGGATGCAGTTGAGACACTTCCTAAGGGTCCTCTGAGCCAAGAGGAGAAAGCAAGGAGGGCCCAGCAGGGACTGTGTTTTTACTGTGGCTCCAAGGAGCATGCTGTCAAGGACTGCCCAAGGAAGAAGCACCCAAACTCCCAGGTCCAGGCTCACTGAGGGGCAATTCCCTGGACCCTCCTCCAAGCTGCCCCTGTTTCATCACCACCACCAGCACCACAAACACCTCAGATTCCAAGCCCCACCAACTCACCATGGATGTCAAGATTCAACTCTCACCCAAGTCAACCATCACAACCAAGGCCCTTATAGACTCTGGATCATCCTGCAACATCATTGATGCCACCCTTGCCAAGTCTTGTGCCATTCCTACGATCAAGAAATCCACACCCCTCAAGGTCCACTTTGCCAATCATGCTCTGTTCAAGGAAATCAGCCATGAAACCAAGCTAAACCTCCACATCCAAGACTTTCCACCATCCATGGTCAATCTGGAAGTATTGGATCTTGGCTCACCCACATTCTCTGTCATCCTGGGATTACCATGGCTGCAAACCCAGAACCCTGCCATTGATTGGGTCACTGGTCAAGTCCAACCTCCACCAATCGGAACAGTCACCCAAAACTCAAGTCAAGCCCCCAAGTCTCATGCTCTCAAGCCCTTGATTCAAGATTCACAGCCAGCCAAGACTCAAGTTCCACAGTTCACAGTTCACAGTCAAGATTCAAGTAGAGCTCATAGAGCTCACAGTCATGGCCATGACTCTTGTTCACAGAACCCACAGTCAAAGATTCAAGTACCACAGTTCACAGTCCACATTCAAGATTCAAGTTCCACAGCTCACAGTCTTTGCCAAGAACAGAACTCTCAGTCAAAGATTCAAGAATCACAGTTCCCAGTCAAGAATTCAAGCCCCACTGCTGAGGAGCACGACAACCTGGACCCATCAGACCTTTTGCTGGCATCCAAGCTACCAAAAGAATATCTCCCTTATGCTGATGTGTTTTCCAAGACCAAGGCAGACCTGCTACCAGCTCAGAGGCCTTATGACTGTGAAATCCCACTCAAGGATGAAACTTGCAGCCCACCTTTCAAGCCACTGTACCACCTCTCTCCACCAGAAGCCAAGGCCCTCCAAGAATACATTGAAGAAATGCTGAACAAGGGATTCATCCAACCTTCCAAGTCACCAGCTGGAGCTCCCATCTTTTTTGTCAAGAAGAAGGATGGGGGACTGAGACCCTGTGTGGACTACAGAGATCTCAATGAGATGACAGTCAAGAACCGCTATCCACTGCCTCTCATCTCTGAATTACTGGACAAACTGAGCCATGCAAGGATATTTTCCAAGATTGACCTCAGAGGTGCCTACAATTTGGTCAGAATTAAGCCCCAGGATCAATGGAAGACTGCCTTCAGATGCAAATACGGTCACTTTGAGTACTTGGTTATGCCGTTTGGACTTACCAATGCTCCAGCTATTTTCCAAGGCATGATGAATGACATCTTCAGGGATATTCTGGACCTTTTTGTCATTGTCTACCTGGATGATATCCTGGTATTTTCATCTGACACTGCAAGCCATATGGGACATGTCAAGACTGTCTTGGAGAGACTCAGACAGCATCACCTCTATGCAAAGCTGGAGAAGTGTGAATTCCACAAGACCTCCATTGAGTTTTTGGGGTTCATTGTGTCTGACAAAGGGATCTCCATGGCACCAGACAAGATCCAAACTATTCTTGAATGGAAGGCTCCAAATTCCATCAAGGATGTTCAAAGCTTCCTTGGATTTTGCAACTTCTACAGAACCTTCATTGCCAACTATTCTGCCATAGCCAAGCCTCTCACTGATCTCACCAAGAAGACCACCAAGTTTGAATGGACCCCAGCAGCAGAGCAAGCCTGGCTAGCTCTTAAGACAGCAACCACAAGTGCACCACTCCTTAAGCATGTGGATCCCTTGCTTCCCTTCACCTTGGAAACTGATGCCTCAGACTATGCCCTTGGCGCTGTTCTGTCCCAGCCAAGCTCTCAGGACCCCTCTGCTCCTCTGCATCCAGTGGCATATTACTCCAGGAAGCTGAACAGTGCTGAGTGTAACTACACAGTCCATGACAAGGAGTTGCTTGCAATTGTGGAAGCATTCAAATTCTGGAGACACTACTTGGCTGGTTCTAAAGGCATCTCTGTCTATTCTGATCACAAGAACCTCACCTTCTTCAGGGCAAGGAGGTTGCTCAAGCAGAGGCATGCCAGGTGGGCTGAACTGCTCTCTGAGTATGACTTTAAGCTGTGCTATTCTCCTGGCCACCTTAACACTGTGGCTGATGCCCTGTCAAGAAGAACAGACCTTGCACCTGAAGGGGGAGATGGTTTCACCCCACCATCCAAGACACACCTTTCATTGCTTCCTGACAGTGTGTGGGCCCATGCTATTTCCAAGGACCCCAAGCCTCACAAGATTCAAATCAGCCAAGAAGAGGAAAAACTTGAGATACTCAAGACAAGGCATGATGCAGCAACAGCTGGACACCCAGGAGAGCACAAGACCTATGAGCTTGTTTCCAGAGACTTCTACTGGCCAGGCATGAGGAAGTACATCAAGAACTATGTCAGCAGCTGTGAAACCTGTCAAAGAAACAAGTCCAGCAGACACAAGCCCTATGGACTTCTGGAGCCCCTCCCAATTGCCATCAGCCCTTGGTCATCAATATCCATGGACTTCATTGTGAAACTGCCCCCATCCCATGGATTTGACTCTATCCTTGTTGTCATCTGCAGAAGGACAAAGTTGGCCCATTTCATCCCCTGCACTGAGAATATAGATGCACAAGGAACAGCAGACCTGTTTTTGCAGCACATATTCAGGCTCCATGGGCTGCCTCAGTCAATCGTCAGTGACAGAGGACCACAGTTCAGATCTCAATTTTGGAAAGCACTCACAGCAGCCCTTGGAATCAAGTCTCAACTGTCAACTGCTTATCACCCTCAGACTGATGGACAAACAGAAAGAACAAACCAGACTCTGGAGCAGTATTTGAGGTGCTATGTCAGCTATCAACAGGATGATTGGCCCACCCTCCTTCCACTGGCAGAATTTGCTCTCAACAATTCTCTCCACTCAAGCACCCAGCTATCTCCTTTCTTTGCAACCTATGGCTTCAATCCAAGAGGAGATCTTCTGGGACAAGAGACCCTATCCAATGTCCAAGCTCCTGCTGCGGCTTCACACTTACATAAGCTCAAGATCATCAACTCCTTCCTGGACTCCACCCTGAAGCAAGTCCAAGAAGATGCCTCAAGATTTGCCAACACTCACAGAATGGACCATGACCTTGCTGTGGGTCAGCAAGTTTGGCTTCTGAGGAAGAACTTGCAGACCAAAAGACCAAGTCCCAAGCTAGACAACCTCAAGTTGGGTCCTTTCAAGATCTTGGAGCAAATCAATCCAGTCACCTTCAAGCTGGATCTCCCTGCATCCATGAAGATCCACCCAGTTTTCCATGTCAGCCTTTTAGAGAAGTTTGTGGCCAATTCCATTCCAGGCAGAGTTGTTCCTCCTCCTCCTCCAGTTGAGGTAGAAGGTGAAGAGGAATTTGAGGTTGAACAAATCTTGGATGCCAAGTGGTTTGGAAGAACACTCAAGTTCCTTGTTAAGTGGAAAGGTTACTCAGATGCTGACAACACCTGGGAGCCTGAGTCAAACCTCACTCACTGCCAAGACCTTCTGCTCGAGTTCAAGACCAGGTACCCCACCAAGTTGCAGAAGAGGCCTAAAAGGGGGAGATGATGTTATGAATCACCCTCTGGAAACCTCTGGAACCTTCTAGAACATTCCTTCATGGAACCTTCTGGAACCTTCTGGAACCTTCTAGAACATTCCTTCATGGAACCTTGTGGAACCTTCTGGAACCTTCTTTGCTTTCCTGACTTGTCTTGTTGTCATTGGTATCATTGGTATCATTGCATTACTAATTGCTCTTTCTGGAACTTTCTTGGAGTCTTGACAAGGAACACTCTCAAAAGGTATAAAAGGGGGATGGGGGACCTGTCCCATCCCTCAAGTGAATTATTGTTTCCAATACAATCATCACTCCTCTCAGTTCCTTGTCTACCATGCCTTGCCTTGTCCTGCCCTGTTCCTGACACACAAGGAACAGTTAGTGTTCAGAGGTGCCTGTTGAACCAATTCAGAAGTGTTTTCCATTTAACAGAGCCAGATACAACTTGTCTCACTCCAAGGAGTGTTGGAGTTTGTACACATTACCTACACCTTTTAGACACCAAACAACCACAAGTATTAGCATGAAAGGAAGAGGGTCTGAACCCAGCAAACCAGGCCCAGCAAAGGCCAAAGGAACCGTCACCAGGACAGGGAGGAACACCAAGAGACCACACCACCACATAAAACCTGACCAGCCAACTCATTCATATCACCTTGAGAGACCTGGATTTGAAGCAATGTATTGACAGGAACCAGCAAGGCACTACCACAGATTACCCTCCCAGTTTCCATCATCAAGTGGCTCCTACCCAGACCAACCTAAACAGCATGCAGGTGCACCAGGGCTTGAACCCAGCCCACTGCCATAAATGGCCAAGAGAACCAATTCTCCTCCACACACGTCACACACCAGGGGACTGCAGCATGTCTCGAAGGTTGGGTTGGGAATTTGTTGGCCGTGACAACTTGGCACCTTTGACTCTAACCACTGAGCAACGGAGCCTTGTATCAGCAAGTATAATCAAGACAGAATCTTTCTGTCTGCGACATTGCCAATAATAAATAATAAGGGCACAGGGCAGACATACAGATCCAGTTGGAGGCTGTATGGAAACCCAATAAATAATAAGAGCAGGAATCCAAGCCTAGTCACGTTTTGCCAGCAAAACGCAGGTCGAGACAGGGTGGTAATCCTCATAATTATCAGTTAAAAAGTAGGGGGATTGGTGTGACAGGCCTTTTCAGAATACTTGTCAGTTTTGCAAGAGTTGCTGCAGTTCCAGGCTCTGTGCCTTTTGCAATCGAAGCACATGTGTGCTTTGTCGGTCCGTTTGCAAGGAATTCCTCGCATTTCTTAAACTCGTCTGGATCATTATCTTTCACAAGATCCCAGTGGTCTTGGATAGCTTTTGGGTGTAAATCTTCCTCAAGCTGATTCCAATTGTGTTTGGAGGAATATCCTAACCACTTATTCAGATATACTTATTTCTCACCATCAAACGTTTGAGATTTAATATGCTCAGTTTGGTACTCATTATCCGTGGGGTCTGCTTCATCATCTTCAGGCTCAAAGTGTCGTCTGCCAAATTCAGAATGGATTCCAGGAGCCATCATAGTCTTGGAAGAAGGCTGGTGGTGTACACACAGTCAGAGAGGAACGGACAGGCAAGAAATGCTGGCTCTGTGTTGGTGAGATCAGAGGCACTCGCCTGCCACTGAGGTGACGATGGCAGCGTCATCGTCTCTGCAAGGGTGTTGGTGGCCGCAATCTGCACAGCCCCTGACACCTGAGAGTTTGATCTACAAGTGCCTGCCTCAGTCCTATTGCTGTGAGAGTGTGATGTGAGTATGAGTGCGATGTGATTAAGCCTGTTGGTTGAGTGATCATGCCGACACAGCCTGATTTTTTTCATCTCAAAGGGGCTTCCTTTCAAGTTTTGGGGACATTACTAAATCAAGCTGAGCTTCCACAGGCAGACGCCCAGACAGACCGACAGACATTCACCCTGCCACCTACCCCCAGCCGTTGCCGCCGCAGAGCACCGGTGCTCTGCTGTCGCTGTCGACGCTCGGCGCTGCTGCCCTAGTGAACCATAAATCTATCATCGTTCTTCTTTTCCTTGGCACTTTTATTAGAAACGGGGTTTGCAAGCCGTGGCACGGTCGTCGCTCGTCGTCACTCGTTGGCAAACTCAATCTCCACCGAGTCCCCTTCCTGGTCCCTTTTGAACCCTGCACCAGTGTACAGCGCGTTCGCGCCCGCGTCCGCATCGTCCGCAAACAGCATGACCACCGCCGCGCCGCCGTCCGCAAACGCCATCCTCGCGCAGCTCGCAACCACCGCCGCCGCGAACCCTTTCCTCCGCTCCTCGGGCGGCGTATACACGGGACCGATCCGCGAGATGCGCGCGACCCCCGCCGGCACCCTGTACACCGCCATGCCGACGCGCCGCCCCGCGTCGTCCTCCCACACCGCAACGCGGCGCTCCGCAATGCTCCGCGCGAACCCGGCGGCAAGAATGTCGTCGCGGATCGTGGGAAGGTGCAGCTCGTCTTGGAACGCGCGGACGCTGGTGACCAGCCAGGGCAGGTCGTCGGTTGTTGAGAGGTCGGCTGGGGGGCGCAGTCGCCCGCCGCCGCGGGGACGCGAGACGGTGGGAGGGTTGGTCATGACGTAGACGACCAGGCCTGCTGATTTGCGTGGGACGAGGGATGGCGCGGCGTGGTCGCCGCGGCTGGTCTGATCGGCTCGGTGCAGCTCGCACCAGCGGCTTGCAAACTCGGCGGCGGCGGCGGGGTGGCCGGCGGCCCCTGTAACGGGACCAAGGGTGGCTGGGGTTTGGTTGCGCAGAGCGTCAAACAGGCGATCGGCGACGGCGGCGGCTGCGCCGGGCGGCATGGGGCCCAGGTTCGGAGGGTGGCCTGTCCCGCTGTGGAAAGCCGCACCTAGAATGTGGCTGGCGGTGGACGAAGACGATGTTGAGGGCGGCTGGTTGACAGCGGATGCGCGGACGAGGATCCAGACGGTTGGGGGAATCCCTTCGGGGCTATTCTCTGCGGGCGACTTGCTCGCATCGCTTGTTCGGAGTGCGTAATCGAGGGCAGTATTGAAGACGTTGGTGGAGAGAGGGTGCGCGGCAAGGTACTGTGGCGATGCGGCCAGCGCGTCGTGCGCTGCGTGCGGCGACAGGATGAGCTCGACGTCGAAACTCGGGGCGGTCATGTTGGGTTTGGCAAGAAGAAATCCAGAGTGGGCAACTTCTATCTAACACATTCACATTTTATTCCCTTCCTATCAGGCGGTGCAATGATTCGCCGCCGATATTGTTAATACACAATACATTCATTCAACGTACATGCGACTCGGCGAGGTAACCACGAGATCGAAGGTTGGCTTGTCATTTCCCGTAAGACAACATGCGCCAGTTCATCGCCGATTCAGGTCAGACACTCCCGAAAGCCCGTTGCCGCATATCCGCACCTAATCATCGTGTCGGCCCTCCCTGCCTCCTATCCATTCCCCTTTGCAATCCCCGATCGCCCGTAATTCGAACCAAGCACAGACTATGGAATAGACGATGCCTCGTCCATCATGACGGTCGCATCCTCCCTGGACGTCGATCTTCTCGCCCTCACCGTCGTGGACGGAAACGTGCGGTACGCGCAGGGCATCGTCGCTGCAAAGCAAGTAACTATGATGCGGCCGTCATGCCATCCCTGTCGCCGTTCGCCTCGTCGTTTGTCGCTGTTGCTGAGATCGCTGAATTACTATTTTTTCGCAAATGCAAAGGCAGGCGGCTGCTGGCCATATCGAACAAGACGCATGTCGCAGGGTACCCTGGCGCTACCTGTTTGTCTTTGTCAGCGTCCAAACCTCGCTGCTGTCCGGCGGCGGCTCGACGCTACTACCAACTTCTGTGTCGCAGCTGACGGGTGGCATGCTGCTGACAGAGTTCTTTTTCGAGGGCGAGGTCGTCGCGCGCGAGTCGCGCACGGTTAACTTCTGCCTGGTGTTTGACTACGGCCACGAGGAGTGGGTCGCAAGGTCAGGTATCCCATTGCGGTTTCATCTCCCCGCCCCCCACCACCTTTTCACTAGACGGGAAGTAGGCGACGGTGATAGTCGGCGACGCCAGTGCGCTGCGCATCACGCCACAGCGCCCGTGTCCTCGCAACAACAGCGGTGTCGCAGACGATCATAATGCGGCCGCCTGGGTGAGTGCGGCCGACGCTATCTGTTGCCAACATGTGCGCAGCACGCGATGGTGGTGCGGTTGCTAGAGAGGCGGGCAGGGAGACCGCGTTCTCCATGGAGGGCGGCGCGGGGAAGCGGCAGGCGGTGCAGGTGGTGGTCACGCAGAGGGGGTTCCTGCTCATGGACGCTGCAGCGGCGGCGACGGCAGCTGACAGACTGACACACAGACAGCCTACTTTGCCAACTTGCCCATTCCCACACTCGAAGCTAACCAAGCAACCCTTCCCCTTCCCTATTACTCGGTCGCGTCGTCGACGATCCACTCGACGCTGCAGAATGCCGTGTCCCTGCCTTACGCAAAGTCGAAGCGCTTCCCCGTGCGGTCCGTGATGCCGGCGAACGCCGTCGACGGGTCGACCGCAGCAGCCGCCGTTGCGTTCCGTACCGGCGGACGATCTCGGCGGCCGCGGCGACGACCAGGGCGTTTGGGTTGCCGACGGCCGTGTACTGGTTGGCCCAGCTCTCGGAGATGTTTGGGTTGTGGCGCCGAACATGAGGCCGGAGGTTGCGTGGAGGACGGCCAGAACGCCGTTCAGGGTCATTGGGATGCGAGGTACTGGTCGAGGGAACGAACAGAGAGCAGCGGCTGGAAGGACGCGGTGCACGGTTCGCCGGCGCGCTGCTGGAACGGGACAAGACCCGACCAAAAGTTTTTCGGGTATCTCGAACACGAGTACGTGGGGCTTGGGTCCGTCCGCCGGGCCGATGGCCCAGTACCCTCTGGGGTCGGTAAAAGTGGACAAAGACGGGGATCTGGATGGGAGCGAGGGTGAGTTTTCCTGTGTTAGTGAGCAGCCCCCTGTGTTCATTTTTGATACCTCGCTTCTTTGCTCCCACCCCTTCGTTGATCCCATCGTAACGCCGAGGGTTCACAGCAAAGAAACAGGTCATTCCCTTATTTGTTGTGAAATCCTGATATCGGTTGAACCTGTTTGATTCCGGCGAACACGCTCTGTTAGGTTCCAGAATTAGGGGGGGGGGTAAGGCAAAACAAAGATCCGAGTCTCAAACGGGCTCTGGAGCGGCTGATGGACGCAGTTCCCAAATGCTGTTATTCAGCGACTCGTCTTGCATGTCAATTCTCGGTGGCGAGGACGCGACCCACAAATGCTTGAGAGCCGTTTGCGTTGGGGCGGAAAGACATTTCCGACATTGCCAAGAAGGAGAATTGCGCGCTCCGCTGACATAGACGGGTCAATCTGCTCGGATAGAACACCGTGGGCGGAAAGGGAATAACCGGGACTGAGTCAGTCTGAGGGAAAAGACAAGCTTCAGTCCAGGATTTACACTTTCTGTTGGTCAAGCCATTTGTAGGGCGGTGAACAAATCTGTTGTCGGGGTGGTTGGGGAGAGAAAGTTCTTTTTATCTGACTGCCTTTTCTCGCGTTTTTGCAATTCACTTCAACGAGGTGCGCCTACTTATCATCATATCAAGATCAAACGCCTCGGTCACGGTCAAGTTTATATCGTTTGCAACATGGTGCGCACGGTGGTGCTTGCCAACTCCATGAATGACTTTGGTGCAAAACGAATTTTCACTCGTGAGCGATGGTGCAGTAATTAATTGGAAACCAGTAAGCTCACATTTTGGATGTCCTCCGCGATCGAAAGTGCCGTGTTCTTGCGACACTTGAAATTAAGAAATTACGCGCGAAGCAAACAGCAAGTCGCGTGACCTTTCGCTGACGGCTACACACAAACAAAAGAAACAGCTTGCTAAAAAAAAAAGAACGGCTGGCTATTGGACCACTTTGTTGTCATTTGGCCAAACGGTGTGCACTAGGAACAAGTGAACAAACACGGAAAGTTTCGCGTTCTTTTTTTTATTGGTTCAAACCCCGATTATTTCTTTTCTTCGAAGAAGCCTTGATTTTTCTATGCTTTGAAGGGCGGTGCAATGTGGGCAGTTAGATCGAATTTGGTTCGAGTTTAGGGATCGAGACGAAAAAATTAAAGGCAAGGTCTCCTTTTTGCATGCAAATCTGGAAGCTCACATCATGTTTCACCCCGCACTACACGCTTCTTCAACCTCCTCCGCTTCTTCCATTTCATTGCCAGATTCCTTGGCTCTCATCTACTTGGGTCAACCCTTTACCCGGCTTCCTCTGCGCCGCGTCTGGCTCAACAGCTGCCAAAAGCGTTTTTGCCCCAAAGCGGCGGCAGGCGCCATCAGGAGGTATGCACAACGTCCCAATGTCGCGAGCCGACACGAGAAAAAAAAAAAAAAAAAAAAAAACTGAAAACAAAAAAAGGGGGGCGGTTGAGATGGGGACGCTTAGGGCGCGCCATTCTTAGCTCTATAGATCGTTCATTCCACTTAGCAGCTCGAGGGTAAACACAGACCATAGAAACAAGGAAAACTAAACAGAGGGGGCAAAAATAAAAAATCAAACGCAGAGTGGAAATGTCTCAGCCAGAAAGCAAAAGGTCGCAAAACAGTATTCGCACTCCACCAATCCCTGTGGTGTTCTACTGCCAACCCACCACCGCCGCCGCTGCCGCCGCCGCCGCCGCCGCCGCCAGCACCACAGCAGCACCGCGCGGCGCCGAGCGCTCCGCGGCCGACTTGCCCGCCGCAGAGGTGGTGGTAGCGGTCACCGAACCCGCCGAAGAGTTGAACAGCGGGCCAGCGGGCCCCGACGCGGGGAGGACGTAGCTCGCAGTCATGTCGAACAGCAGGTGTCGCAGGACCTCGAGGGCTGCGGCGGGCTGGTCGAGCGGGACGAGGTGTCCAGCGTTTGCGACGCGGATGTAGGCCAGCTGCGGGCTGGCGGTGTGGAGGGCGCCTGCGGGGGTTGGGAACGCGGGGGGCCAGTTTGCGGTCGCGTCGGATAGCGGCGGGGTGAAGGTGGGTTGGGTTGTCCAGCTGTGGTGGCGGGCGGCGCCGTCCGCGAAAAGAAGAGAGAGGGAGAAAGCTGTGAGGCTGGAGACTTGCCGGATGAAACAAAAAAAAATGATGCAGGCGGTGCGTGACTTACGACATGTTTCCAATGGCGCGTTCTACGCCGACGTAGTGCAGGATAAAGTCACGCGCGCCCTCGTAGAGCAGTACGGCGATGCCGGCGTCCACCAGCTTCGGGATGACCACGCGGGTTTGCGGCACCCCTTCTTCCTGCAGGTAGTACGCAACGTCGTCGGAGCACTCCTGCCATCCGTTTTTTTGAAGCGACGTGGACAGAGGCACGACGTGCAGCGCGGATTCCGTGGCGCTTTTCTGGAGGCGGTGTAACAGATGAAGGGTGGTGAGGGAGGGGTGAGTTAAGTCAGCGTCTAGTTTTGTTGGCGCAACAAGCATCCCTCCCCACCAACGTTCGCTCAATTGCAATCAGCTTACACTCAGATACGAAAGAAGACCATTGTCTTTTGCGTCCGTGAAGTTGCACGGCTGGTCAATATTGTAAATGCTGGTACACGCAACGTTGCTGTGCTTCGCCTTCCAGTCGCTGGCAAACTGGTACAAGTCGCAGGCGTAGTCGATGTTGGTGTAATTTCCAAACACCGCCCATCGGCACTGCTGCGCAATGCTTCCCGCCTGCGCAAGCGCCTGGGTGTCGGTCCCGAAGAAGCCGACCTCGTTGAGGAAATCAAAGTCGTTGATGGAGGCTGGAGGGTGGTGGAGCAAAGTGTTTCGGTATCAGCGAGAAAGCGAGGTGGGGGGGATATACAAAGAAACCATTCACTAACATCGAATACTGTACTGGTTGTTGGAGTCGTACAGCCCGTTGCCGATTCCGACCCCCTTTATGTTGATCGACGTCCCGTCGGACAGGTGCTTAAACTGCAAAAGACCGTAGGCAATGTACGGAATGTACATTCCCGCGTACGACTCGCCGGTAATATAGAGGCCAAACGATTTCGTCGCGGGGAAGATTTTGTAAAAGTTGTCGAGGAACGAGTAAAAGGTGTTTGCGATCTGCCAAGGGGGGGCCAGTCGTTCGTTAACAAGAGTGGCAAGATTTTAGTCGAAAGAACGATTCGGGCCTATACCTCAAACTCTGTGGAGGGATACGCATCCCCATTTGCAACAGAGTACCCGACACCAACGGGTTGCTCGACGTACAGCATGTTTGCAACGGTGCTCCACGCATATGGATTCTGCTTGAGGGTCCCGTCGTCCTGCATCAAAACTGGGCCATTTTCTTCAAACATTCCGATCAGCGACGAGCAGCCGGGTCCACCGTTGAGCCATATGACCAAGTTCTGTGAGGTCGTGTTGGACGACGGGAAGTACCAGAAGAACAAGCTGCCGGTTTGGTACGTGCCGTTTGACTGGGATAGTTATTTTTTTCAATTGTTGGCGATGATTGGATCAACGATCAGGAACGAAGGTGTAGGGTTTCGGATCAAGCATGTGTCTACTCACGACTGGGACATAACCGGCGTAGCTCGTGTTCTGATTCGATCCAGTGAAGAGCGGGACCTGCGGCACCGCGTACGATGCGGGATCTTCGATTCGCAAAGAGGGTCAGACACAACAGTGTGGCTGGGGTTCTCTCGGCCGATCGCCAGCAGACAACTCACCCGTCGAGAAGGTTGCGGCCGCCTGGGCAAAGCTCTTTGCGGACAGGATCGAGTCGGTCAGCAAGGCCGCGAGATCGTCGCCGCTGGCGTCGCTGGCAAAGCGGCTGGACGACGAGGAAGCGGCGGGGCCCGCGGTGGCCGCGCGGAGGGCGGTGCGCAGGGAGGCAGGTGGCTGGGACAGGGCGACTGCGAGCGGGGCTGCGCACGTAAGGAGGAAGAAGACGCCGCAGAAGAAGAGCAGGCTGCGGCGGCGGGTCCGGTTGGAATACTCGGGGCGGGAGCGGGAGCCGGAGCTGGAACTGGTGCCGGGGCCGACCCCGGCAGCGGCGGCGGCGACTGCGTCGACAGTCATGCGATGATCAGGTGGTCGATCGATCGGGTCACGTTTGTCTTCGATGCTGCTGCTTCTCTTTCTTTTCTTGGTCTCCGACCTTTCGTCCTCGCCAGTTCCGAGTCCCAATAAACTGAGTACAGTATAATACAACCATGGCCACACTCCCCCACTCGGACCACACAGAGCCTCTGTGGGTGAGTTACCTTCTGCATGTTATTCTACCCACACTCGCTCACACACACGCACTCACACACACACACACACACACACACACACACACAGACACACACACACAACGGGTGCGCGTCAACTAATTTCCTCTCTCCCTCCTGTTTCTGCTGGCTCTCGTCGCGAGCGTCGTTTAACTTCACAAACCACCAGAGTCAAACCGTCCCCGGAACTGCGAAAAAAGAGCGTTCCGTTCCGCCTCCGAGATACCTGGACTTGGCGCCTGGAGGCGAGCAATGGCCGGCCCGTTGGAAAGTCGGGTTTTCAGTCGCTAGGGTGGCACCGTTCCATGATTTCGCAATCATCGAACGAACTATTGCAAACATCGATGTTTCCGACAATATCCCGTCGATCCACGAGAATTGTGTGCCCAACCTGAAAAAAAAAAAACGAAAAAAAACCGACAGGCCAGGGAGACATCCGTTGCGAACAGAGGTGAGATATGACGACGCTCAGACAGCGGGATAAGAAAATCCAAGAGAAAGAAAGGGGATAGACCAGTGACTTCAAAAAGGCAACAGAAAGAGAACAAAAACGTACCAAAAGCAGTTTGGAACATTGGAGTCAAGACGAAAATTTACAGGCCATGCCACAACGACGAAAAAAGTGTTGAGGGGACTACGACGCCAAAATCAGTCATCGTCCACCCTCACAAGCAAGCTCTGCTGCTCCTCCGGGACGGTCCGAGCCGCGCGACCGCCGCCGCCAGCGGACGTGGTCGTCGCGAGGGCCGCCGCGCCGCTCCCGCCGTTCCCACCGCCGCTGCGCCTCTCAGCGCGCCTTCGCCGCTTCCTGCGCTCGCGCATCCAGGACCCGACCGTCCAGTCGCCAAAAGCGGCGAGAACGGCGACGGCGGTGGAAATGAGCAGCAGGAGGCTGAGGAGGACGTAGACGACGACGAAAGGCGCGACGCGGAGCTCGAGTTTGAGGTTGACCTGCTCGTACGCGCTGCCGAGTGGGTCGGCCAGGAAGGTGTATCGGGAGAAAGACGGGATGCGAGTCGATGCGATCTCGCATTCCCCGCGACGAGTGGGCGCGCCGGGCATTGGGAACGGCTGGTGGGATGCGACGCAGTCCCTTAGTGTGGCGTTTTTGGCGTAGTCTCGCATCACACCGCTGGATTTGGGTAGGGGCGGGAAGTGATGGTTGGCGAGCGGCAATGAATTCACCCAAATGTGAATTTGTCCAAAATACCTCATCGTGAGAGTCAAGTTTTTCGACGATGGCATCGACCAGCCTGATTGGATCACAATCGTCGATGATTCCGTGTTCGCTGGCGTAAATTCGACTGATTTTTGATTGTTTTCAGCCAATTCAGTCAAGTTGAACCGAATGCTGCCTTCGCCACCGTAGTACTCGAAGATAACTGCGGTCGATGCGTCCAGCGGAACGTCGAAATTGACGGCGATCTGCAGGTGCGTCACATCCAAATTCGAACGTTAAAAAAAAAAATAACGAAAAAAGGCCAACATTGCCAAGCTTAAGCTCGCGACAAGGTACGAACCGTTTTGTCCTTGACAGTAAACAGTTCATAATTGATGTAACCAAACGTTCCCATCGGTTCAGAGAACGACAAAGAGCGCTGTTCGGCAACCAAGGGCGGGACGCTGTTCACCCAGTGCGTCGTCATGGTCGCGAACCAGACGCTGACGGACTTGACCCAAAACTTTGTCGGCCCCTCGACGATGCATCCGTGTCCCGCGGGGCAGTGATGCCAGGTCATCAGATTGCGGAGCGCGTGTTCGTGGAAGTCACGCTTGAAGAGAACAAGACCGGTGATGCTGAGCGCAATGCCGATGAGGCCAGCTGCAGGGACGGACGATGTGGTCAGTTTTTTTTTCCCCCCCGAGAATGAGGAACGAATTAGCCCCGCCCCGCCCCCACCCCCACCCCCACCCAGCAGCGTCGAAAGCAAACAGTGCGCAAACACTCACCGACGATCCAAGCCGCCTTTTCCGTCGCCCAACCCTTCTTGAGGCCTGCCCTCCGATCCTCGGCCTCTCGCTCCCAGTCGACGGGCACGAGGTCCGAGAACGTGATGGGGATGGAAAAGTAGCGGGTGACGAAGAGGTGGGCTCTGAAGCGGGTCGGGCTGTCGAGCGGGGCGGCCGGGGTGGTGACGGTCGGGGCGGAGAGGATCCAGCGCTGCTGCCAGCCAAAGAGGCCAAGGTGGAAGGCGACGGCGGAGGGGGCGTCGTGGAACCACGAGGACGCGGACGTGCCTGTGGTCGGCGTGGGGCTGGGCGAGCGCGCCCCACCGCGGGGGTGCCTGTCCAAGAGCCGCCCGCCGTCATCGACTTCGTCGTGGCGGTCCGTGCGACGGCCGCGAGGGGGTCCGCCGTCGAAGACGACGCCGTCATCGACGGGGCCATCGTCCACGGGGAAGTTTGGCTGGTTGTGGCTCATTATTGTCGTTTCTTTATTTTAAGAAAAGGATTTTTTTTTTTTTTTTTTTTCTCTTTCGCTCTTCTCCTCTGTCGTTTTTGGGTTTGACGGGTTCGGTTTGTTGGACCGAAAAAAATCGAGACAAGAAATTTTCGAGGGTTGGAAGAAATAAATATCGAAACTCGATCCGCCACAGTGAAACTCAAACCGGCAGGTCCTGGTGGTCCGAGTTAAATATTCTGTTAATGCGCTTCCGGATATTCTTATCTCCTTTCGTAACAGCGCTTACTCCTCCGCCGCCGCCGCCTCCTTCTCCTTCTCCTTCTCCTTCTCCTTCTCTGCCGCAGCTGCCGCAGCCGCAGCACGCTCCCTAAACCTATCCCACGTCATCGGTTTCCGATCCGCCGACGCCAGGTACGGCCCGAGCACCGCGTCGGCCCTGACGGCGTCCAGCAGCGCCTTGAACCGCGGCAGGCTCGCCCACCCAGCAACCGCGTCGTCGCCTTCGAGCGCGGCGGCCGTGAACTCGTCCTCGAACCGCTCGATCAGCAGCGTGGCCATGATGTCGACGTACGTCATTTCCGCGCCGAGGTAGAACGGGCCTTCTTCGACCCCGCCGCCGAGGACGGCCGTCGCCGGGTCCGCCTGGCGCGCGAGGAAGCGCTCGTGGTGCGCCAGGGTTTCCCGCAGGGCCTTGAAAAAGGCGGCGCGCGGCGCTTCGTCGGTTGCCGCTGCTTTCGCGTCGAGGAACCTTCGAAACGCTTCGCGGAGGTCGACGAGGCTCTCCGCCATGCTATCCGCGAGTGCGCGCGGGCGGTCGCCGGTGCCCGCGAGCCCCAGGCGCGCGGCGAGGAAGCGCTCGACGGCGTGTGACTGGCCGAGCCGCAGCAGCTCGGCGCCCGTCGCGGCGTCGGTTTCCACGAGGACGGGGAGCTGGTGGAACGGCATGCTCGGCTGCTCCGTGGCTGGGGATGTGCCCCACCGCTCGCGGGTGATGGTGTCGTCGGTCCAGGCGACACCCGCTTTTGTCAGGATCGCGCGGGAGAGCTCGCCGCCACCGCGGATGGGGAAGTAGATGAGGCGGTAGTGGGAGGACGAGGAGGACGAAGTGGTGGTGGCCATTATTTTTCTGCCGTTTTTCTTCTTCTTTGTTGGTTGCTGCTTGGTTTGGCTGTGTCTTGAGAGAGTGTGTGAGGAGAGGGAGTTTGTTCGAGTGTGATGTGTGTGTGTGTGTGTGTGTGTGTGTGTGTGTGTGTGTTTGCGTTTGAGGGTGTGTTGCATTTATAGCAGGAATGTGATGGGGATGATGACGTTGGAGGCCCCACGAAAAAGTTCAGGCGAGACACTGCGAAAGAAAGACAGGCGTGTCGACGACAAGCGGCCTGTCTTGATCTGTTTTGCGGCCAACGTTGTCTCCACCCTTCTTCAGCTATAATTCCTTTCTCGCCTCTTTTCTTTTGGTTCCGCCTGGGATATGGACAGTAAATAAGGCGCAACCCCCTCCCCCCACACAGGCCCCCCGTTCCGGCGCTCTCGCACCGCACAGCGTTGTTGAAAGTACACGCAAATTTGCCAGTTCTCGGTTCGATGTTGCCATGGGCGCCCACAAGAAACTCGACTTGAAATTGAACGGTTTTGTCGAACTCGGGTTCCACGTAACATCAAATTCGCAGCTAAATCGATTGGATAATGCCACCGAAGTGTGACTGGAAAGGAAAAAAAAAAAGAAAAAGGGATTGATTGACGGTGCGAGACTTTCGATATCCATAAAATGGTAAAAGGGACCCGCTGCGTTGTTGATTGAACAGTTAAATATGAGGCCATTTCTTTCAAAGTGAGAAAAAATGTTCCCCATTATTTTTTTTCCATTTTCGACAGCGCGCCGGCCGCGGTGCAAACGGTACACGGACCCAGCGGGGTGGAAGGGGGTGGAGGGAGGGCTGTTTGGGACCCGTGCGCGTAGCACACAGAAAGAGTAAGTTTCGCGGAGAGTTGTGGGTGGTGTGTGTGGTGTAGGAGGGAGCTTTGCGTTTGGGAATTGGAAACGGAGTGTGTGCGAGGAGGGCAGGGCGGGGATGGAAAACGAGAGAGAGTGTGTGTTCGCGCAAAACAGAGAAAAAAGGGGGAAAGCATCGTGAACTTCCTCACAAACCACCCCCTAACGCGAGAAACACTCTCTGTCGGTGGGGGGGCCATGGAGCCAGTCAGGGCCAAAAAGTTACAGAAAAAAAAGAGTAAGAGCGAAGCTGACCCCCCTATTCCATCGATTCAGTACAAATAAACTTGGGGAAAACCAACAAAATGAAAGGATGGTCCGTGTTCGGGGTAGATGTTGGTGTGCGCGAGGGGAAAAACCAACGAAATCAGGAAAATAGACAAGAACGTGGGGGGAAAAGACATTCGGTTCCAGACCAGTCAACGAGTTAACTCGCCAAATGGCCCCGCGCTTACGTGACGTAAGGAAAAGAAAAAAAGGACAAATCGAACTCGACTCTCAGTCGTTCTTCTTTGCCTGGATCCTGTCCGCCCAGACGTCGTCTGGGATATGGAATAGGTACACGGCGAGGATCATGACGAGCACGCAGGCGGCGCAGCCAAAGATGGTGCCCCAGAATGCGGCGGTGGGGCCGGAGGGCGGCAGGCCGGGCGAGAAGATGTAGCCGGACAGGTCGGAGCCGAGGTTGCCCGCGGCGTTGCCGCGCGTCGGGACGCCCGCCGCGGCGCAGGTCTGGTTGTACGCGGCGTCCATCAAGTCGTCTGCCCCCGGGATTTCGTCGGGGTTGACAATGAGGGTAGCGGCGAAGCCGTAGTCGCGCAAAAAGGTGTTTGTCGAGTGGAGAAGCCACACGCCCGCGTTCTCGTTGCGGAATCGGATCACGGCGTACGACGCCGGTGGGATCTGGACCGTGTCGCGGGTAGGGTATCCCGAGGCCGTGTCGTCGCCGCCGGCGCCGCCGTCGTCGTCATCGTCGGCCTTGCGTTGCGTGCCTTCGCGGCGTTTGCTGTCGTCGCGGTTGTCGTCGGGCAGCGCGTCAAAGTTCTTGCTCGGATCGAACGGCAAGTTGTCGACGTCGACGATCTGGAACGAGTGGCCGTGCAGGTGGAAGGAGTGCGCGTTGGTGATGTCTTGGTTGAGGATAACGATTTCCGTCACCCCGTCGTCGATCACGTACGGGATCGTGTCGACGCCGTACACGGTCGGGTCGCTCTTCAGGGTGTCGCCGATGGTCAATGCGGTGATCAGGGAGGGAACTTTGGGCTGGATGTATGCGGTGTTGTTGAACGTCCCGCGGGCCGATCCGTCGGCCATCATCTGCACCGCGGCGTCCAGGACGATGCGGCGCGTCGGCTTCAGGACCTCGGTTTTCTTTGCCGGGACGAAGGTTCGCAGCATACTGTCATCGTAGAGGATGAAGGCGTCGCTGCTTTCGGTTGTGTCGATCGCATCGCCGTACGGGTTGTCGGGACCGTACGATACAGTGAGGAATGTGCCTAGCAAGTCCGAGAACGGGACGGTTAAAACATTTCCAAAACAAAACAATAAAAAAAAGCAGGCGGTCGCACTCACTCAATGCTCCAACCGGCGCCTCGGTTCCATCAGCGTCCGCGTTGCCGACCTGCTGCGTGACATGCATCATGTAGTTGATGATGGTTGTGTTCTGGTCGTGCATGCCTTCCACCAACACACCGAACCGCTGACCGGGCGCAATCGTCAAAGCTGTCACCTCGTACTCCTCAACGGGGAAGCCGTCGACCTCGACGATGGTCATGTTGTGCGAGTCGATGGCCACAAACATGGACAGTTGCGAGGCAAAGGAGATGAGGCGGAGCATGTACTTCTCGCCTGAGTTGAAATGCACTGAAGCGTTGGCGACTTCGTTAACGATGATTGCTTCGGGCTTGGGGAGAACACCCAGAGGGTTCAGAGTGCTTGAGAACGTGCCAAAGAGGGAGCTGTACTCCTCGTCGTACCATTCTGTAAAACAAGAGAAGAATTCAGCGGGGGTCAGTGGGAACAGTTCAAGGATCACGTACCAGAGAGAGTGACAACGTAGTCGTCCCACTTTGGATCCGAGGTGCTGCGCACAATCAAAGGAACACGGAGACCGTCAACAGATTGTCCCTGCACAAAGCGGGAATCAGTCAAGCAATCAAACTTTATCCATACGAAGGTTATATATATTTACCGCGTAGCTTCCCTCAATGTAGAAGGTCCCAGTCTGGTTCAGCAGAACAGTGTAGGTGTAGTTCGACTTGGCGGGAATGGGGCTGGGAGTTTGTCAGTCCAGCTTGTTCAAGATGGAAGTGCAATCAACTGACCATTGGTTGACCATCGGGTAGCCATCGTATTGAGGTGCGCCGGTTTGGTGGATTCCAAAGAAATGCAGAGCGGTGGGAACATCCAACTTGTTGCTCTGGAGCCAGGAGTCAGCGAAGCGAGAGAAAAAAGAAAAAAAAAGAAAAAAGAAAGAAAAAAAGAAAACATCCCCCACAGCCCTTCCGAGGTTAAAAACTCCAAATTTTGTTGTTCAGCAGTATCTTACGTACCAAATTGATAGTCAGCGTGTCGCCAGTGTTGGCGTAAATGGCCTCAGGGGGCCAGACACCGTTGACGCCAATCATGCGGCGAGCACCGAGGTCTTTAAGGTTGACGTTCACGTAGCCGACCTCCCAGTCGAGCTCGACGACGTTGGTGGGGCAGTCTTGACCGACAAGGTCGGTCAGCTTGTTGAACGCATGGGTGACGTTTGAAGTGGACGACCCGACGACAATGTCAAAGGTGGCTTGGTACTGCGTCCACGCGTGGGTGGAGAGCTGGGCGGAGAAGAGAACGTAGCCGTCGGCGGTTGCGTTCTGGTTCGCCATCTTCTTCATGGGGATGGTGGTCTCAAAGAGATCCGCTCCAGGGACGTACCAGTCGGGGTCACGCACTCCGTAGGTGTAGACCAGGTTGACTGGGCTGGAGGCAAGGTCTTGCTGAACCTGTGAAATGACTCGGGGGTTAAAATTTCAAATTCGCTCTCTGCCCTTGTAAGTGTCCCTACCGCGGCAACGATGGTGGCGGTCCAGTTGAGCTTGTCCTGAGGTGAGACGCAGCTCAAGCTGCGGGCGTGGAAGACACGAGGCTCGATTGGGAAGAAGGCGCCATTGTTGTCAAACGTAGCAATGGTGCCGTTTGAGAATGCGACCGAGACAGAGTACTGTGACACTGTCTTGTTTGCGGCACTATGAGAGAAAGAGAAGAACTATCAAGGAGGAGGGGGTTCGTTAGGGGGTTAGGAGTTGTCATTTGAACAAAAATTTGAGCAAAAACGCAACGGCTACGCCCACCTACCTGGAAAGTCTCCTTGGGGTAACCGCCTGTGGCAACTGCGCCTTTCACGGCCGACGCACGAATCTTGCTACCGTCGTCCTTTGCATTGAGAACGACAGACGTAACATTGGAAAGTGTGGTGCGGACCCTGACTTCGCCGGTGAACGTCAGGGCGTTATTGTCGCCAATGTCGTAACGGGCGCCGTGGGGCTTGACGTCGTAGGGCACCAGCACGTCGGAGAGGACGGATTTCTTGGGCACGGTCTCCATGATCTTTTGCAACGAGACGACGCAGGCGTCAAAGTACTTCTCCTGGCTGTTGAGCTTGGAGATGGTCGCGTTGCCGTCCGAGCTGAAGATGCGCAGATCGACGTTCGTTGCGGCAGGGCCGACAATGAGGGGGTCTTGGACGGTGCCGTCGAGGTACTCCTTGACAATGTTGAAGTCGTACACAAGGTTGGTCGAGTCGAACATGACCTTGTTGTCCTCCTCCGAGACGATGGCCGGATCTTCATCGTGTTCCACTCCGCCCAGCGTATGGGCGCACGCGATGAGGGTGATGAACTCGGACTGGTTGAATCCCATCAGCGAAAAGTTTCCAATGAGCTGCGGCAGGGTATCGGTGGTGTGGGACGGCCGGAAGGCGTCGGGAGGGTTTCCTTCCGTTGCGTCGATTCTACCCAGACGCAGCGGGGATGGAGGGGCCATCGCACAGCGCGACGGCGGCGACAATGTGGGCGACCTCCGCGTCCGAGATGGAGAGGCGGGAGTTGTGGTAGTTGGTCAGGTGGAAGTAGACCTCGTTGAAGGACAGGACGTTTTCGGTGTAGTTGAGCTCGTAGCGCAGGGACGCGTCGATGCCCCTGACGCCTTCCTTGGCCAAGTGGCCCGCGACGTCGTGAAATGCCATGCGTAGGGTGACGGCGTTGAAGTCTGAGCAAGGGACAAGCGGCTCCGTGAAGCGCGAGGCGGCGTAGCCATTGTCTTGGTAGACGACCCACTCGAGCTCGTCCCAGCGCGGGGACGGCCAGGTCGGGACGGTGGCGGCCGCGCTGTTGGCGGCGGCTATCGCTATGGCGCCAGTGACCACGGCGGCTTGCAGCAGCACCATGAGCGGGAGACTGGAGCAGAGACAGGGGCAGAGACAGAAAGAACGCAAACGGGAGAGTGGAGAGAGAGAGAGACAAGCTTCCAGCGCTTTTGGTTCAGTTTTTTTTTTTTTTTTTTGGTCTGCAAGAGAGCGCCACACTTGCCCGAAATAGCCCTTTCATACTATTACTGTATTGTCTGTCGAAATTTGTCTTCTTGTCGCTCGGTCTGGGGCTAGTCGGCCTTCGACGTCTCCGAGGCCAGCATGAAAATTCGCTGTCGACGTTCTTCGGACGAAACAAAGGAAGGAAAAAATGGACGAATGAGCCTTTTTTGCGCAATGTTGCCATCAGCCGACAAGCGAATCCATGACTGGAAGGATTTTTTCCGCCGGCCATCATCTGTATTTCGAGACAGTTGTGGCGCTGAAAGCTTGGGCAAAAATTCGGCCAAAGATTGGCCGCAAGCTGTTCTTTGTCTTCTCTGTTGCCGTGTCTGTCCGATTGCTGCCTGTCTGTCTCTGTCTCTGTTCCTACCTCTAAGGACAGAGAAACAAAAGAGGGAAAGAGACAGATACATAGAGAGACAGAGGGTCAGAGAGAGAGACAAGAAAACGAACAAGGCCAATACCGGAACGCGGGACGGAACGAAGTCTTCTCTTCGCTTCTTCGCAACCGCCACAGCAGCACACACTCGGCCTGAGCAACCAGACCAGACATGTTCGGCTTCTCAGTACCCATCTTCTTCATCACGATGCGTGAGGTACGCACGGGCGATCGCCCACAACACCCACTCGTCCCTTAGCATTGATCTTGGTCCCTTTTGTTTCTCGTTAATCGCATGTGCCAACCAAGGCCCTGGAGGCCGCCGTGGTCGTCTCAGTGCTCGCCTCGTTTGTGCACCAGTCCTTCCCTCGAGGCACCTACCTGTACAAGCGCATGTTCGGGCTGATCCTTTCAGGCACACTCCTGGCCGTCGCAATCTCCGTTGTAATCGGCGCCGCGTTCCTCGTCGTCTGGTTCAAGTACGCGACGAACCTATGGTAGGAGGGGATCCCATTTTGCCTTCTTCGTGCGATTTCGTTTTTCTCAAACACATGCACTTCCAGGAAGAGCGCCGAGGAGCTCTGGGAAGGCATCGAGGGCCTCGTCGCCGGCGTCATGCTGACGGTCCTCGCCTTCGGCTTCCTGCAGTCCGAGGAGTTGACCGAAAAGTGGCACAAGAAGCTCCGTCGCCAACTGGTCGACCAGATCGCACCCAGCGAGCGGCCGCTCGCCGACGACGGCCCCGACATGGTCGTCGAAGAGGACGATCGCAACGACACCGACTCGATCGCGTCCAAGCAGTCCCTGGAGGACAAGATCTTCAACGCCGTGTTCAACTTCTTCAAGAAGCGGTCGGCTGCACCCCGCGGCGACGAGACTACCGCCGTTGGCAAGAAGAACGAGGCTGACGGCGCTGTGCTTTCGACGTCCAACACGGCCGGGTACACGCTGTTTATTCTTCCGTTCATCACTGTGCTTCGGGAGGGCCTCGAGTGTGTCGTCTTCATTGGCGGGGTAAGGAACAAAAAATGGCCATCAGGTCGGTTGAGCCGCAGCCTTTTCTGACCGCTTCGCTCCATTGAAACACACCTTTAGATTGGCATCACCAGCGACCCTGGTACCATCCCCCTGGCAGCTGTTATCGGGTTGGGCTGCGGCGCGCTTCTCGGCTACCTGATTTACCGCCTCGGCAACTCGCTAAAAGCCCGCGCCTTTTTCCTCGTCTCCACCATCTTCATCCTCGTCCTGGCCGTCGGCCTCACGACGCGGTCCGTCGGCAAAATTGAAAACTACCGCTTCAAGCAGCGCATCGGCACCAACCTCGACCTGACCGAGTCGCCCGTGCGCGACGTCAACTCCACCATCTGGTACCTCAACTGCTGCAACCCGGAGGAGGAGGTCTCCAACAACTACGGCTGGCAGGTGTTTTCCGCCATCTTTGGTTGGAACAACCAGGGCACATACTTGACCGTGTTTTTGTACGCGGGTTACTGCATCGTCGTCGCGGGGATTCTCGTCGGGTACAAGCTATTCCGCGTCCGCCGCGTGCTCGCCAAGCGAGAGCGCCGCGCTATGCGCGCTGCCGCGGCCAAGCTGGAGATTGCGGCCGCCGCGGGAGAGACGGCGGGCGTTCCCGACGAGAAGACTGAAAAGAGCGAGCTGCCGCGCGCCGCCGGCGACGCCGAGACGGACTCTGCTGAGGCCAGCGCGAGCGGCAGCGCAACCGCCACTGCTGCCGCGGACGCCGCCGCGGCCGCGGCTCCCGCCGTCACGACCGAGGGCGAGGAGTTCCTCAGCATCAGCAAGTAAACCGCGAGAGTAGCCTTTTTTTTCTTTTTTCTCTGTTTCTTCCGCGGAGCGAGGGAACATCGTGGGGATGAGTTTGACCTCGTAACCCTGTATATTCCTTTCCTCCCCCGCCCCCCCTACCCTGCCTCTCTCTCGACTTCTCTCCACCACACTGCGAATGCGCGTAAGCCAAGTGGCCTATTTTTTTTTCCCCCCCACTCTGCGCCCCCCTTGTTTTGTCTTCGCTGCTCCCGCACGCCCACTTTGCGTTGTTTCTTTTTTTTACCCCCCAGCCGCCCCCCACGTTGATGGTGTTGTAGGTTTCACGCGAAGCAGAGAGGAGCATTGGGGAAACTGTGCGAATCGATTACATTTCCTCGGGAAGGTTCATGTTTTTTTCTTTCTTTTCCCTATCTTTTCTCGTCGTCCACTCTCCGCATTCAATTTCCGCATCGTTTTTCTGCACCCTTTTTCTATGCGTGTTAACGGAGAAGAAAAATCACCGAGAAAGGGGGGTTGGAGCAATTTCCCGTAAAAGCCTCTTCAGCCTTTCTGTTCCCCACTCAAGCGAGACTCATAGTTTCCCCTCTTTTTTTTTCTTCACCTTTATGTCCCAACAACACCAGAACTGGCGGTCGATCCATCATTCTTTCCCCGTTTCCATTCCGTTTTTTCCCCCAAACGCGTACTCTCCGAACCCTCCTCTACCCACCGCCACCGTTCTTTTTTCCGCCGTCGCATACGTCCTTCTGCCACCCCCTCCGTCCTCGCGAAATCCATGTTTCCTTCCACTAAGATTTTGGTGGAACTAGCGGAGGGAGCAGGTTTTATCGACCCCACGATTTCCACGAATTATGTTTTTTTTTTTTTTTTTTTGTTTTCTTTGGAGCTGTCCTCCGAGCCGCCTTCGGGTTCACATGGTTGTTTCTCTCACACGGACGTGGAGTTGTGTATGATCGAAAGAGGAATTTCCGATCTTATCGATCCCAAAGCGGGTTTGATCTGATTGCTTTTTTCTTTTTTGCTTCTTTTTTTTCATTCTTGTTTGTTTTTGCCACCTGTAAATTGGATTGTCGCGCACCAGCGCAAAATGCAAAAAAAAAGAAACCCAATAAAAAAAAAAATTTCCATGGAATGAGAAATTATGACCACCACCTCACTCTCGGTTCATTCGGCTGGACTTTGCCGAGAAACAGTCCGCTCGGCCGCCCTTTTCTCCGCCAAGCCGTGTCAGAGGTGGTAGCGATAGAGGTTGGGGGTGAATCGAGTAGGTTTTCCCGTGACGTCTGGAAGGCCCGGAACTCCACTCAATGCCCCCGTATGCTTCTTGTATCTTGCCGCTCGCTTCAGGGCGAAAGATCTCGAAGTGAAAGACTACTGAGACGTGTTGTGGTCGGTGGGCACTTGTACGTCCCGCCAACTTTCAGCTTCTCTTTTCTTTCACTGAGAGAGAACAATGAACACCGCACCCTCCAGCTGCTGCTACTGCGATAGGCCTTCCCTATTTGGCTGCATCCGTGAACACACAGAGGCACAATGGTTGGGGTTAATTATTCACTCGCACACGCCACACCTTGCCGAAGAAAAAGGAAGGTCCCCTCTTCGTCCCCAAAAAAGAAAGACCAGTGCGGAGAGAGGGAGAGAGAAAAAAAAATGACGAAAAAAAAGAAAAGTAAAACCTACCCAAACAAGCTCATTTCCTTTGCTTAAATTTCCTTATTTCATCCACATCTGTCTGCAGCTCTGTTTTAGCACCTGTCCACCTTGTTTTTCGCACAAATCCGATTTTTTTTTTTTTTGTTCTTTTTGGCATTGTGCTAAAATCCCCAAAAAAGGTGATGTCTGTCGGAAAGCCTGTGATTCCAAGTTCATTTTTCATAAATACTCCTGGCTGTCTCTTCCTTTGCTGAATGGTTTTTAAATAACAAAAACTGCAAAAACCAAAAAGAAAAAGGAAAGGTGCCAACCAAACAAACAAGTTCAAAGGTTCTTCGCTCTCCTTGCAGTTCCCGCCACACACACACCCAGACAGTCCTCTCTCTTTCTCTCTGTCTCTCTCTCTCTCTCTCTCTCTTGCTCTCCTCTCGCCCGCATCCCCCACAAACACTTTCCTTTTCGAACAACGGACACTTTCTTCGCACAAAGCGCGCTCAACCTTCCCTCCCACATCGAAGCCCCGACCCCTCCCTCTCCCTCCAAGGAGCGTTACTGCCAGAAAGTGCTACTCGAAAAAAGTACACGACCTCTCCGGGTCTAACCCTGGCCACTCCTGTTCTTCTACCACCCTGCCAATTAAGGAAACGCTTGAGCAAGAAAGAGTATTTCAGAATCAGGCAGCAATCATTTCCTACCAAACAGCAATGCCGGCAGCCGGATGGTCCGCCATCGCCGGTGGCGCCCCATCCCAAGCCGATCTGTACTACCAGCAACAGCAGCAGCAGCAGCAGCAGCAAGGCGCTCCACACCTCTACCAACAGCAGCAGCAAATCGTGCCTGACCCGCATCAGGTGCACCACCAGCACCAGCAACAGCAGCAACAGTTCCTCTACACCCCGCTCCACCTCCAGCCACAACACCAACAGCCGCAGTTCGCACCGCACCAACAGCAGCAGCCGCCGCCGCCGCCGCAGCTGTCCGTCGCGGGCCTGCAGGCCGTGCCATCGGCGCTGCCCGGGATGCCGGTGCCCCAGATCGCAGGTGTGGATATGGGCGCGGCTGGCGCGGCGGCGGGCGTGCCCCCGTCGAAGGCGTCCGCGCCTGCCGGATCGAGCAGCAGCGGCAATGGAGGTGAGACAGAAAAGCGGTGCCCACTCTTTCCCAAAGCGGGAAGGAAGGGACAGCCTTGCACCCCCACCACCCACTCTCTCCTTTTTCGGACGACGGGCGATCTTGTTGTTCTTGTTGTAGATTTCTACTCTTCAGAGTGCGCCGCCCCTTCGCTGAGGAGAGATCCATATGCTTTGGCCCGATCAAGGCTTTCAACCCAATTAACCACCAACCCCTCCTTCCTCTTTTGTTGACTCTTCAGAGATTATTGAAGAGCAGATTGACGACGGGGATGGCTCCGGCGACGACGACGACGGCCCTGCACCTGCTGTAAAGGGCAAGTCGACCGGGCGGAGAAAGATCAAGATCGAGTACATCGAGGACAAGTCGCGGCGGCATATCACGTTCTCCAAGAGAAAGGCGGGCATTATGAAAAAGGTGACGCGGCCACGGCCGTTATTATTCTCTGTATGATATCAATGCTGACATTTTCCCTCCTCCACTCTATCCATGCCCCGAAAAGGCCTTTGAACTGTCCGTTTTGACCGGCACGCAAGTGCTGCTGCTCGTCGCCTCGGAGACTGGCCACGTGTACACGTTTGCGACCACCAAGCTGCAACCTCTCATCACAAAGCCGGAAGGGAAGCAGCTGATCCAACTTTGCCTGAACGCTCCCGATGAGAGAGACACAGCGGACCCTCGTGCGCCAGACGCGCGGGGCACGAGGACGCCAACGACGCCGCAACACTCGTACGTGCCCCACCAGAGCGCTCCAGCCCCGCATCAGCCGCAGCCACCTTTGCACACGTCCCAGCCGGACCTGCAGCAGCAGCACCTTCACGCGCTCCATCAGCAGCAGCAAGCTCAAGCTCAAGCCCACGCCCAAGCTCAGGCGGCGATGCAGCAGCACCAACAGCAACTTCAGCAGCAGCAGCAACAGCAGCATCAGCAGGCAGCACAAGCGGCTCATCACCAGCAATTCCAGAGCCACCTCGTGGCGCAACAGTCGCTATACTCACCAGCGACACCTGGAATGGGGATGGTGCTTCCTGGCCAGCTCATGCCCGAATCGCACTTATCCCCAGTGTTTATGCACCCACAGCAAATGACGCCAGAGGAGCACCAGCATCACGCCATGATTCAACAGCAGCAACACCAGCAGCAACTGCAACAACAACAACACCACCAGCAGCAACAGCAGCAGCTCCACCAGCAGCAGCTGCAGCAACAGCAACAGCAGCATCAACTTCAACAACTGCAACCCCCAATGTACCTAGGCTCCTCGAATCAAGGCATAGTGCAATATCATCCCGTGTCCTCGCTATTGCCAGAGTCGATTACACAGCTGCCAACCAGTGTTCCTTCCCCTCGGTCATCGCATCAAGTGCTACCGCCAACCATTCGGTCGCCAACGACGCAACCGTCTTTCGCCCCAGCTACGCCTGTGTACGCAATGTATGGATACGACGCACAGCGCCAACAACAACAGCAACAGGAGCAGCAACAGCAACACGAGCTTCAACAGCACCAACTGCAGCTTCAGCAGCAGCACCAGCAACAACAACAGCAGCACCAGCAGCATCAGCACCAGTTTCAGCAACACCAGCAGCACCAGCAGCACCACGAGCTGCTTGCAGCGCCAAACCCGCTAAACCCTGGATCGCCTGCGCGCTCGGGGGAAGCAGAACTCATATCCAACATACTCGCGCCGCCCACCGACTCGACAATCACGTACCAACCGTTGCACACCCAGCTCTCTCAGAACGCGACTTTGCCGCCCGCTGTCGCGCCACCCGGGATCGGCGTGTCGAGCGCACCAGCCGATGTTGCAGCCGCGCCGGGGGAAGACCTCTGGATGGTGCAACAGCAGCTCGCGGCGGCCATTGGCGCCGACGGCAGCGGGAGTGGCAGCGGTGCCGTCGCCGCGGACCCCAACTCGGCGTCCGACCCTGAAGCGGCGGCCCTCGCAGCGTCCGGTCCGTCTGCGACCGACGGGTTGACATCGGCAGAACCACAACACGCACCGCCGCCGGACGCGTCGGAGGCCGCGGACCTCCCCCCGGTTTCTGACGCGACAGCGGTGCAGCCGGACGGCGGCGGCGACGCGTGGAGCCGCAAGCGGAAAGCCGGCGAAGAGCCGGAGGGCGCGGCACCCGACGGTCGGCGGTTCAAGGGCGACGCGGAGGTGACAGATGGCGACGGCGCGGCGACCGACGCTCCGCCGGCGCCGCCGCAACAGGAGCTGCCCGAGGACGTTGGCGCCGAGAAGGTGACGGCGGCGGGAAGCGAGTGAGAGGATCGTCCTTATGCTTTTGACAAAAAACAGTGCGACGTTCCCCCTGTCGGTACCCCCTCCTTTGGTCCTTTCGTTTGCATCCTCTCCTCTTTCCGTTTTTCGTTTGTTTCTCATTTCTTCTTTCCTCGTCCTCCACATTTCTTGCCGCCCCCGCTTACGACAGTTCTGCCCAGCTCGCACACAAACACGATGTACACCCACACACACAACAACTTATTCAACTCAAAAGCACGCACACGTCATACTTCTTTCTTCACCTGCTGCCCCTTCCCACTTCAATCCGAAAATGTCATTTCCAGTTTACTCGGCTGCGTTTTTCACTTTCCTCGTCCAACGTTTTCACAAGCCCTGCTCCCCGGAAAAGAAATACTCCACCCTTCCCCACTTCGTCCCTTCGTCGGGCCATCTTTACTTGATTTTTTTTTCCCCAATGACTTCTTTGGCCGTCTTCCTTTTTTTCTTTCTTTTTTCTTTCTTTTTCCGTCCCACTTTTCCTCCTTCTATCCTCCAGGTTGCGTCGCAGCTCTTTTTTTCTTCTTTGCGCCGCCCCGATTTCCACTCCCTCAACCCCCTCTTTTTTTTCCCCCCCTTTTGCTCTTCCCTCTTTTTTCTTCTGTTACTTTCTTCCCCGAGCGAGCCAACTTCTTTGACTGGTTGGCGCGCCAGTTGCCCCCCGGGCGAAAGAAAAAAAAGAAAATAAAGAGGCGAAAAAAGAAACCTAGTCGAAAAGCGATGAAATCCATCTCTCCGCGCTTTTTTTTCTTCTCTTTCATCTTTTTTTTTCCGGTTGGTGGGAGGCTAAAGGCCGAAGAAGGTTCGTCTGTTTCGTTCGCCCATCCATTTAATCATCGGTGAAATCATATCATCTTTCCGAGTTTTTCTTAGCATGAGCGACGATTGTTCAACGACTCGTACTGTTTTCCTTTTTCATTTTTTTTCATTTTTTTCATTTTGTTTGTTTCCTCCTCTCTTCCGGCTGAATATCTACCTATAAATGCCAACAATGAATAATCGAGTACTCCTTTTTTTTTTTTTTTTTTTTTTTTTCAGGTGGTGGCGGGTGTGAGTGAGCGTTTTCTTTGAAACTGAGAGAAATAGCGGGACACCGGGGGGAACGACCAACTTGAGCGAAATGCCACACTTCAGGTCTGCAAGAGACGTGGACACGTACGAATGCGGAAGGAGCCTAGTGATGTGAAACAGGGCCGAGCGCCGAGATGGGAAAAGGGTTGATCGCCGGAAACATGAAGGCGTCAGCTTTCCGCGGGCTCGACAGCAGGCTGCGCTCATGCCTCCCTTTTCCCCCTTTTTTTTGTGTCGCCCACGCCCAAACCCTGAAGAAATGGTTGCATCTTTCGCTGCTGGGACGATTGAACCTTTGCGTCAGCAGCGCTGGCAGTCCTCGCTTACTAATTCGCAGTAATCGAGTTAAGCGTTTTCCGAGCACCAAATGCCCAGAGTGATCGACATTATGGCAGTGATCTTTTGACGAATTGTCTTTTGACCCTAACCTTTGTTTTACTCCCTCCTTTCCTCCATGTAAAGCGAAAAAAAATAGCGCCGGTCTACCACCGACTTGCCGGTCGCAGTGAAGCGCGCGGCGACGGCCGACCCGTGGCTGTGGTGGGGTCGTGGGTGGTGGGCGAGCTGGCCGCCCTGCGGCAGCAGCAGCAGCTTCCGTGGTCGTCGTCGTCGTCGTGCGGCCGCAGTGGCCTGGCCGTGCCGGTTTCGCTGGGCAAAGAGCAAAAAAGTGATCGCAAAGAATGCTCCTGCGCTGCCTCTTCGCCGCCCCGCCGCCCCGCCGCCCTCTGCCGACGCTTCGGAGGTGGGAGGAGGAAAATGCGGGCCTACCTTTTTATCACGCATTACTGCTGTTTGGTGACCAGAAGAACAATAAAATACGAACAGGAAAAGTGGAAGCGGCCACCGCTTTTTATACCGTCTTTGCAAAAAAGCCAAAGTGTATGAGACAGAGCAAACAGCGAAAAAAAAAAAAAAAAAGAAAAAAAAAAGGAAACATGAATGAAAGCAGCGCAAGAGCACCACCGCCTGTCTGGCTGAGCCCTCGTGTGCTTTGCAAATCTGTTACTTCGCTGCTTAAAGCCAGCTGCGTTGCGAAATTTATTTTCTTTGAAGCCAAAGGCAAACAACCATTCAGAAGGCATGTCTAATGACGCTCCCGTGTGACAGGTGGTCGGGAAAGAGAGGAAAAAAGTAACACTCAAAGAGAAAAGAAGTTAGAAGAAAGAAGCCAAACAGCCAAACATAGCAGTCTTCCAAAAAAGAACGTGTGGCCTCAGAATAAACCGAAAGTCAGTTTCACTTTCACCAGCGGTTGCAAGAACGCCCAGGGCAACATGTCGCGGCGGGTCACCGCCGCCGAGTAGTAAATCGATCCGGCTGTCGTCGTCACCGCCGCGTACCCAGACGCCGACGCCGACGCCTGCACCGCGTACTTCCCTACGGGTCCGTACAGCGATTGGTCGACTGGCTCAATGAGCGTGACCTCGGCGGTGTCAAAAATCGCGTTCCCCGACGCGGTTTTGTCTCTAGGCACCTCGTCCATCACCACATCCCAATGCTCGACGAGGCGGCCGTCGCGCACGCGAAAAATGTCCGTCGCGACGCTGGTGACGTTGGCCCCAGGGAACCGGAACCTGTCGTGCACAAACACCACGTCGCACTTTGCCGTCGCCAGGCCGAACTCGAACGGCATCGTCGCCGTCGGCCCGAACGACGCCAGCAGCAGCTTCAGCCCTGTGATGTTGCCCGGCACCCCCGGGTGGTGCTGCAGGTACGGGTCGCGCACATAGTCCTCGACGACGACCGACTTGTTGGTAAAGAGCTGGTTCAGCGCCGTCTGCACGAACGCGATGTTGGCCGGGCCTTTCCCCGGGTCGCAGGCGGCCGCGTTCGTGAGGTAGCCGTTGCGCTCCGTGGCGGGCGAGATCAGGTTCGCTTCGGTGAAGGGCTGGATGATGTCCCAGTGCTCGGCGATGCGGCCGCCCGAGACGCGGAAGAAATCGACGATCACGCTGCTGGTGTTGGTGGCGCCGTCGGTGACGAGGGAGTGCGTGGCCACGATGTTTTGCTGCGAGGTGACCATGCCGACGTCGTAGGTCAAGTTGCTGTAGCTGACAAAGGCCTTGAGGGCGTCTACGCCGTTCGAGGCGGTTCTACGGGATGGGAAATGGAAAGGGAGGGGGTGGGTCGGTTTCAAATTCGAAAGACGAGGGGGTTGTAGGGGTTGCTCACGGATTATGCTGGATGTAGTTGGGCAACCAAGCTTTGTCAACGACGGTTAGGTCTCGGTCGTTAAATAGGGTGATGAGCTGCAGACGAGTAAACGAAAATGCAGTCAGTGTTCACGGTTGGTGCGGATTCGATCGCCAAACGAACAGTGGGAACTCACTGCAGTGTACACAAAAGCCTCAACGTTGTTCAGGTTCGTGTTCCCGAATGGAAATCCGGACGCGCTCACAGCAGAGGCTGTGCCGACTGCAGCAAGGGTGAGGAGATGGATTCTAGTGGTTTGGGATTCAGTGGACTTTTTCGTGTGCATAGAGGGAGCATTTCTTACTGCATTTGAGTTGTGCGGCGGAGCACGTTTGGAGTTGCTAAGCTTGTTGTTGGCTTGAGATGTTCGCTGTGGGCAGCCCGTACTTATACCCTGAGCAGAATTTTCAGCTTGCTCCTCTCTGTCCTCTCTCTGTCTCTCTCTCTCGTCTGTCTCTCTCGCTCTCTCTCCTCTTTCTCTCTCTCTCTCTTTCTCTCTCTCTCTCTCTCTCTCTCTCACACACACACACACTCTCTCTCTCTCTATCTCGCAGTCTCCATCTATTTCCTTTCTTCCTCTCTGCATCTTCCTCTGCATCCTCTCTTCTCTTCTCTTCTCCAAAGATGTCTCCGACGGAGCCGCCGTCAGCGACTCCGACAGCCCGATCCGACAGCCCCGACGCTATGGACTTGTCAATCAATCAGTGGAAACAGACAGGGAGAGAGACAGAGTGAGACACAGAGATGCCGTGGCCCTCTGGATCGCAGTTTGGTGCTTCCAACCACCTTACAGCTGGCAGCTGCGCGCGTTCGCAAGGAATCGCTCTGCCCACCACCTCCCCCTTCACCCCCCGCCCCTCTCAGACCAGAGGCTTTCAACTTTGAAAGCAGCGAGCGACCATTTGATCATAGCCTTTTCACGAGATGGGCGTGCAAGATGATGGCAACCTTCCACAAATGTAAGCCTCCATGAATACACCAAAACTAGCAAACGAAGCACCAGGGCATTGTTAAAAGTACTCTCAGGTGTGCTTTCGCGCCGGTGGTGCCGAAAAGTGTCTCCCTTCAGGTGAAAGACAGACACAAAGCAAGACTGCGCCACACAGAAAGGTCTGGCCTTCATCGACTCTGCGATCATGCGAGGCGATAGACGTCAAACGACAGCCGATGGTTTATCTCATTTATCCTTGGCCCTGCAGAAAGTGCGCTGAGATCAATCAATCTCGAACCAAACGATTTCAAAGGGAATCGCCTGAATGCTTGGACCAGCCGTCTCCGTTCTGTTGGGACTGGTAAGGTGATACACCTTTTTGTGTGCCCATCTCTTCGGCAAACGGTTGTTTGCCCTACTTATCTTTCCCCTTCGCACTGAAAGTCAGGCCACAACTTTTTGTTCGACGAGAAAAGCTGTTCGTCCAACGATGCAGCGATCCAAGAAGGGATAAGATGCGTTGGGTGGCTTTCGACGGTCAAAGCTACCGACCCCAAGCTGATCATATCCATCGGGTTGAGTCCCAAAGTGGCGGCGGCAAACGCGCTTCGCAAGCTCTTTGCCAAGCGCAGTCCGACCCCCGCCTCGGTCTTTTTGCAAACGTTGCTGGCGCATCCGTCGCTTCGCCAGGCTCGGCGACCGATCACCCTCGATGTGCATTTTGAAGCCACCAACCAGCAAGCGCTTGAAGCCGCTCTGGAGACGCTACACGACAAGTTTTTTTTCGCCGTCGTCGGCTTTGCGCGCAGGGTTTCTCAGCTTTGACTGCGGTCTCTCCAACAAGATTTTGTGGACTGTGGGCATCTTTCTGCGAGATCCGGGCTGCAGATTTAAGTCCTTGCGTTTGGAAAACATTGCGTGCCAGGAGTACAACTCCTTGGATCTCCATTCGAACTTGGGGGGCTGCCTGATGGGCGCTCAAACTGTGACCGAACTCCACCTCGAACAAGTCATGCTCGGCGCAGAGTTTGCCGTGGCCGTGGGCCAAGCTGTTTCCATGTTGCCCAACATCAGGTCCCTGACGCTCACGATCCTTCGACCCCACTTTGCGTCGTTCGTGAAGTTTCTAAACTCAAAGGGCGAGAACCGGCTGCAGCATCTGGAAGTGACGCTGAATGCTTTGCATGACGAACGCGCGAACCGCGTATCGGTGGCCGAGAGCGTCGGCGTGCTGCTTCGGTCCAAGCGGCTCGTTTCATTCTCTTTGGAGTGGCACACCGTCCAACGTTCTTTCCAAGAGGCCGAAACTCCGGTACTCGATGCGCTCGAGAGCAACCCGTCCTCTCCGCTGCTGTCGCTCTGCCTGCCCTGGGTCCCATCTGACGCCGCAGTCCGTCGCCTCGTCCGCACTCTCACCCGCGGCTCCAACCTCCGCCGAATCCGACTGGGGTCCGACGACATCAGCGTCAGCAACTTCGCCGCGCTTCTCGACGCCTCGCCGCTGTGCAAGCTGGATGTTGTCGAAGCCTGGCTCGAGACCGGGCCGCTCCCGGAAGCGGCGGCGGCGGCCGTCCCGACACTCGTCTCCGTGTTCGAGCGCGCGACGCTGACCGTCGCCGGGCTCCACAGCGACTACAGGAGCCACGTGGCGGAGGCGGTCAAGGACGCGGCGGCCGCGAACCCTTGGCTGTGCAGCGGCGTGGTGAGGGACTTTGACCTCTACGCGCGGCGGCGCGCTCAGTGGTCGAGCTCCGGCGGGCTCGGCCCCGCGCCGGCCGCCCTCGCCTTGGAGAAGACTGCGATCGCAAAGACTCTCTTGCGTTGCGCTAGGATGCTCCTTTTCGCAACTTCGACGAGGGTTGTTTCGGAAGCTCACGTCCAGCACATGATTCTGTCCTGCAACGTTTGGGAAGCTGTCCTGAAGGCGCTCATGCGTGGATGGTTCCTCCCGCGTGACATCAATGACGTGCTCAGGGCGATGGGCGACCGTCGGTCGATTGGGCGGCTGCTGAGGGTTAGGGATCGGTGCGGGGCGATGGAGGAGCGGCAGTTTGTGTGGAGGTGTGTTGCATTTTTGAATGAAGCGGCCTAGTTGTAAACAATGGCCATCGGAGACAATAAAAAAGTCTTGGGGGGAAATGTATACTTCAATGTTGACCCATTTATTCAAAGTGGAGTAGTTTTTGGGACCTACTGCTTTCGAAAAGTCTTTAGCAGATATAACTCTTGCCCCGATGTATAAAAACCTCTACTTCCAATCTCAAAGCCCTTGCAATCTGCGACAAGCCCCATCGTCACCGCGGAGATGACGCTTGCCCCAGCTCGCACTTTTCTTGTACCTTCTCGTAATGTCCACTATGGATCCAGTAAGAAGGCGGGGTGGGGTTCGAATGTAAGAATAATTACACTAGTAGGCTACACATATCAAAGCCCACATTTTACTTTCCTGTTTCCTCAATGAGGTCGTACCGAAAATTTGTAGAATTCCCAACGCTGGCGCCGCTACATGAGCCCGAATGAACGCCGATTCGCATTCGGCATTCTTGTTTCACTTAGCCCTTCATGAGTGACGACTTGTTGAACGTGTCCGTGACAAACGTCTGCATTCGCAGTCGCAAGCAACCAAACACGCTGAGACAGAGCCCAGTGAAGGTCCGCGTCCACCGCGAGTGACAAACACGCAACGTATGCATCACCTTTCAGTTCATTTCGATGTCAGTATTGATAAATGGAAAAGGAGGCGAACCGATCGTCGTAATTTTTTCCGTGTCAAACTCTTCGGTGAGACGATCAAAGTACGTGAACATGTTGTTTACCATTTGGAAAATCTGCACCCCTTGAACAACGCTCGACATTGCGGTAAATCTGTTAAGCCGTTGGGCCAGTCAAAGGCCGAGATTTGAGAAATATACCCCATTATGTCCATTTGCAGAACTGTGACCATAGAGAACTCCTCATACCCTTGTGTTCCAGGGCTCAAAGAAGCTTCGCGGTTACTCTACCGGGTTGCACAGTGTTGAGTAGGTGCGTGGATTTCCAATCTTTTTCGTTGGTCAATTTGCTTGTGATGTCAATGTCGTATCCATGAGAAAGTCCAGCCTCATCAAGGATTCACTAAGAAGGAACGAGCCAGCAAACATAATAAATAGGACAGTTGGGACAAGGGGAATAACCCAGAGATCTTGGCCGCCGATGCAGCCGCAGACTTCAACGACCATCGCCAGCAGCATAATCAACGCTGCCCGTTCTGTCATTGAAAGCGCTATCATGATCAAAATGAAGACGGTCAAGATCTCGGGAATATTAAAGTGACGAGCTCACGGTATTGCGCCGGCCGCTCCAATCGAGGCACACGAGGTAGGCGACTCAAAACACGTTGAAGATGGAGAGCCTTGCGAGCATCAAGTACCTAGATGGATTGACGCTTGAATATGCCATACTAATACTGGCTGCAGAGAGCTGAATGAATATGGAGACGGCAGTGACGTTCAACAAAGCAATAAACAAAGGATTCGATTGCATTGTCTGCAAGAGTGTTCCTGGAAGTGGACCGTCACTGTTTGAAGACCGGCCAACATTTCTAGCCGACGTAAACGTTCAAAACAGCAAGAACGATAAACCGAATCTGTAAGCCAACTCCTTTCATAGCATGGGATTTCGTGATCTTCCAAATAGCGTCCTTGTATTCGCTGGAAACCACGAATTCGGCATTTAAAACCGGTCTCCTTAAGAACGAGCCCAATCGACAAAATATTGTCCTCCGTGCTGTTAGCAGCTTTGGATTCAACTCTTCGTCTGATTGAACTTTGGCAAGATTTTCAGTTGAATCATTATCGGACGATGAATCCCCGAGTGCTGAGATAATTCCATCAACAAAGGCAAGATATTGAGATCGGCGGAGGTATTTGCTGCAATCCTGCCAAGCACTCTTCGTTCATCACGAGATTTATCTCGTTCCCCTTCATATCGACGCACAGCGCCTCTTTCCCTCCACGTTTTCCAATACCATACCTGCTTGTTATTGAAGGTGTCTGTTATGGCAGTATGTAGGGCGACTGTTGAGGGCGATCTAGGCGCCCTGCACAGTGATTGGGGATGAAGAAGTTCCCATTTATTGTAAGGATGTGCTTGGGAAGGTGCAACACGATCAAGGCATACCTGCACTGTGATTGGGGATGAAGAAGTTCCCATGATCACTGAATGTAAACAAGAACTGATTATAAAGGACCTCGGAGAATAGGGAGAAAAAGAAGAAGTGAAGGAACTTGGCAAAAGAAGGGGCTTGTGCATTATTTCTTCTCAACAGGCGACGACTGTCGGCCAGTATCACCGCCCCCTTCGCTTCGAAGTGCAACGGAGCCCAAATTATAGCTGGTCTACGAGCGGCACCTTCTATATTGTGGACCCAACAAAAATACGACGAACTTCGCAGCGATGTTTATTGACTCGCCCCTTGGGCATGAAGAGGTGGGGGTTTTGTGGTCGCCGCTGGATCTTTTCGTCTATGCGTGGCATCGGAACGCGTCGATATTTTATTCATCCGAAGAAATTTTAACTGGAACAACTAGGGGTTGCGGTCGACTTGTAAGCAATCCTTGCCCAAAAAAAAATAGAAAGGAAAATGATGAAAGACAAAGCCTTCAATGGATATTGGTAGTACCACACACAGACAGGTAATCTGGATTGAAAGGAGAGCGGCATGCCACAATCAACATTTCGTGGCAGGCCATGTGGAGAGTGACCAACAAAGCTTGGGGTTAGCCCTGAGCCACTGACACACTGACCAACAAAGAAGGACAGAAAGAGAGAGAAGTTGCAGTCTTGCAGCACAGCCACACTGGCAAACCCTGAACTCAGACAAACTGAGTGCTGCCCTCAAGGCCTTTGGCCACTCGTGCAGCAAGCTCTTGACTGCAACACGAAGACTGACAGCCTGTTGACTGCAACAGACAGGTGGCACTGCCTTCAAAGTACTCACAGAACCCAGAGGGAGAAACACAAACAGCCTGTTGACTTTAGTTCAAACAAAGAGACGGTCATTGATTGATAGATGGACAACAGCCCGTTGACTTTGCAAAATCATTAACTGAAACATCATTTATAGATAGATTCCCGTCATTAAAGGCCCTGAGGAAGCAAACCATCACGTTCAGTTCTTTTGTTAAACTTGGCTCAATAATCAATCTTTCCTGTGTGTAAGCCGAAAGCGAATTTTAGGTTCGCTCTCAGCGACTTTGCGTTGCCATCTCCCTCAGGAGGTATTTCGAAGAGCATCTTTTTTCTGAAAGTCTTTCGGATTTTCAATGTGAAATTGATCTTAAGGTTTCGATGCGAGACCCCCAGAAAAAGAAGGGGGGAAGGTTGGCTGTGAAGTGATTGTTGGCCGGTTGGAGAGGCCCAGCTCTTCTCCTTTGGCGGCTTTGATTTCACCGTCTTCGGCGCGGATGACCAAATCGAAGACACACTCTTCACCTGGCTGACCTTGATTCTCTCGATTTCACGAAACTTGAGGAGCACTTCATCAATCTCGTGAAAAATCATGTTCAACAGCATGGTTGCATCTCTCTTGGAATCCAGCTTCTCTGCGAGCTCGTAATAATTGCTGAGATCCATAAACATCACCGTAGCGTAAAATTTGCGGTGAGCTGGCGCTAAGGAGCTCTTGTGATGGGAATGATACCAGAGGTTATCCAGTTGGGAACAAGGGCGAAGTTGGAGGTGCCACTGTGGCGGAGCTCGACGAAGGTGGGCGGAAGGACCAAGGACAACAAATGCTCTGTCTTCGTCCGTTCTGCTTGCAACCCCTCCAATTGACGCGCTGCTGGTTGCACTTTTAAGACGCTGATGCAATTTAAGTGGTCGTCGTTACCGAGACGCACCTACTTTAAACGTCTGCTTCTGTTCTGCGAGTATAGACTGTGAAGAACAAGCAGGAAGCTCGTAATGATTGGAATTGTGAACGGCGCCAAGCGCATGATTCGAGCCGGTAGCGATGAATTGAGCCTTCCACAAGCAAATGACCACCGCAGAGAAAACGTAGATGGCACTCATTCGGAACGAGCCCGATATTCCAGAGAGGCAACAGACTGCCACAACTCCGCAGTTTGCGAATGGGCCGGCGACGACAGATAACTGGTTTGCAAAATAAAAATCAGCCAAGGGGTACATGGACATTCCAACAAACTTGCGAGCAAGGGAATCGGGGCCAAAAGTAGGTGTAAGTAAATATCAGTTGTTTGCGAGAACGCTCACATTCAGCATAATTATAAAGGCTCTGCCCACTGTTGAGCCCATAGCTAGCCAAACGACCGGAGCACCGCCTTTCCAAACGGTTGCCAATATGTAAAAAAAAGATAATAATCTCGCAGACTGCGAGCAGTCCAGACAGCGTGCTCAAACACCTCCCGATAGGTAGAAATAGAACAAAGTAACAACGAGGTAGAAATTGAGGCAGAATGAGCTGCGAATAATCAACCGTAGAAGAGTGTTGTTCGATAGTAAGGCTCCTCGGCCACGTGCGATTAAAATTGAAGAAGCATCCTCCGCCAGCGAGGCGTTTCCGCTGATCGCGTGGCCCCTCCAACACTGAGATTTCAAAATCGATCTCTCGTCCACTTCCAGCCTGGCGGCGACCTCAAAGCTGACTTGATTTCATCATATAGTGAGACGCCGCGAGACAATTTGTGATTATGTGGCTCATAGAAAGGAGAAGCGCGATCGAGTGGAGGAATCGGTAGTGGTGTGGCAAAGATCGTTTTTAGTGATGACCTAACGCAAGCACGCAGATCTGTCACTCAAGGGCCCAGGGTTTAAGTCACGACGCCAGCTGTTGAAGGCAACAGGAAAGAGTATGGTCTTGAATCACAAGGAGTGGTGCGGTGGAGATGCCTGACGACCCTGTAAGTCCGTAGTGCATGGGGTGGGTTTGCCGAGGTGATACCTGGACGTAGTCTATAACGGTTCACCATTGATGGCCCTTTCTCTTCCTGTCGGCCCTTCGGGGCTGGAACAATAAAAAAAAAAATAAAAATAAAAAAAATAATAAAAAAATAACGCAAGCACGCAGGAACTCTTTCAAGCGATCTGCGCATTTTTAAGTATTGCGCTGATTTTGTGACTGGGCATCGCGATCAGGAAATGCGGTGGTGGTCATCCTCGTGGCGCTGAAAGACCCCTTCGGAAACACGTTGCAGTGGCTGGCTTGAGCTGTGGATCGAATGGCGGACCCGTCTCCGAGATCACACTTTTACACTCTTGATGACAAACAGGGGCCTCAAATATTGATTGGCCTTGTATTGCATCAACCGACTATTACTAATCTGCCAGATCTCGATCAAGCAGAACGCTCCATGGTGCGAGAGGAGAAGCCCCATACATATGAGACAGTGCTGGGGGCGAAGCAACGGCGTCTACGGACAAAGAAGGAAGTAGAATGTGAGCACATCCAAACTGCAGTGGGCGAGTCGATGAGCAGAGTAACGCCGGAGAAGCTGTGCGGCGTCTGAAGTCGGTGGTGGTTGATTCTAGGACGTCGAGTGCGCAGCGCGAGGTGGCGCCCTCTTCATTTGATTTTGAGCAACCGTGGTTCGTAAGGAAACAACTGAGGGAAAGAAAAACAAGAAACAGGCCAAAATAAGGAGACAGAGAGGCCTTGGGGCAGAGCATCGCGCATCGCGCCGAAGCACAGGAAGGAAAGTGAACAACAGGGGAGGACGAAAAAGGTGCTTGGAAAGAAGCAAGGACAACACCGTGGCAGCTCCACCGCGGGGGTAACCTTTCCGTTGCCCACTCTTCCTACATTTTCCCAAACCTTCACCCTCAAATCGTCTGCTCAATCACCCACTTGACACCGTCGACGCCGCTCCGCTTCCTCTCGTCCCTCTCCACGCCCTCCACCGTCACAACAGTCGCGCGCGTCGGCAAGCCCTTGAGCCGCACGAGGCCCTCCGGGGCAAACGCCTCGTACGCGACAACGGCCTCGCCGCCCACGGCGGCCCACACGGCCTCGGGGAACTTGCCCGGCGACGCGGTGCCGAGCACGACCGTGAACTGCGTGCCTGCGGCGCTCGGCACTGCCTCGGCGGCCGCGACGCCGACCGCTGTGTGGGGGTCCAGCACGTACCCCGTCGCGGCGTGGTACTTTGCGATCGTCGCGAGCGTCGCAGCGTCCGACGCGCGGTGCGAGGCGAACGTGGCGCGCGCCTTTGCGTGCAGTGACGCGGGCACCGTGAAGCCGGACGTCGTTGAGAGCTGCGTCATGTAGGACTTGATCGCGGCCGAGGCGGGCTGCGCGCTGCTGCTGGCGTCGGCGCTGCCGCTGGCGCCGGCGGCGAGGAAGTGCCACAGGACTCGCTCAAAGTTGGACGAGACGAGGATGTCCATGGCCGGGCTTAGCGTCATCTTAACGGCGTCCGAGGACGACGACGATGCGGCCGGTGCGGCCGCCGCCGCGACGGGCTTGGTGTAGCTGCCGGTCTCGAAGAAGCGGTGCAGGATGTCGTTCTCGTTGGTTGCGACAAGCAGCGACTCGATGGGCAGGCCCATCCGCTTTGCATAGTACCCGGCCAGCACGTCGCCAAAGTTGCCGGTCGGCACCGCGAACCTGACCTTGATCGCCTCGTCTTTGCCGGCGGCGTGGCGGGAGTGCAGCAGCAGGTACGCCTTGAAATAGTACACGGTCTGCGCGAGGATGCGCGCCCAGTTGATCGAGTTGATCGCGGCGAGGTTGTGTTTGGCGCGGAAGGCGGGGTCGGCAAAGAGCGCCTTGACAATGTCCTGGCAGTCGTCGAAGGTGGCGCCGGCGACGGCTACGTTATGGATGTTTGCGTCCAGAACCGAAGTCATCTGCAGTTCCTGCACGGGCGACACGCGGCCGCGCGGGTGCAGGATAAATGCCCGAACGGACTCACGGCCGCGAAGGCCGTAGATCGCGGCGCCGCCTGTGTCGCCTGAGGTCGCACCTAGGACAGTCAAGCGCGTGAGCGGCCGACCCGCGGCAGCGGCTGCGGCGTTGCGGCGATTCAAAAAGTAGTCGAAAAGGTTGCCGACGACCTGCAGTGCCACGTCCTTGAAGGCGAAGGTGGGGCCGTGGAACAACTCGAGGATGTGCAGACCCTGGACGTCGTCCGAGGCAACTGGGACGACAGGCGTGACGTCAGGGTGGGTGAAGGTGGCGAAGGAGCGGGCCAAAATGTCCTGCAGGTCGGCGTCGGGGATGCCGCCATCGGTGGGGGAGGTGGCGATGAAGGGACGGAGGAGGCGGAAGGCGAGAGCGTGGAAGGGAAGTGGGGCCAGGGAGAGGATCTCTGCGTGCGAGAGGTATGGCAGGGTCGATGCGGTGTGCGAGGTGGGGTCGTCGACGTCGGGCACGTACAGGCCGCCGTCGGGGGCGAGGCCGGTGAGGACGGCGTCTTCGAACGAGACGGGCTCGTCGGAGGGCAAGCCGCGCGTGGAACGGTACTTCATATTTGACCGATGTAGGCGGCGGGGAGGGCTTCGAAGGGAGTAGAGAGAGGAAGAGTCGGGAACGAGACGCTGATCTGGCAGCGGCTGCGATCAGCTCCCAACGACGAAAACAAGGTGTTATGGGTGAGGTGGCGGCCGTCTGTCTATCTGTCTCTTCGCCAATACTGTCTGACAGTCTGTCTTTCTCCCTCTTTCATTCGATCTAATCTGTGTTACAATGCCATGTCACGGCGGGGTCGGATCATTCATTCCGGTGACATCGTCGTCAATCATCAGTCACAACGACCACCACAACCCAGCAAGACCGTGTCATCTCTCTTTCAACTCAACTTGATACTGACGGTTTCGCCCTCGGCAGTAACAACTGGTTGTGGCCGGTTCTTATCAATGAATCTGCACCACCGACGAGCTATAAAATGATTGATGACGCCAATTTGTTACTCTCACTCACTGGACTCGCGTTGTGATCATTCGTAATTGTCAATTATTATTACGTGCCCCACCGTCTTCGCCGCCGTCCTTTGCACGTGTGGGCCGCTTCCCTCACAGACGTCCTCTTTGCTCATCAGCTAACTCTGGATCGGCGCCACCCCTTCCAAAACAAGGACTGTTTGCGTCGAATTCACCAACAGCAACCCACTGCAGTGCCCTGCCGGTTCTCTTGCGGCCCGTTGCGTGATCGACTCGCTGCATAGAGAGGCGCTCTTCAATGGCGACTGGCTTTTGTGATCCGAACCTCGAAGAAAAATAATCTGGTTGTTCCTTGACGTGTCCCATAGTGATGCAGAGTGGCAGGAATCAACCCCTCCGCCCTGGCCCAATCCAGCGCACTTCGCCCGCCCTCGCAAAAACTTGATGGCTGACGGCAACTAGCTGCATCCGGAGGTAGCGCTTTCAGAGCAGCTGCCAAACCCACCACCCTCCGCCCCGAAGACAGCAAGAACAAAGAACCCACGTCGCTGGTCCCGCTCCGCCACTGCCGCGTACGCAGCCGTCACAGCCGCGGAGACGCCCGTTACCGAATTTACCACCGACAGCGGTAGCTGAATCAGCGGCAGCCACGTCATCCACGTTGAGCGCGGCCCTTCACTTCCTCACGGACAGGCAGCAGCTGCCTTTGCAGACAGATCAGCGCCTCGGCGGCGTCGGGCGGGAGTCGCGGCAAGTTTGGACAGTAGCGGTGCGGTCGCCCGCGGTCACGACGGCGGGGACGCGACAAAAAAGCCTGCGGGTGTCCACCGCGGAGGGTGGGAAGATCCGCGCGGCGCGGGTATGGAAGGCGTGTCGTCGCTCGTGGAGGGGCTTGTGCGAGTTTGAAAAGGTGGGCGCTGGGTCGATCGGTTGAGTCAGTGAGTATGCATCCTGGTTCGCGCTTAGCGCTTTTCGGGTTTTGCTTTTCTCTCTCACTCCCTCCCCCTCTCTCTTTGCGTTTCTTTGCCTCCCGCTCAAACGTCCCCGAATTTCCTCCCTCGTGCGATGAGGATTGGGAAATTTGGTGTGTGAGCCTTTTCTTTTCCCTCACCTCCTCCACTCTTTCATCACCCGCCGCGAGTCATCATAAATAATTTCGGGAAGCTTGGCCGTACAAGTTTTTGTAGTCTCAATAAACCCAAAGAACTGCAATAAGCGCAGTTCTTCTTTCGGTTGTTTTTTTGCCCAGACCAAAAGGCCCTCTTGCTACCCTCGGAAAGAATTTTAATTTACACTGCCGTTTCTGGCGTAGAGTTCGCCATGGTAGAGATGGACGTCCATTTGAACAAAACGCTGAGAGCGGCAGCGGCGTGGAAAGCAGCTCGCTCGCGGGCTGAACAAGGTCGGCATCGCGGCCCACTGTAAGGCGGACTGTTTGCCTGGGACGGTGCCGCGTGAGAGCATGTAAAGGAGGTGCTGTAGAGATTGCGTGTCGTACGGTCGCAAATCCCCCCGAGTGGTCAATGAGCAAAAGGGGCAAGGGCGTCGCGCGGCGCGCGTTGTGTCTCACCTCCTCGCACGTCACCAAGCCGAGCCAAAACCTCTGAACCAACAACAAGCACTAAACCTCGGCGCCTCGTCGTCACCTTTGAGGCCAGACAGTCAAGCCAGGGACGGGGCTGCCTCACCAACTCCAACTACCAACGACCGTCGTACACCCGCCGCCAGCCGCCGCCGCCCGCCACCCTCCCACTTGCCGCTGCTGCTGGCCAGACGGGAACAGCAGAAGGACTCAGCTGCCGCTGTGTTGAACAACGGCTGGGCGACGCTGCGCTTCGAACGATCGTCCCTCCTTCTGTCTTGTTCACGCAAAGCATGTCCCACGACCTCCAAACGCCGTCACCCGCGCCCGACACCTCAACCACGTCCACCACCCCTCTTCGCAGCAACAGCAATACCATCTCGTCGTCACAGCTGTTCTCTGACGTCCACCGCACAACCGCATCGTCGTCGTCGCGATGGGGGGTCCTTCACTCTATTTCGGTACTGACCCTCTTTGAGTTCACCCAAACCCTTTCCCTCATCACGAGCCCTGCCTAACTGTATGTCTCTAGTACTCGTCATCGGGCGCTCCTGCTCCAACCACCAGTACTTTTCCTCCGTCACCAACTTCGTCGGTGGACTCTCGTCCTCAGATCGTCAAATCTGACTCACCAGCGCCAAGATCCTCATTAGTCTGTACCCTTTGTGGTGAGCCCTTGTTGAATCATGCCGATAAGTCAATCCACGACCCGAACCTCACGCCTCGCCGGGGAGAAGTGGAACACTGCCATAGCCAAACTTTGGGGTTCAAAGTTGCTTCGACTTCAATGCTTCTGTGCCGAAAGGTCCTTGCCAAACCAGACCTGGAAGATCGCTTTGCGTTGAGCGACGAGCCTGCACCCTCCTTTGTCGAAGACTGGTGGCATTGGTACGTCGAATCACAATCCATCATGGCCTCGCGTTGACATTTAACCAGGCAATGCGTTCCGTCCTTCGTACTCAAAGAGATTGGAAGAACAGACGTGCTGAAAGGATTTGGCGCTTTGAAACCGACTGACCAATTTCGTGTGAGACGGGCGCTTCTTCGTGGAGAGGTTGAGGTGAGATTAGAGCGACCAGCCCGTGCCTGTGCCTTTTCCGCTCACAATTCTGAAGGAGCATGGCAGCATTCAACCTGACGACCAACCAAGAAAAGCGGCGGGGCCAGTGGGTGGAAGCAATTTGATTCTACCTCCGCCGGTTCCAGGATCCATATCCGATTACGAAGCTACGAATGACATTGGAGGTATAGGTGCTCAGTCAGATGACGAATCCGAGACGGAAGCAGGATGCCCGGTCGCGTTGGCAGCCAAAGCCGCCGCGGCAGCCCACAATTCGACTCATCCTCGAGCTAAAGCCACTCTTGCGAAGGAATCATCCGGCGAAAAGGAACACGACGAAACCCGAGACTCCAGTGTAACGTCAACGCCTCTACGGCGCTCGAGCCGAAGAACGGGGAGCAAATCATACCGTGAAAGCGAAGAGGATGATCTAGACGACGTTCTAGGAGACGACGAAGGACTTGGAGGGAAGCGACCGCGAACTTCCGCGGAGACCCACGTCCCCGCGCCCGTTGTCGCGCCCGTCGCTTCGGCCAATCCGGAGGAGCCCGTTCGGCGCCGACGCGGAAGACCACCGAAATCGGCAACAACATGCGACTCGTCGGTGAAAGGAACAACACAGCAAAAGGCAAGGATCGCCAGACACCACCAGCATGCAGTCGGAGTCGCAGCCGGAGCAACTGCAGGCAATAGCGGCAGTCCATGCACAGGCACACCGACGGTCGCTCCGGCTTTCTTCAGAGCGGCTGCCGGATGGGTGATTGACCGACTCGGTGACGGCACCGGTCAGGTTCCAGCCACCACGCCAACAGACACTCCGTTGAAACGAAAGCGCGGGCGTCCGCGTAAAGTGCGCCCTGAAGAAATCGAGGCGAAAGAGAAAATGCCTGATGTGAAAGTAGAAAGCGGACTTGTTCAGGACAACGTGGAAGACTCCCCTGCGGCGTCAGCGAAGCGTCGGCGCGCTGCTGCCGCCACCTTCTCAGTTCAGAAGTCGCCATCTGATGAGAAAGCGGTTTTACAAAACGCGTTTACCGTGGATGCAAAATCGTTCAAACACGAAGATATTAGCACACCTATCCCAGTCAAGGGCATTATTGACGTAAAGATACCGTCCAAACATCATGCATCCTTGTCAACGCCAGGTCACGTTACAACGGCACTAACGGCAAGTATGCCGCCTCCGTCTCCGTCAAAATTGCCCGCTGTCGGTGTGGGTGGATGTAACGCTGGCGGCAAGAATACAAGCCCCACTCCGACTGCAATCCCTGGAGGAGATCGTAAGGGCAAGCGGCAGCTTTCAGATGATGCCGAAGCCGAATATGTTCCACCTAAACTCGTCCGCGCTCGGACGAGGACCTTTGTCCCTCCCCAACTGACTCGAGTTCCGTCGGTGACTGCGGATTTCGGTAAAGCTTTTGTTCCACCGCAGATTCAAAGAGTTGCTTCCGTCACTGCCGAGGCGGGCCGAGCTTGGGGTGTGCGGCGCCTGATTCCAAGTGACGATTCAAATGCTGCGCCCGCAGGACCTACCAGGGGAGGCGATGTTTCGGGATCGACTGGATCTGCCGTTAAAATGGAGCATGAGGCAACGAAGGCTGACGGTAAATTTTCCACGGCCCCCTTGACTTCGGACAATGGCAAAATTGGAGGAGTACCGTCCAGCGCTGGAAAAGCCAAGTCTGCGTCGTTACCACGCGTTCCTTCTGCCTCGGCCGCCCCGAGGAAAAGTGCAGCAGCGAAGGAAAGCAACGCGAACGGGCGGAAGAGCTTTCCTCTCGGGTCCCCACTTGTTCAAGGTCCACACGCGCAACCCTTACCTCTTGCGCACACGCAATCCATATCTCCACTACAGCCTCGAAAAAACTCCTGGTTTCAACCCATCGTGATAAATGTTCCTCAAGGCCCAATACCGTCCGCCCCTACATCGCAACAGGGCTCTATTCATGTCTCACAGCGTTCTCGTGCTATCCTCTCCCAGTTAGCAAATTTATCTGGACAGCCACCACCTCCACCATCCCCATTTCCCCTGGGCCACGGTCAGCATTCGTCCTCCGCATCCGGTGGACTCGTTGGTGAGAAAGAAGCGCCTTCAATCGCTCCCGTCGTCCAAAATACCCCCGCGAATGGCAGGGCGAACATCCGACGGCATTCCTCGTTCGAGCCCGCCTCCTCCACAATATCGAACTCTGCTTCCGGCGCTCATCGCGAAACCGCGCCGCCGCCCACTTACCGCGGCAGCCCCTCCGTGACCAGCGTCGCGCCCGTGAGCGTCACGCCTGCCAGCGTCACCCACGCGAGTGTCGCGCCTGCGAGCCCAGCTGCGCCTACACCGGATCCAGCTGCCTCCGGGTTTGCCGCCAGCGGCCCCAGCGAACTGCCCAACGTGGCGCCGGTTCCGTGGAGGGTCCAGGTCGATCGGGAAGGCGGTGTGGTTGTAGTGCTGGACGATGACCCTGCGGTCGACGACGACGGCGGCGGCGGCGACGGTGACAACCAACACTCTGTCGGCGTGAGCGGGGGGACCGCAGGGGCGGCTGTTGTGGCTGACGGCGACGCGCAGGTTAGCGTGCCTGTCGAAAGTGCGATGCTGTCCTCGCAGTCGTCGGCGGGCCTTCCGGAGGACGACGAGTTTTCGGGGGACGAGGAGCAGTGACAGACAGTGCAGCCACATAATGTTGGGATTTAGAAGTGCGGAAAGCCTGTTTTTTTTTTTTTTTTTTTTTTTTTGTGATGATCTGAAGGGACAGTTGGATGTGCGAAATTGCGCGTAAGGGTTGCGTTCTGTGTTTGCACAAAATGGTGGAAACTGGGCAGTGGGGCCATTTCACACGAGTTGGCGATGTTTTCGTTGTTTGTTGGTTGTTTCCATTTCTTATTTACGTACCCCACCGTTATAACGTGTATTACCCTCTCTCTGGGCATTTCTTGTTCTACTTTGCTACTTTGTGTCCCTACCGTCTTTCTCTCCTATAGTGGTCCTCTGGCAAGGGCTGGCAAGAGCTGGCAAAACTTGGCTGTGAGGTATGCAATGAACGTGGCTTCGAGTCCTTCAGCTGATTAAGTTGAAAAGTTGCTTCGAGCTGGATCCTTCGCTCCCCGCAAACGTTCCATTGGCTCCGAAGTCAGAGTCGCCACAGGTTTGGGTGACCATGTACTCCTTCCCAGCCCGCGTCCCCACAGAGAGCGCTTGGCACCCTTTTCGCAAAGGCCATCGCCACTTGGCGAGCTTTCTTCTGTGTCGCAGGCAGTTGAGGCACCAGCAAAATCGTCGAGAAAGAAGGGAACAAGAATACCAAAAGTGACATACAGCGAGAGGAAAACTTTGCGGCGGCAACGACAGCTGCCGATGTGGAAAAGACGGATGGTGCTTGAATCGCGGAGGCTGACGCCGGAGAAGGCGTTGCTGCGGACGGCACGGCTGAGGACGCGTTGCTGGAAAGCGATTCCTTCTTGACGCCGGACGGCGCCTGAAGGGAGAGACTTCCTGTCCGTTCCGCTCGATCGCGCGTGGGACTTCCAAGAGGGCGACGATGTTTTTTGTATTGCTTTGCGCTGGTGCTCGTGCTTTAAGCCTTGTAGGTTTCCCTTGGGCAGAAAGGATCGTCCGAAGCCTTAACAGGCAAGATATGAAAATTGCCCCATCATTGATGATGTGTTGTATTATTACTGTGTGTCACGAGCAAAGCGCGGCAACCAGAAGGGGTCTTGATGTAGCACATCCAACAAATACACCGCGCTCAAAAATGCATCACCCGCAACCTCAAACTACTCCTCCTGCATCTCCACCTCGTCCTCCTCGCCCGCATCCTTCGGCCCTAGAACAAGGTCGTCCTCCTCTCCCGCGACGCGTCCGGCAACCAGCGGCGCCTCGCCGCCGTCGCCGCGCAGGAGTTCGCGCACCTCGCGCGCGCTGGGGTACTCGGTCACCTTCTTGCGCAGCTCCGCCAGCGCGGGGCGCACTGCCACGACGAGCCGCTGGACGGCGGGGAGCAGCGGGTGACGAAGCTCGACGCGGCCGCCGTGCTGCGGCTGCATCTTTTTGACCACGGCAAAGAGGCGACCGAGCTCTTCTTGGTCGCTGGAGGACTGGGCGGGTAGACAGTGGGGCGAAACAAAGCGGAGAGGTTACTTACACCCTAAACAACCATACACGTCGCAAACACACGCAAACCCTCCCCTCTCCGAATTCAGAGTCAACACTTACCATCGCCGACTTCCACTCAACCAAGTCCTGCGTCTCCTCCATATTAATATGGTCGATCAGCTTCTCCATGACCGCGTCGACCTCCCGCAACACCTCCCCGCGCCGCGCCCCGGCCCTCAACAGCTCCGCAACGCGTCCCGCCCCGCGCTCGACCGCCACATGCGCCGTCCGCGCCTCCGCCGCCATGCCCGCGAGCCCCGACGACCGCTCCATGGCCGGGTACACCAACGCCTCCTCGGCCGCCGAGTGGCGCACCACGCACCACACCAGCTGGCCGGCCCACCGCCGGAACTCCGCGTCGTCTTTGTCGCCGTCGGAGGAGGAGGAGGAGGAGGAGGAGGAGGAGGAGGTGGGGTTTTCGGCGAGCTCGTGGAGCTTGTAGTAGAGGATGAGGACCTCGCGGTGGTCGATGAGGAGCAGGTCGTTGATGGCCATTGATGTGAAGGGCGTCGGGCTGATGGCCGCGGGGCTTTTGGTCGGCGGCGTTTGCTCGCAGCGGTAGGCGCCGAAGGTCTCGGTTTGGGACATTGTTTCCTTTTTTTCTTGAGTTGCCGCTGTGTGTTAGTGTGTGTTGTGTGGTTTTGAGTGGGGAGGTTCAGCCAAATATTTTGAAACCAGCGAATTTGGGAGACATTTTTGAGTTGTGTGAGACGTAGCAACACTCATTTGCTGGGTGGCCGATCGCGCCTGGACGGGATTGCTCCACCAACGTGAAACCTTGTGCGTTGGGCCTGCGTTGGGCGAGAGCCGAGTCCAAAACGAGCGAGGGATGGGTGTCCTGGGGCGATCCCCTTGTTGGATACAGAGGGTCCGGCCTTCTTGTCGTCATCGCGCGGAGACGGGGAAGAAGGAAATCATTTAAGTAATCCGAAGCCTTTTTCCACCATTCGATGCGCAGCGCCGACGACGAGGAGCAATCGGCCGTTTGCGTGCCCGGTGGATGGATTTCGACGGCGCATAGGACCCAGAAGAGCGATTCGATCGGGCCGACGGATCCGATTGGGATTGTCGCCATGCGCAGACGGAATTCTGGGAGATCGACAAGGCCGCGACGGGATGCATTTAGCAGCGAGGGCGAGGAGATAAAGTAGAGGGCTAGCGCCTGGTGATTTTGGATCCGCACGAGGGTCGCAAGGCGGAAGCGGCGGGGCCGGGGAGGTACGGCAAGGACGGGTGCAGTGTTTTCTTTTGTAATGAGCCCTCCTAGTGCTCACTGATGCAACAGTGTTTACAGTTGTGGTTCAAAGTCCGATACAAACCTTCTGGGGAAGCTCGTTCCGTGGCTACGCCACACTCGTTGCGGCAAATCCAACCGCCCGGTTTTCCAAAACAAGAACAAAGACTGCACACCACTGAGCTTGTTGGATGGCCATTGACAGCGACTGGGCCATCGCGTGCGCAATATACTTCGATGAGCCGTCTTCGCCGTCGTCGTCGGCTCCTGCTTCTCCACGACTCTGTCGAGATGCATCCACGGGTCTGATGCGTGGGACTGGCGAGGTCCGGGTGAACGGAAAGCAGATGATCGTGGAGGAGCTCGCGGACGAAAACATCAACCACCGCAACAACAACAATAACAACGCACAGACGGCCGCTGATCGAAAAGTCAGCTCCAAGTTCAACATTGACCCTGAGTTTGCGCCTTTGTGGTTGACCGTTTCGTACGAGGCAGAGGATCTGTGGACGGTCGTTCAAGTCGAGATCGAGGCGGCTCCTTTGTACCCGCGTGAGATCCGCCCGTTGGACCGCACGTGGCTCCGGTGGCTGACGGCGCAGCTGGATCAGCTGGTGATCGACCCTTTCTAGTGCCTTCTCTCCTACATTTCTGATTTGCATTCAAGCAAAACTAACAATTGGCTACGAACAATGCAGAAGTGCGAGGGCGCTGCAGAACTGATCCGGTTTTTGCAGGTTGAAGCGCTCGGATACTTTCAGCTGACACCTGTCGAGACGGGAGAGGTCGCCGGCACGTTCATGCTAGCGCGCGTGCCTGCGCGAGTGGCCGGGCTGCGGTTCCACGCGGAGCACTCGTTCATGCTATCGGAAGCCGACGCAGCGGCGCTCGCCTTTGACACGCACGTTTCACCGGTTGCGTTTGGTCCCTACGCACCGGGCGTATTTCCGCCTCGTTTCGGCACAGTCCCATCGTGTACTCCTTCAGACATTGCTTTGTCGACGCCAACAGCAGCCGCAGGCTCCTCAGCGCGCCCGTCTTCTACGGGTACGCACGCTTCAACAAGCGCCGCGACCCTCGTGGCCGCTTGCCGCCGTGCCGTCGCACTCGTGCAGCAGTTCGACTGCACTGTGTGCCTGGACACGACACCCGCCGCCGAAGCCGTCCGCCTGTACTGCGGCCACGTTTTTTGCGCCACCTGCATCATCCACTACGTCGCCATCGCCGCCGCCGACTTTGCACACCCGCGCCACCGCGGCACGTACCCGTTCGAGTGCCCGCGCCCAGACTGCCGCCTTCGGATCAATGACGACTACGACGAGACCCTCGTGCGCCTGCTGCCCGCACCAAATCTGGCCGCGTTCCGCGCGCTGCGCGACGCCCGCCGTGAGGCCGAGGCCGCCGCGCTCGACGACCTCCCGTCGGCACGAACGCCTCAACCTGCCGCCTGCCTCACTCTCTGCCCGCGGCCCGCCTGCCGCGCGCCAGGCCGCATGATGCAGCTCCCGGGATCGCCCCTCGTCTACTGCGACATGTGCGGCCGCACTTGGTGCCAGTTCTGTCTCTCTCGCGCATCGTCCCGTGGCGTCCATTCCGAAAACAGCTGTCGTAAAGTCGCCGTCGAGTTCTCGAAAAGGTATATGGCCCTCGACGACGGCACGCCGAAAAAGCTCGAAATCGACAAAAACCACCCTTGGCTCGCGCACTATGCCCGATGGTTCTACGAGGAACGTAAACTGCATGAATGGGTCGCTCACAACGCGTCTGTCTGCCCAACTTGTTCGACCCCTATTGTGAAGGATGAAGGTTGCATGCACATCACTTGCATCGTTTGCGATACGCACTATTGCTATGAATGCGGAAACGCGTATGACGACGCCCGTGGCGTTTACATACATTCTTGCACGCACGACAAAGTCGCTTCTATTTTGGAACGTCTCAATTTGATGGGCATCTGAAAAATGATAGCAACTGTTTTCAATTGGGGCGCATGCTTGCTAACTGGTGATGATTACACGAACGGGAGCATTCCACCACCGCTTCAATGTCAACCATTGCACGAGTCAGTGAGTTTGGACTCCGCCGCCGCGCAGCTTTCATCAAGTGGACAGATCAGTGGAGTGGGCTTGCCCGGAGTATTTTTTTCGTGTTCTTTTTCAGTGTGTGATTTCAAATCAAAGCAATGTTTATTTATCGAGCGTGAGGAGTGTGAAGCCTTTTTTTTTCCCCGCAGGACCAGACAATTTCCCACTTCCATCGTCATTTGAAATTTGAACGAGAGCTCAAACGATTAGCAATCGGTGCGATCACTTCACTTCAGCAAGACGGCTAATGATTTGCAATCGTTGCTGTTGGAAATAACATCCGCCAGTGTATAAAAAGGGCGGAAGCGTTCTCTTCAAACAGAAACACCCCCTTCTAGTTTGAAACAAGCAACTCTCCTCTCCCACAAAATCATGTCGTTTGGCCGTGTCATTGTCATCACCGGCGCTGCAAAGGGCATCGGCGCCGCCATCGCCAAGCAGCTCGCAGACAAATCGACCGCCGTCGTCATCAACTACAAGGCTTCCGCCGCTGCCGCCGATGCCCTCGTCGAGGAACTCAAGCAGCTCGGCGCCGGCGACGCCATCGCTATCCAGGCCGACGTGTCGACTCCGGAAGGCGCGTCCAAGCTCATTGACGAGACCGTCGCGCGGTTTGGCAAGATCACGGGTCTGGTCAACAACGCCGCCATATACGAGCCTGCTCCGGTGACCGCGCCCTTTGCGACAATCGAGAAAACGATTGCGGCCAACGTGTTTTCGTTCCTTTACGTCACGTCGGCGGCTGTCCCGCACATTGTGAACGAGGGCAGCGTCGTCAACATCTCGTCTGCGGTCACGCGCGTCCCATTCCCCAACCACACCGCCTACACGGCGTCCAAGGGGGCGATGGACGCGTACACCAGGGCGCTCGCCGTCGAGCTCGCGCCGCGCAAGATCAGGGTGAACGCCGTTTTGCCGGGCATGACCAAGACGGACATGACTGCCGGCTTTGAAGAAATGGCTGTGAATTCAACGCCGTTCGGAGAATTTGGCAAGCCCGAGGAAGTTGCTGCGGCGGTCACGTTCCTGCTGGATCCCAAGAGCCGCTGGATCACGGGACAGAGTATTGGTGCGTCGGGAGGGTTGGCGTTCTCGTACTAGGATATCCTCTTGGCCCGCCTCTGTGTTTGATGGAATGACTTCGAAGAAAGTCGGTTCCAGTGTTTCATGTTCTTCTACCCTTGGACGCCATCTGGCTCAATAAAGCTTGTGAATTCGCGAACATAATGTCGTTTAAAGTAATTCAGCCACCTTCCCGTTCGCCCAGTGGCGGTGTCTTTCAAAGGAGGCACTGCCAGGGCACTACCTCCGAGGCGCCGAGCATTTCAACGTCCGATCGTTTGATCGCTCCTCGTCGCACTCCGAAAGAACTTGCAAGCCAGCGATCTTAAGCCCTCGTCGCTCCTGGAACCACGGTCCCTCTGAAAATGACTTACGTTGGCAAGGTAACCGCGCCCCCCTCTCGTCCAGATGCCTTCTCTCTCGCTGACCGTCTTGTCACCCCACTGCGATCTCCAACAGTCCTTTTCCTTCACAGAAAGCTCATGCGCATCAACAAATCATGCGATCGAAGAGGCGGATAGATGCGCACAGTGGCTATTGTCGCCGAATCGACTCCTCGATGTGGTGCTGTTCATCACTCTAGGACCGGCGACGGAAAATCCGCGTTTAAGGTTCGGTTTCAATTCGGCAAATCGCGTTGGTCCGAAACACGGAGTCGCCTTTCTACAGGCAATGTCGAGTCATCCATCGATTCGAGCGGCGCAAACGCCGATCCCTTTGAGCGTGCATTTCGCCTCGTCCGACAACGAAGCGTTGTTCGCCGCGCTCCAGGCTTTCAATGACGGGTTTTTCGACATCACCTTGCCGTTGCGGGTCATCCTTGTCGGTGTTGACTGCGGTTCTTCGGAGAAGATCCTGTCTTCGTTGACCACGTTCTTGCGATTGCCAAGGTGCAGAGTACGAAACCTACATCTTAATAATGTTGCTGGAGGCGAGCGCGGTTTTCAAACCCTGGAGGAGTGCATAACCTCTGCTCGATCGGTTGCGGAACTGCACTTGGCCCACACCAATCCAGGCGAGGGCTTTGCCGATACTGTGGGGCGGGCTATCTCTAAGACAACCCACATTCAATCTCTTAAAGTCACTATCGTTGGCCCTCATCTTGGACTTTTGGTGAAGTGGCTAACTTCCAATGAAGAGCATGGCCTGCGATATCTAAGTGCCGAACTCCACGCGTGGAATAACCAGGACTCTTTAGCCGCAGGTGTCGTTGCCCTGATACGGTCGAACTTCCTTCTGTCGTTCTCCTTTAAGTGTAGCGCACCGGAGGCGTTCTACACAGCGTTGGAAGAGCGCACTCTTAAAGCGCTTGAGAGTAATCCAACCTCGCCGCTACTGTCACTATCCTTGCCCTGGAGCCCGTCTCGTGCTGCCGTTCGACGCCTCGTCAATGTTCTCACCAGCGGCTCAAACCTCCGCCGTATCCGATTCCAAAAAGGCAGCCTTGACATCGACAGCTCCGCCGCGCTGCTGGCTGTCTCGTCTCAATGCAAGCTGGACGTGCTCGAAACTTGGACGACGAAGGAATCGGAGATCTCATCTGCCGAAGCAAACGCGCTCGCCTCCGCCCTCCGCCACTCGACAATGACATCCTTAAGCCTCTTGGACGACCACAATCTGCCGGCCGCCGTCGAGAGCGCAGCCACGGCAAACTTGTGGCTGTGTCGGGACAGCACCGCTTTCGCCCGGTACCAGCTGGTCCAACAGCGGTTCTCACCACACCCTGTGCGCGTGTGCCTCGCTGCGGAGAAGCTGGCGGTCGCCAAAACGCTCTTGCGCTGTGCGAGGACGCTCCTTTTCGCTATTCCCGCGTCGGAGCCAAATGCGCGGGACTCCACGACCGACGCCGATCCCGCGGCCAGCCAGCTGTCCCACTTTCACCGCCGGCTGCCTCGCCTCCTGGCGGAGAGCGTCCTGGAAGCGCTGATGGGCGGCTGGTTCCTTCCCCGTGACATTACAGAAGTGATCGCCGCGCTGGGGGACAGGCGGTCGATCGGGCGGCTGCTGCGGCCCGGCGACTGGTATGGGCAAATGGAGGAGCGGGAGTTTGTGTGGAGGTGCGCTGCGTTTCGACTGACTTTGAGGTAGACAGAGATGGAGGAAGGGATTGTGGGTGGGTCTCGACTCGATCTCGGTTACTCGGGTGTTGGAAGCTAGGCCACAAATTCGCGCTACAATAAATGGGCAGCAGGCGTGCCGCCACCGGCCGATCTGTTCTGTGCCCAGAAGGAGCGACGTGCTCGACAGCATCCTCGCCCGCCTGCCAGATCCTCGAGCTTCTCGCCGCCACCCAGGTGTGTTCGGCCCTTCGCAAATTTAGGAGGATAGGGCGGAAGGGGTGGATGCTCACGTCCGGTTGTGTCGGTGCTAATTCCTACCCAAATTAAAAAAAAAAAAACGATCGCCTTCCTCGGGCGCGAACGCACTAGGCCGTCGACCAGGACAACGGCCACCGCTGGCGAAGAAAGGTGCTCCGCCGCTACAACGCCAGTCGCACATTCCGCGCCACCTGCCGAGGGACCAATGGCTCGCGCCACCGAACGCGTCAACGAACTCGCCGGCGCTACGTCGTCCACGACGCCGCGGACGCGGTCTCATTCCAACTGCGCAGTCCTACAGCAGTGGCGTCATCGTGGGCTTCCAGGCGGTCGGGAACGCTGAATTTCTCCTCGCCAAGTTTTTAATGTTGCTGCTTGGCCGTTGGCACGCGCAGCTTCAGGAGTATGGCGCTTCCATTCAAAGGAAAAATCGCTGCTGCTCGGGTCTTGGGGCGTCCCGTTAGACATTCGATCCCTCCTCGAAATGAGAGAGGACGGTGGACCGGGTCGTGTGGTCTTGGATGGCGCTGGGGTCAGCGCAAAGCTACTGCGACGGGCTGCCGATTTGCGGAAAGGATTAGGAGTCGCCTGGACGGAAAGGGAAAGGCTGTGGTCAGCCGGAATAATTTGGGTACGATGATGGTGTCGTGTGTTACTTCCTTAATCTCTCTGAATTTTGGAGAGGGCGCGAGTCGCTCACACTGAGCGGTGAATAGACAATTCTGACGCTCCTGGCGAATCGCCATTTTGCGTTTCGTGTTACCAAGTCGATCACCACCTCCGAGTCTTGGGGCCTCAGTTAATCTTGGTCGTGCCGCTTAACAGTGATTGTATTTCAACTGTCGACTACTCAGATGGATGATTTGTACGCGGAAGAAGCAAATTTTTTTTTTTTTTCAGATTATTCTCGAGCCTCTTCAGGCGGAAAGGCAGTTCATTAAAGATCCTGGCAAATCGATTGGGCGAGGGACGGCCTGCGTCGGCTGTGCCGTTCGTTTTTTACTGCCAGCTTGCTTCTACGTCGAGACACAGGTTCATATTCGAAGCGACAGTGCGCCGGTTTCCCCTGGCTGAACCACCACTATTGAAAGGCGCAAACCCACTTCGAGAATGTACGTCGTACTTGTCCTTGCAGCCACAGCTTGCAGCCCACTCCCTTCCACCAATCCATCCAAGAGAATACAACACTGATTCACCCAGTCAATCTCAATCCCTGCTTCCCAAACACCATTTCAAGCTTCTGAGCTTACAAGACGGTGATGGCAGCAACAAAAAGAGCATTGCGCACATTACCCAGGTGATCATGGTCTTTCAGCTGCTGCCCTTGACGGAACGAACGTCAATACTTGGATCGAATAGCAGCTTTGGAAAGCGCGTTCGGGAATCGTCCAGCGATCTTCGTTAGCAGCACATTGCCTCGCCTTTGGTGAGCGTGAAGTTGTCTGGTGTAATCTTCTGCCCACAGAAGATGCACGTGACGCTCTGGTCAGCCACAGCCAAGTTCCACACATACAAATACGATGCAATTGTATCCGAGACCGTTTCAGTGGCTGTGCCCCCTTTCCCCCAACGACCCCATAAAACGGCTCAAAGCGGGGAGGACGCTCCATCCCAATCCTCATCCGCCCCCTCCCTCATCCCACCTGCCTCCTCCCTCTCTTCCATTCTTCCACCCTGCGCTCAGAATGCCCGCCCTAACTTGCTGGGGAGCCCTCGTCGTCGTGCACCGCTCGACTCCACCGCCGCTGTCGCACTCATTCACCGCCGTCTCGCTCCGCGCCAAGGCCACCCTCGTGGACTCGGGCGCCCGCGTCGTCATCACCCAAGTCTTTTCCCGGGCGGACTCTGCGTCGCCTGTCGTCGCCGATCCCGATCGCCCTGTGGACGCCGCGACCGCAACCGTGCGCGATGAGACCATCTACATGTTCCCGTTACCCGAAAACGCTGCGGTCTGCGGATTCGAGTGCGCTTCGAGCGACGGCGCTGTTATCCGGGGCGTCGCGAAAGAAAAGGCGGAGGCAAGGAAAGAGTTTGATTCGGCGGTACAGGCTGGAAAGTCTGCCGGGCTCCTCGAGCAGCACATGGCGGACGGTGAGTGCCTGAGAGCAGTTTCTACTGGCGCCCAGCAGAGCACGTCTAACCGACGCTTCTTTCCCCTTTTCAGTGTTTCAGGTTTCCGTCGGTAACTTGCGCGGAGGTCAAGTAACCACACGTATCACGTACATTCAGGAGCTGTCCCACAATAACGAGTCCGACGAGATCCGTTTCACGCTCCTGTCCAAACACTTGCACGAGCGATATGGAGTGCAGCCCGCTCCAAACTCCTCCAATTCATCAAACGTTGCCACTTTTGTCGCAAACACGCTCGGCCCCATCGATTTACAAGCAGATGAGCCGAGCGTCACTATCGAAATCGGGATGGGAGGGGCCATTACGTCCATCCAAAGCCCCTCGCACACATCGGTCAACGTAAGCATTGGAACCTCGACTGGCGCCGCGAGCGAACCCTTTGATCCTTGTCGTGCGCTCGTTCGGCTGGACTCCAACAATGCGTATTTGGACCAGGAAATGGTGCTCGTCGTCAAGTCGAAAACCGCTGACCAGCCGCGATGTTTGATGGAACGACACCCACAGCACAATACTTACGCTTTGGGCCTCACAATGGTCCCTCGATTTGCGTTGAACGAGGTAAGCTTATATTTCAAGCTTCCAACCTTGTTTTGCGCAAAAGATCTAACCGCCAACGATTTCATCTCGCAGATTCGAACAGAGATTATCATCCTGGTTGACCGCTCAGGGTCCATGAGCGGTGACAAGATCAGGTCCGCCTCATTGGCGCTTCAGCTGCTTCTGCGTTCGATGCCCGCCACTGCCGGTCTCTACTTCAACATTATTGGGTTTGGCAGCAGTTTCGCGTCGCTCTTCCCGGCATCCGTCGAATACACAGAGCATTCGATGAAGGAAGCCGAGCACTACGTCGAGAATCTCAAAGCGGACATGGGCGGGACCGAGCTCCGAGCCGCCGTGGAAGCCGTCTTTGAGAAGCGCCGGAAAGACATGCCGACGCAGCTGTTCGTGCTCACGGACGGCGAGATCTGGTCCGCCGACTCGCTGTTTGCATTCATTTCCGGCAAGGTGAAGGAAGCAGAGCAGATCAAGCTCCGCAGCGGTCAGACGGCGTTTGCGAGGGTGTTTTCGCTGGGAATCGGCCGCGACGTGTCGCACAACCTAGTCGAAGGGATGGCGCGCCACGGCGGCGGGTTCGCTCAGTTCGTGGTGGACAGCAACGAGAAGCTCCAGCCGAAGATTATCAAAATGCTGAAAGCCGCCGTCATGCCGCCTGTTCAAGACTATACCATTGATTGGACGGGTGGGAACGGATGGAGCGCCCCTACCGTCGTCGCGCCAGCTGCCGAGAAGCCAGTCATCAGTCTGTTTGGCACGGAATCCAAGCCGCAGCCCATTCCAATCGCTTCGCCCCCGGGGCTCATTCAATCGGCCCCCTTCGTGGTTCCAACCTTGTGGCCCGGAACGCGGTTCCACTCCTACGCCATCCTCGACGCCTCCATCCCCCCTCCAACCTGCGTGAGGATCACAGGAACCTCTCCCGACGGCCCCTTGGAACTCGAAGTGCCCGTCAAAGTTCTCTCGCAGCCTGGGGAGACGCTCCACGTGCTGGCCGCCCGCAAGCTCATCCGGGACCTCGAGGACATGAAGTCGTTCATGGACCAAGACATGCCGGCGAGCGAGTCGGACCGCAAAGCCGAGATCGTTCGCGTCGGCGTAAAGTACGGATTGACGTCAAAGTACACCTCCTTTGTAGCTGTGGAGGAGCGCGCAACCCAGCGCCAGGAGGAGGCAGAGAAGAGCAGCGCAGGCGGTAGCGCTCCTCACGGGCAGGCAGCAGAGTCCGGGTTGGATTCGCAAGGGGCTGAAGATTCCGAGTGGGAGGCGGTTGTTGTGGAATACAAGGAGCCGATCCTGGAGGAAAATGAGGAGTCGGACGACGACATGGGGTTCGGCTTGTTCGATGGCGGAAGCCCAACCCCCGCAGCCGGTCGGCTGCTCGCTAATGCGTATGTTGATCACGCGATGGCCGTCGCATACGAAGCTGAATCTTGTCTGGTGGATTATGATGATGACGTTGAGGATTACGGTCAAGCTCTGCCAGAGGAGTCGAGCGCTCCGATCCAAGAGCTCTACCAGCGGCAGCTTAAAGTAGCTGCTGTACCCTCATCATCGATTCGATCGAGTTCATTCGCATTGCCGGCCCCCGTTGGAGCAGCGGTTGCTGACTCCGTCGTTTCCGCTTCAAAATCGGCCGCAATCACCCCCGAAGCCCAACTCAACTCGTTGGTCCGCTTGCAGATGTTTGACGGCTCGTTCGGCGACACCGTAGCTCCCATCGCGGGATGGATGGGCAAGAGCGAGGAGGAGATCGTCTGCCAACTGGATGACGCCATTTTGAAGACCCCGCCACCTCCGGGGGCACTCGACAATCGAGCTTCGTTACTAGCGGCGTTTGCTTGCGCATTGGCCGTCACCGTCCTGGAGAAACGGCTGGTGGTTCTGAAGGATTCGTGGGAAATGATGGGGGAAAAGGCCAAGAAGGTAGCCGTTGGGAAGGTAGGGAAAGAAGGATGGGAATGGTTGCTGATGGTCTCGTCCAGCATCGTTTGACGCGGGCCCACGAGCTTTGTTGGTGCAACGGATGTTCAGTTAGTCATATAAATGCAGTTTGGCACTTTTTCTCATGTCATTTTACTTGAAGCAAGCTATTTTGAGGGATCTGAAATCGGAATCATTATATGAGAAGCCCCAGACGGAAACAAAAAAAAAAAAAAAAAAGGAATCGCCCCACTCCCGCCGCCGCCGCTACGAAAACACGCCGGCAGTCCACAACGCAAACGCCTCGTACCCCCACATCAACGCCAACGACACGACGCTAGGCGGGGGCGGCGTGGACCACCACCTGATCGACCAAAACAACCCCCACACGACCCACGGCGCCGCGACGAGCGTCCGCAACCCAGCACCCATCTCCGCCGGCGCCTTGCCGGTCCACAGCAGCGCTGTAGTCGCGGCAATGTTAACGACGGGGTAAACCGCAAGACACGCGACGCCTGCCTGGAAGGCGGTGTCCGTAATTCTCTTGTTGAAGCGAGGGGACGCGTCGTCGACGATGAGAACAAAGACGAGCATGACCCCACAGTTCGAGACGAGGTACGGGACGAGGGCGAGAAAGTTTGCGGCGACGAGGGACTGGCGCGGGAAGCGGAGGAGGGCCGGGGCGAGGAGGAGGGCGGGGACGAGGAGGATGAAGGTCGGGGCGTGGCGCTGGAGCAGAGTGGTCAGGGCGTTGTCGGAGTTGGGAGCGGTCGCGGCGGGTTGGGGGGCGATCAAGGGGGTTGCGGACGAGCCGGCTGGTGCGGGCGTCGGCGCAGCGGTCGTGGACGTTGTGGAGGTTGTGGAGGGTGTTGCGTTCGACGACGGCGTAGTTGGAGTTGGGTGAGACAGGACCGACCCCATGATTGATTGATGATTGATTATGTAAATATTATTAATATAAACAACCAGTTTTGTTTTGTTTTTTTTTCTTTTCTTTGCGCGCTCCGTTTGAAGGACATTCGTGGAGAAAACGAAGACAAACATAAAAATTGTAAAAACCCCACGCACGCGGGCAGTGGAACCGTCGGGTGGATTTGTGCCGTTGTGGCGGTGCTAAACGACAGGAGACTAAACATACGAAACATAAAATTGCATTTAGTTCTGTCAGGCGTACGAGTACATACCCGCATTGGCTCCACAGCGGATACCCACAGTAGAAGTCGACGATTGATGAATCCCACTTGCTCCGCATCAGTGTGGCGTTGTTCATCGCGGCTTGCCATTACACGCATACGTCCTGCACCCAGTGCACACGTAAACCAAACACCGCACCACCAAACCTGTCTTGCCCATTTATGGCCGATACCACTTTACCAATGGGTGCGCCGACGTGAACATATTCTGGTGCAGGCACAGCGCGTTTGTGAGGTGGCCTTCGTCAAAGCACTACGTTAACGTTGGGGGGGAAATTACAAAAGAGTTGAGTGAGGCGGTCACTCTCCTCCGCCCCCCCACTGTCTGCTTACCTTTTGCGCCGAGCAACAGATGTACAGCACAGTGTGGGGGAAACATGGCGGTTCAATTAGTCACGGGTGGGTGCTGTGTCTCTCTCTCTCTCTCTCTCTCTCTCTCTCTCTCTCTCTCTCTCTCTCTCTCTCTTTCTCTGTCATCTCAATGTCTATTCCAGTCATTTCCTTCCCTGGCAACCGTGAATGTTTTGCGGTGCGAAACATCCACAGCGACCAGTATTAATAGTGAAAGAATGCAGGTGTGAGTAATGCTGCTAACTCTGTTGAGACCGCCGACGCGACGCACGGTCGTGGGTAACCTCGCACCCTACGCCAGCGACATGTTAGAGTACCAGCTGGCTGCCCAAACCGACAACCTGGCCCATGCACCCACTCCTGCACGACGACGCCAACGCCGTCGCAGTGTGCAACACAACTGCCTGCGTTTGGTGCTCGGGGCGGCCGCCCCCAATTCCTTCAACTCTGAAGACGGGGATCTTGTCGTAGTCGCCGATGAGGACGAGGACAGCGCCGCACGTTGACTTCGTGAGCCCGGCAGCGGTAGGGAGGCTCCCTCCGCCTGTGGCAGCCGCGGTGGAGGGGGAATCAGCAGCAGGACCAAGACGGACCGACAATGGCGTGTATACATTCTGCGAACTTGAGGTGGATGCACCAGCTCCCATCGGTAAAAATTCGGAGCTTGTCCTTTGTTTCAATCCCCAACAGTTGAGCATACTGTTTCGTGAAAAATGATATCGATGAAACCATTCCTGATGCAAACTGGTGTTATGAGACCAGCCAAGCCCACAGTGAAAACGATGTAAGTTGGAGTGGCGAACTGGAGCGGCAAACAACAAAAGGGGAAAGAAAACAATAATGCGCTTTACTCAAACACAAATCCTTGCTCCAATGCACTCCCAAGCTTTGGTCAAGCGACGATAAGGGGGAAATGCCAAGTTTCAAGGTAGAAAAGGCAATCGACAATGAGGTAAACGTTTCCGCCAGTGAGCGAGAGTCTAGCATCCGGAAGCCGGTGCGTCGAACTGCAGTCGAAGGGTTTGAGAAAGGAAGGGGGGCCGTAAAAGCAAGGCCGAATCGGTTGCAAATCGGGAAAACGGGGGGGGGGGGGGGGGGGGGGGGGGAGTGTGAGAATGAGTTGCTGGTTAGTTGGGGGCTGGTAGGGCAGCGGGTGGGGGCCGTGTTCTGCGTTTTTCTTGCGAGTTGACCCACTCCTCCTCCTCCCTTGATCATTCGGTCCGAGATGTAAGCCTTAGCACTACCGCCCCCTTCCTCCAGCTCTTGGGTAGTGCGCGTTGGGATTCTCACCATTTCTCAGCGACCGAGGTTACATAGCCGGTCGAATCGGTTGGCCCAGACGGGGACGGCGGTGGCGGACGGGGGCGCGGACGACTGCGTGCAACGGTACTCCATGGTTCGAGCGGGCAGCTAGCTGGAGGGAAAGAGCGAGGAAGGGAGTTTTCAACGGAGTGGAACTCTTGGGGTGCATCCGGATTTGCTGTCCTATGCTTGGAAAAAAATTGCAAAAAAAAAAAAGTACTCTTTGCTGGCGATCTGGCCCCACGAAAAAAAACTTTGAGCAAAATCCGACGGGAGCGGGAAAGCGAACCGACGGAAAAAACGGGGTCCCGCGGAGTGCAGCGAAAGCGGAAGGAGAGCGGTAAGAGAGGGAGAAAGAGTATGCGCTTGTTTGAGTCTGTGAGGGAGACAGATGGTCGGTAAGAGACCCCCCTCCACCAGCAATATTTGATTTGCCGTGGGGCTATACGGTGTCCCGATATAGACCTCCGCTCCCTTTCGGCAAAGTGCAGATGGGGAGCTTCCGCGTGGGAAGGTCATTTGAAAGCAATCGAACTCCCTTTTTCCGTTTTGGAATGCTTATCCTTGTGCACCTTTTGGAACTGCTAAATATTGCAGTTCGGTCATTGTTTCGAAATTTTTTTCGTTCTTTCTGCCTCTTCTTCCCCGTACTCGTACACGGTCCATGAGAGGAAGAATCAGGACAAGGGCCAAAAGAAAGAAAGAGTGGCAAAAGGAGACGTACAATTTGAACCACAGAGCTTGCGAGGACGCTCGCCAGGAAATGAATGCTAACGCTACAGACGCCACATCTCCCGCCATACTCGGCATTCATACACCCTGCCCGCATACTGTGGGGAACCATTTCCCAAAGGCTTCCTTTCGAACAAACATCGTCTCGCACACCCCGTCCCCTGATCCCACCAAAAAAACCCCCCTCCTCAAGCACAGCACAAGACATCCCGCTCCTCCACCACGTCCCACTCAAACACCCACGCGCCGACAACGACGCCAGCGACGACGGCAAAGAACAGCGCGACGTTGAACTGCATGACGACGAGCATGACGAGGTACGACAGGGCGACTTCTGTTCCGCGGAGCAAGGTCTTGACGGCGTGGTGGAGGTGGAACGAGGCGTCGGCGGCGGCAAAGTGGAGCAGGAACGGCGAGCGGCCGGTGGGCGTGGCGTCAGCGGCGGAGGGCGCCGAGGACGGCTTCCCGTCCCGGGGGAAGACGGTGGGCGAGGATTTCGCGACGGCGACGCGCTTGTCGACCCATTTTCTGCGAGCGGCGGCGACGGCGAGAGGTGAGACTGCGAGGAGGAAGCAGAAGAGCCAGGCGCCGGCGAACTGGGCGCTGGTTGTTGGGACGAAGGATTCAAAGAGGATGTACTCTGTGATGCCGGTGTGGAAGTACATTGTCATCATGGGCATCGCCTCCGTGGTGGTGGCGGCGGCGGCGGTTGTAGTGGAAGTCGTCGTTGTCGACGGGCTTGTGGCGGTTGTTGTGGGGTCCTCCGTGGCGGAGCTGAGGCCGCCGCAGAGGCCGCCGAGGGACATGGGACGCGGCGAGAGCGAGCAGAGGCTCGTGTAATCGCTGCATGCTGACGTGGAGGGCGAGGTCTGGGTTTGCGGAGAAAAATGATGACTCGCCCAGTCAGATCTTGGCTCAGGAGGCAAAGGAGACGCCCACTGATACCCGCAGACTTACCCGGCAGATCTGTCCGTAGACGGTCAGCGAATCGCAGCTAGCGAACTGCGACGAGTTACTCGGCCGCACGCAGCTGCTGCACTGTGCGGCGGCGGACGAGGAAGCGCAGAAGGAAAAGATGTTGCTCTGGACTTTGAGCGATGAGATCAACGAGGTGGGGACGGAACCGCACGAAGACGATGCGCAGGCGGTCTCGGCGTCCTTGCAGACGGTCGGGGAGGACGAGGACAGGGCGGCGACGGCGGGCACGGCGCTGCCGTCGGCCTGGCAGGCGTCGACGAGGAGGGCGGCGCTGGAGCAGGCCTCCTCGGTGGTGCCGAGCGATTTGCAGTAGTCTTTCATAGAGCATGCCGAGACGGCTAGAGAGGACGGGGTCGATGGGGATGGACAGAGCGACGTCAGGGCGGCTGACAGAGCATCGGACGCCGCAGTGGAAGATGATGGGGAGGCCGAAGCGGAGGAACCGGTTGCAGTGGTAGACGACGATGACGATGACGATGACGATGACGATGACGATGACGATGAGGATGCGGTGGACTGGGCAAGGGAAATGGGCGAGATGGCGGAAAGGATCAGGGCGACGGCAGCAAGGGCAGTTACGGCCCTCCTTGGTGGGAGTGGTAATGCCATCGTGATGTTGTTGTTGTTGTTGTTCGATCGAAGGGGTAGTAGCGAAAGATCCCCTCACTATAGTTGGTGGTGCGTAGGGTAGGCAGCCAGCGAAAGGCGTGCGTGCGGGTGGAGGTCGACGACGAACGACGCAGGGCACCGTTTATGGACGAAAGACGTTACTACGACGACTATGACGACGACGAACTAGGGCTATGACGAACGACGAACGACGGCGGCGGCGACGATGACTTCACCTTGAGGAGCTCGGAGGGGAAGGGACGAAGACTTTGATGATACGGAGAGGCCAAGAACAAGCTTCTTCCAGATGAGTCGACAGACAGACAGACAGACAGACAGACAGACAGACAGACAGACAGACAGACAGACGGACAGACAGGACAGAGAGACCGCATGCGAGCAGACCGAGAGACAGAACCGTCAGAGGCAACATCGGCAAAAACGGCTCAAAACATAAACAACCCTTCCTTCGAAGGCGGTGGGATGAATGCATTCGTCTCACTGTGGGGCAAAAAGAGCTCACACGCGCGTGTGCGTGCGCGCTCTTTTTGCCGCGATGACGCGCGTGACAAATGGAGCTAGCAGTGTTGCGCGCCACCGAGCAGAACGACGTCGGAGAAACTGAACGTCAAGTTTGGTCGGCACTTCCAGGCTGCCGCAGAGAACGTTCCAACGTAACAACGGGATGGACCCGCTCTACATTCTACATATTGCCACGGAAAATCAATGACTGGCGGCTTCTAGGTGGTCTTTGAGACCGAGACGGAGGCGGTGAGACGACTTTGGGAACTTGGTCTCTTGCTGGTCAATCGCGTGTAAAGATTGGCAACTGCGGGCAGTCCTGGGCAAGACACTGGACGGGCGCTGCCGCGGCGGGGGAGGACGAGGACCTGAGTGGACGAGACGGTCACATACAAGCAGCAGCAACAGCAGCAGTTGGGAGTGGCTCCATGCTATGAGGGAGCGCGCTCTTTTGCCACACCGAGTCCAGCTGCTTGGGTTAGTATGTGCCGACTTCTCAGCCTCCAGCAGCTAGTGTTGTGGCGCAGGACTATCTTTTTGCAGCGAGTCACAACAACGACCGTGCTCGCTCCCTCTTCACCCACGGAACCCGTCCTGGGCCTATCGTCGATCGTCGAGCGTCGAAGCGCAGATGAGCGGAAATGTGTACACCGGAGTCCGCTTGCCCTCTCGATCCCCGTGTTCCCTGACGCACTACCGCTGCCCCCCAATCCCCTCCATGCACCTTACTTTGTAGTTCTTCTCCTTCGAAGAGGGAGACGCTTCCCTTCACTCGCGAATCCACAGCGAAGCGGACCGTTACGTGCAGCGAGTGCTTGCAGAGCCTGTCCCGTCCTGGCTTAATATCTACATTGGGTTCAGCACGCGCAAGCGGTTGTCGATGCTGGGCGGCTTGTTCCAGCTATACGGCAAGGCCAAAGCCAAGATTGAACCCATGCCGGCGGTGATCTTTCTGCAGGCGATATTGCAGCATCCTTCGATCAAAGCAATCCGACGCCCGATCCCGTTGCGGGTGTACTTGACCATGGTTCAAGACGTGCCATACCTTGAAGCACTCGAAACGCTCAACTCGGGGTTCTTTGGGCCGTCCTCACCGTTTCGGGTTCAATTAGTTGGAATCGACTTTGGTCTGTTTGAGAAAAGCCTGTTTACTATCGGAACATTCTTGAGCTCTCCGTTCTGCCGGATTCGAACATTGAGTATTCAGTGGATTCTATGGAGATGGGAAGATGCGGTAGTCCTCCAAAGACAACTGGATTGCTTGTTTCACGCCCCATCGATAGAGGAGCTACACTTTGAAATAGGAACTGCTGGCATCGAAATCGTGGCCGAGGGATTGGGACGCGGAATTTGCTTGTCGCCAAACATCCAGTCTCTGAAGTTGCGCATTTGGGCGGATTGCCTTCCAGCGTTTCTGGCGGGGCTGACCTCAACTGGAGAGAATCGGATAAAGCACCTGCAATTGTCGATTCAACATCCTCGGCCTCGACATCGAATTGATCGCCAAGCCAACTGGAACTTTGAAGAGGTTGTTGCTGACGCCATCGACGCTCTCTTGCGATCGAAACACCTGGTATCTCTGGCCATGCTTTCTGTAAAGTTATTGGGAGAAAAAATGGGAGACCGCATCTGCCACGCACTTGGATATCTATCCTCATCTCCACTGCAATCCCTCACCTTGCCGTGGTCTCCCTCCAACGCCTCGGTTATCCGCCTTATTCAAATCCTCACCCGCGGCGCCAATCTCCGCGAGCTCGAGCTCGGCGGCCAAATCAGCCTCGCCAGCGTCGCAGCGCTGCTCGCCGCTTCGCCCCGCTGCAAGCTCGACGTGGTCCGATGCAAGAGGCGGACGACCTGGGAACCGGACTCGGTGCCGCCAATCGTCTGGGCCCTGCGTCGATCGACGCTGTCCGTCGTGGACCGAAGCCTACACCACTCGCGGACTGCCCCCGGAAATGCGTCCGAAAGGAGTATTAACAGATGCCGCGGCCGCGAATCCCTGGCTTTGCAACGGGCTCGTGCCCGCCGTGACGCTGGATGACGCGCGCAGAAGGCAGTGGGCCGCCGCCGACGTGGTCGGCCCGGCGTACGTGTCGGTCGCAGCAGAGAGAATGCGTGTTGCGCGGACGATACTGCACTGCGGACGCTTGCTTTTGCTTGCGAAAACCAGCTACCCGCCCACAACTGCTGCCACCACCAGCGTTGGTGCCGTGCCCGTCGACCGACGGCGCCCGCTGCCACGGGTCGTCTGGGAGTTAGTCGTTGAGGCGCTGATGAGCGGCTGGTTCCTCCCGCGGGACATTGCAGACGTGGTGGTTGCAATGGGCGACCGGCGGTCGATCGGACGCCTTCTCCGCTGCAGCGACTGGTACGGGCATATGGAGGAGCGGGCGTTTGTGTGGAGGTGCGCCGCGTTTCGAGAGACGTTGAAGGAGCATCGTTGAGAGAACAAAGTGGTATTGATCGATGTAGAACTTGATTACTTGCCGGTCCAAATTCCTGAGGCACAAACCGCCTCTCCCTCTGTGATCAGTTCTGCTCGGTGTAGAAACGTTTCAGATCGATGTGTCGAGCTAAAGCATTAGAAAAAGGAAAATACCATCAAGAGTGCGGAAAGAATAGCGTCAGACCTTCCACAAGGCAATGTCAACTGTGATACCACGCTCGCTCGGCAAACATGGGTAATTCGGTCGAGATCATGGACAGATAGATAGACAGGCTGACAGAGCGCGGTTTTGTTTAGCTTGTAAGAAGGTATTTGGGAGTCCTCCGAACTATTACCTGCTACGGGCCAGCCGTGGGAGCCGGCACCGCACGACATTAGTTGAGCAAGTACGGATTTCGATTTGCGAGTGGCCGGCCCTGTTCCCACCCATGAATTCTTTCGTCTCGTCCGCTTCGGACGATTAAACGCGCGCGCACGACCTCCAGCGTGTGTGTGTGTGTGTGTGTGTGTGTGTGTGTGTGTGTGTGTGTGCGAGTTTGTTGTTTTTGGTCTGGCGTGGGCCAACCAGTTGTGGGGAAGTGACCGGCGACTTGCGGTAGTACCCCAATCAGCTCTTTGGACGATGGCGGCAGCGGGCGATAGTAGACCGGCTCAAGTAGCAAGCAACGCATTCCCAAAGCTAGTCTACACAAATAATAGTCAAGTTCCTTTTATTTTACAAATCGGAGCGAATTCGGATAGAACGGCCAAACACCAAACAATGGCTGTGAAAGAAGCCAATGGAAGAAGTGTTGGAAAGGGGCAAATGAAACACGAGATTCTCAACACAAAACAGAAATACACAGGGCCGAAATTATTCTGTTGCACATAGCCAGGATCGGAGATCTCACAAGTTTGGACCCGCCAGCAAACTAGTTCAATTTCAATCAATATCACTTTTCTCTCAACGTTGCTCCTTCAAAGTTCCTCGAAACGCTGCGCACCTCCACACAAACGCCCGCTCCTCCACCTGCCCGTAGCAGTCACTGCTTACCATTGGAAATCGCTCCAATTTGTGAAATAGAAGGAACGCGACCACTGTGTGGAAGAGAAAGTGAATCTTAAACTTTTGTCAAGTTCGCTTAGATGCCTTCCTTCTCGGAATGTGTTGTTGGCCACTTCAGGCGGCCCATCAAATCGCGCGTTGCCGCGATCGTCTCAAAGAACTGATTGTGGTAGGGCAGGGTATACCGCAAGTCGCCGTCAATATTTGTCAATTAGGATCGTTCGGGTCGAGGGGCGCGCAACGCTGGATGCAGGACTTGCTTTGACAATGCAAAGAGTGAGTCGGAGCATCGCGCGACAACTTGACCGCTTCCTTCGCGTCCACGAAAAACGGTTCGGATGCTACCGACAAAGAAAGCTGGACCCGTTCTGGTATTGCAGTATGCAGCACCGCAGATCTCAGAAATTTGGACCCCAAGTTGTATTGCAATCAAACCCGGTTTCCTCTTATGGCTCCTCCTTTACCGCCTCTCGAAACGCGGCGCACCTCCACACAAACGCCCGCTCCCCCATATGCCCGTACCAGTCGCTGCAGCGGAGAAGGCGCCCGATCGACCGCCGGTCGCCCATTGCAACCACCACGTCTGCAATGTCCCGCGGGAGGAACCAGCCGCTCATCAGCGCCTCAACGACTAACTCCCAGACGACCCGTGGCAGCGGGCGCCGTCGGTCGACGGGCACGGTGGCAGGAGACGTCGGAGGGAAGCTGGTTTTCGCAAGCAAAAGCAGCCGTCCGCAGTGTAGTATCGTCCGCGCAACACGCATCCTCTCCGCCGCGACAGACACGTACGCCGGGCCGACCCCGTTGGCGGTGGCCCACTGCCTTCTTCGCGCGTAATCGAGCGTCGCGACGGGCAGGAACCCGTGGCACAGCCAGGGGTTCGCGGCCGCGGCATCTGTAACTACTCCGCCCAGACGCAGTTCCGGGGGCAGTTGCCTGGTGGAGTAGGCGGGCAGGCCCACGACGGCCAGCGTCGAGCGACGCAGCGCCGAGACAATTGGTGCTGCCGAGTCCGGCTCCCAGCTCGGCTGCCACCTGCATCGGACTACGTCCAGATTGCAGCGGGGCGAGGCGGCGAGCAGTGCTGCGAAGCTGGCGAAGCTGAGTGGGCCGCCAAGTTCGAGCTCGCGGAGGTTGGCGCCGCGGGTGAGGATTTGAATGAGGTGGAGGACGGAGGCGTCTGAAGGTGACCACGGCAAGGAGAGAGACTGCAGAGGCGATGAGGATAGATATCCAAGTGCGTGGCGGATGCGGTCTCCCTTGTTTTCTCCCAATAGTTCAACACATATTAGGGCCAGAGACAGCAGGTGTTTCGATCGCAAGAGTGCGTCAATAGTGTCAGCAACAACTTCTTCAAAGTGCGAGTAGGCTTCCATACCAGCCCTTTCTCGATAGTATTGAATCGACAATTGCAAGTGCTGCAGTCGATTCTCTCCGGCTGAGGTCAGCCCCGTCACAAACGCTGGAAGGCAATCCTCCCAAATGCGCAGTTTCAGAGACTTGATGTTTGGCGACAAGCAAATTCGGCGTCCCAACCCCTTGGCCACGATTTCGATGCCAAGAGTTCCTACGTCGTAATGCAGCTCTTCTATTGATCGGGCGTGAAACAAGCAATCCAGTTGTTTCTCGAGGACGACTGGATCTTCCCAACGCCATGAAATCCGCTCAATACTCAAGGTTCGAATCCGGCAGAACGGAGAGCTCAAGAACGTTCCGATAGTAAAAAGGCTTTTCTCGTGCATGCCAAAGTCGATTCCAACTGATTGAACGCCAAACGGTGAGGACGGACCGAAAAACCCCGAGTTGAACGTTTCAAATGCTTTCAGGTATGCCTCGTCTTGAAGCATGGTGAAGTGCACCCGCAACTGGATCGGGCGTCGGATTGATTGGATCAAGGGATGCTGCAGTATCGCCTGCAGAAAGACGACCGCCGGCATGGGTTCAATCATGGCTTTGACCTTGCCATACAGCTGGAATAAGCCGGCTGGCATCCACAACCGCTTGACCCTGCTGAGACCGATGTAGATATTAAGCGAGGACGGAGCAGGCTCTACAATTACTCGCTGGACGTAACGGTCCGCTTCGCTGCGGATTCGCGTGTGAAGGGAAACGCCCTCTTCGAAGAAGAAGGACTAAGTAATGCGAACGCATATGCGGATGATCAGGAGCACAGGGGGGCAGCGGTATTGCGTCAGACAACACGGGTTATCGAGAGGGCAAGCGTACTCCATTCCATGCGTGTCCGTTCATCTGCGCTTCGACGCCGACGATCGACAATCGGATCCGTTCCGAGGGAGTGAGTGCGTTCGTTAACAGGAGACGTGCTGCGCCACAACTTGGCTGCTGGAGACAGACAAGCTCGCAAACACCTGCCGCTACTGCTGCTACGTGACCGCCCAATCGTCCCCCCGTCCCCACCTCTCCGCCGCCTCCCCCGGTGTCTTGCCCACGACTGCTGGCTGTTGCACATACGGCCAAATGGGCACCCGCAATTGATGCAACATTTATCACTGCCAAAGCATTCGCTTCGAGCACCGCACTGTACACTCGACGCGATGCTGTTGGCGAGTTGGTCGAAAACAGGCCGTCGGGCAGTTTTCACAAATAAGACACGCGTAGGTTCGTATGATTCACCCCGCCCCACCAGTCCTTCTCCGCGAAATATACCGCAAATCTCACGACTGGCCTACGCTCCTCATCTGCATCGGAGGTCCACTTTGTTACTATCTCCCAAACGGAGACCACTCTGCTGTGATGCAAAGGGCACCTTTAATGGTCGTCTCTTATTGATCTTGTCGGACTTCGCATTAATTCCTTGAAATTAGATCACAGCACTTGCGACTTTTCTTCAATTGCATCCTGAATACCAATTTCTTCTTGGCGCTGCTCCCAAAAGGTTTCAGTTTCAGCATGAGCTTTGTTTCAGCTCGTCAGAAGAAGTATGTGCAAGCTCTGCTTGAGGACTCCAATGATCTCGCGTTTCAATTTGGGCCCGGGCCAAGTCATATTTGTAGCTTTGCAAGCGTCCAGTTGCGATTGGACTTCCGCTCAAGGGGCAGGAGGACAGAGACATCCATCCAAATGAGCAAATGGTGTCCGCACAGGGCTTATTTCGGTCAATTATTTTGGCATCAGGTCTGCCTTTGGGCTACTGAAGCACCAAACGCAAAGGAACCTGCCGGTGGGTTGGCCTTTTGAATGGGATTGCTTTGTGTGAGCAATCATGAATGGAGGATCGCTCACACCAAGCAGTTTTATTCGAACGGCCCAGCCACTGGCCACGTCTTTGCGTTTGGTGTTTCAGGGGCCGTAGTCGAGCCTCCTACAAAGCTCTTGGTGCATTGCTATCTGTACGAACGAGGGAACCATTACACGAGTCAGTGAGAGTGGACTCCGCCGCAGCTTTCATCAATTGAACAGACGTGGCTTGGTCGGAGTATTTTCTCGTGTGGTTTTTTCGTGTTGCCCGTGATTTCAAATCAAAGCATGTTACTGGGGGCTTGCAGCAGGGAGAGCCTTTTTTCCGCACCAGACAATTTCCATTTCCCGACATCATTGAAATTAGTCACTCTGTGGCTACGATTTGTAATCCGTGCGATCACTTCACAAAGGTGAGGCGGTAAATGATTTGCAATCAATAACGTCAGCAAGAGTATAAAACGACGGAAGGGTTCGCTTTGGTGCTGCACCATTCAGTCAGCAAGCGCCTTTCTCCCTCGATTTCCCCTCAGCTCCTGTCAGATAGCCTCCCACCTTTTCGTTTCAAACAAGCTAGTCTACTTTCTCTCTCTCACACAGAATCATGTCCTTTGACCGTGTCATTGTCATCACCGGTGGTGCAAAGGGCATCGGCGCCGCCATCGCCAAGCAGCTCGCAGACAAATCGACTGCCGTCGTCATCAACTACAAGGCTTCCGCCGCTGCCGCCGATGCCCTCGTCGAGGAACTCAAGCAGCTCGGCGCCGGCGACGCCATCGCCATCCAGGCCGACGTGTCGACTCCGGAAGGCGCGTCCAAGCTCATTGACGAGACCGTCGCGCGGTTTGGCAAGATCACGGGTCTGGTCAACAACGCCGCCATATACGAGCCCGCTCCGGTGACCGCGCCCTTTGCGACAATCGAGAAAACGATTGCGGCCAACGTGTTTTCGTTCCTTTACGTCACGTCGGCGGCTGTCCCGCACATTGTAAACGAGGGCAGCGTCGTCAACATCTCGTCTGCGGTCACGCGCGTCCCGTTCCCCAACCACACCGCCTACACGGCGTCCAAGGGGGCGATGGACGCGTACACCAGGGCGCTCGCCGTCGAGCTCGCGCCGCGCAAGATCAGGGTGAACGCCGTTTTGCCGGGCATGACCAAGACCGACATGACTGTCGGCTTTGAAGAAATGGCGGTGAATTCAACGCCTTTCGGAGAATTTGGCAAGGCCGAGGACGTTGCTGCGGCGGTCACGTTCCTGCTGGATCCCAAGAGCCGCTGGATCACGGGACAGAGTATTGGTGCGTCGGGAGGGTTGGCGTTCTCGTACTAAAGTCGAAAACCCTCTTGGTGCATTGGTGCAATTCTGTGTTTGATGAAAACGCCTTAAGGGAATTCGAAGCTCGCTTTCAGTTTTTCTCTTCATATTACCCTTGAACGCAGCTGCCTCAATAAAGCTTGTGACTTCGCAAATACCGCAGCCATCTCCTTACGAGTGGACAAATAAGATGAGGTGACCTGCGAGCAATACTGTATCTCAAACCTCACTAAGGTTACCACTGAGCCATAGCTCCCAACATCCACAGCCGAGATTTTTCGCCCACAATCAGAATTTTGAGGCGTTTCTTTTTGGTATGCCTCATTAAAAGTGGATTGTTGAGGAGGAGGGGATCTTGCCATTCCCACCATGTTGGCTGAATACCCAAAGCTTGAATGCTCAAGATGAGAACTCTCCGATAGTGAAGAGGCTCTGGTCACTAAGGTCGCAGACGAATGCGACTGATTGAACGCGAAACGGTGCCGGCGGATCGAAAAATTCCGAGTTGAACGTTTCAAACACAGCAGGATATGCCTGATCGCCGTGGATGGAGAAGTGCACGTCCAATGGGATCGAGTGTCGGATCGCATTGATCGAGGGGTGCTGCAGTATAGCCTGCAGAAAGGCGACCGTCGGCATAGGTTTAACCGTGTTGCGGTTGACCAAGCTGTACAGCTTGTTCATGCCATGCGAATCGACGGCTTCTTCGTCGGGTCGAATCCGTGTTCATGCCATTGCGAATCCACAGCTTCTTGGTCTTGTCGAATCTGCTGTCTAGGTGAAGCTCGGACCACGGACGCGCCAAAAGCATTATTTCCACGAAACGGTCTGCCTCATTTCGACTTCGCGCGCGATGTGAAGTGTTTGACTCGTAGAAGACGAAGGACTACAACATGATGCGCACGGGAAAACGGGAAGACTAGTGGCAGGTACATCAGACGACGGATTTTTGGGTAAGCAGGTGCATTCCTCACATTTCTCTCCAACGGGGCTGAGGCGAAGGCGCTCCATGGCGCCATACGGTGGGAGTTTTAGGCCCGGATGGAATTCGCACGTCGAGCCTGACTTTGGCTCAGCCTTCGAAGCGGGGCAACGCAATGTTTTCGGTGCGGTCGCGCGAGGGGATACCGGTAGATGATTTGGACCACGAAGTGGAAGAGCAGTGAGTGAGCCGAAGTTGTGATCGCGAAGTGCCAGAGTGGGACCGAGACACGGAGCATTTACTGTATGTGGCGCAGCCCCATGGTCCCAAGCGAAAAAAAGCAAATGTGCGCCTTGCGCCGTCACCAGCTTCGCCTTCCTCCCCACGCCGTCGAGGAGATCGCTCCCTTCTTCCCTCCCAACCAGCGCTTTCGCTTCGCCACGCTTCATCGCCTCCCGCTGCTTCAGGCAGAGTCCTTCCGCAACAGCTACGCTCTCGAGTTTGACGTCGCCAGCAGGTGCAACGACACTTACCTCCTCGATATGTTGTGGCGCTACTGCCAAGCCAACGGCCTCCAGCCGCGCTGCACCGGCCAGGCCATCACGCATCCTTGCATTGAGGGAAACATCGAGATCCTCCGGTGGTGGGCAGCGGCTGAGAGGGACTTTACCGAACTGCACCTGTGGCGCGGGCTCTCTCTGGCCAGCAGCGCAGGGAACATTGCCGTCCTCGACTGGTGGTTGCACGAGAGCGGCATCAAGTTGGAGATGCAGCCAAAGTTTGCGGTCGACTTCGCGAGCAGGGAGGGCCGTGTAGACGTGTTGCAGTGGTGGAAGGACTCTGGCATCGCGCTGCGGTACACGAACCTCGCGATCGAGATGGCGTGCCAGAACGGGCACGTGGAGAGCCTCCAGTGGTGGAAGGACAGTGGCTTGGAGCTACGGTACTCGCCTGCTGCACTGTATTCTGCCACAGAGTACGGACATGTGGCGGTCTTGGAGTGGTGGAAAGGCAGTGGATGGGATATGCTGTTCTCTCCCAGTCGAATTCTGGAGAGTTGCGCCAACCTGGGTGTGCTAAAATGGTGGACCGAGAGTGGATTAGTGTAATTACAAATGTTTGACCCTTGATTTCTCTGATTCCACTTCAATGAGCATGTCCACCCTCCCCTCGCGAAGAGAGATTTCGTCTTACCGCAACGCCTGACGGTGCTTCGGGCGGAATCGTTCCGCCCGTACTGGCAGTGTTGCTTAGTGTCATAACAATGGCCTGACCATTCATTTTTCTGGATTCCAATGACTATGTCCACCCTCTCGCTATCCCCCTAAACGAAGCGGTCTGTGAGTCCCGAAATCCTGACGAGCGATTTCGTCTTACGGCCAGGGTCGAGAGGTGCAGCGCCGGGACGATTTCCGGCGCAGAGTCCAGAGTCCACAGAGTCCATTCCCAGCATCGGACCACGTCCAGCTTGCAGTGGCGCGTAGGGGTAAGCGGTGCGTCAGAGAACGGATGGTCGGATCTGTGCCAATCCGTCCATCCGTGCTGACACGGTGTCTCAGTGGCCCAGTTTAGTGAACCGTCAACCCACCCACCCATCGCCCAGCCCGTTCGCACGGAGACACTTCGGCCAGGCGCAAGTTCGCTTGACTAATCAATATGCTTGTTGCTGGTGGGTTTTATTTTCCCTAGCTCACTTAATAGCCATGCCAAACGCGAAACCGAAAAAGATGTCAGAAGAATGAATGCAAAAAAAAGATGAAGTAGCAAGGGACGCATAACGGTACGAGGCAAGGTAGATTCACATTGCCAACATACGGTACGTGCCGTAGGTTTGCTCCTTTCCACCGTACGGAACCAAAATGCCATTGATCTTGGGTCCAATCTTGCCAGGGCAGACGCCTTTGCCGGGCATGTCGACGACTCCGACAAAGAGAGGAGTGCCGTCGGCCTCGTTGCCGCCCTCGACAACACGACAGCCGAGAGATTGCGGGTTGGCGCAGCCCTGGGTGGCAATCATCTTGATTGCGTTCGGGTTTCCACAGAGGACCTGGTACCCCTTTTGGAGGTTCACCTCCTTGCCGCCCTATTTTCGTGAAGGAGCAAGAAGTAATTAGAAGAAGGACCAAACTGTCCCGATGCGTGCAACATACAAATGGGATGTTCAGGCCAAACTTCCGTCCGGCTTTGCCGATTTGCACGCCATTCTGGAAGTAGCAGCGGCCGGCGTAGAGAGGCTCGCCGTCGCTGTCGGTGCCGAGCTGGATAGCGTCGTTCGGAATGTTCTTTCCCTCGCACAGGCACCAGTAGACCGGCCCACCTCGAGTTTGCTGCTGCTGGGCTGAGACGGCCTGGATCCACTGCTGTTGTTTCTGATCCTCCGAGTGGTTCTCTGAGAATTTGTGCACGGCGTACGCCCCAGCGCCGAGGACCGCAGCACCAGCAATGATTCCACCGACGAGCTGTGGGGATTGCGCGAAAAGGTTAGATGACTGCAGTGCGTGTTGCGGAACCACGATGTGAAACCCACCATCGCCGTGTTGGGACCCTTCTGTTCAGCGGGAGCCGCCTGCTGTTGCTGGGAGTCGTAGCCAGATGCGGCGTATGTTTGGGGGGCGTCGTAACCAGGTTGAGGTGCGCTGTAGCCGGTCTGCGGGGCGCCGTATCCTGTCTGTTGCGCACCGTATCCCGTCTGCGGTTGAGTGTAGCCAGCCATACCGCCATACGACGGAGCATTTCCGTCCGAAACGCGGGTCCAGAGGGCCGGGGTTGCCGGAGGCTGCCATCCGACTTGCGACATGTGGGGCTACAATCAACGTCGACGTCAGCAACGCTCTCCGTCCCAACGAGAAGACGGGCCTCTGGCACAGAAATACCTGGATAACCGTGTAAGTGACACCCTCATATGTCACTCGAGAGCCGGCAGTGTAGTTCGTTTGGGGTTGCCCTGCGTGGTGAAAGCGGTCATTAAAGCATGAAGTGGGACAATGACGCGAGGAGTGGTGCAAAGATCAAACGCGGTGGCGGAGGCGGACGCGTCGGACAATCGGGGTGGCTGGGAAGGTTATCAAGCATCGCGAGCGGTGGACTCACATTCGTTAGTCATTGTTGCGTGCGGCTGATTGTGGGTGGGTTGTTGAGGACAGAGACGGTGGACGACGGGGTGGTGGGGTTGGTGTGGAGGCTGTTGTTGTTGTTGTTGTTGTTGTTGCTGTTCTTGTGGGTGAAGCGGGAGTTGGGCAGGCTTGTTTTTATACGTCTCTCTCCCAGCGAGCGGGTGGCTGTGTGAAGCCGCCTTGTCACAATGAGCGATGTGATTCCACCAGCCGAACCCGAACCACCCACCCACACCCCTCTTTTTGGGCAGTCTGTCGCTTGCCCAATGGCACAAAGACGGTAAGGAAGGGGGTTCGGAGGTTGTCTTCTGTTGCTTTTGCTTGTGTTGAATGGACGCTTGGCTTTCGCCGAAAAAGGAAGGAAGCCAGACCACGCCACCACGCGAAAAAAAAAAAAAAAAAAAAAAAAGCAGCTTGAGGTCACGTGCCTGCGCCTGGGCTTTTTTCCTCCCTCTCGGTTTCATTTTTCACGTGTGAATGTTGTTGGCCCTTCAGATCGAGAGCGTGGAGATCCGGTCGTACATCGTGGGTCGAGACGCGCGCCCCAAGAAGCCGCAAACTCGTGTATAATACAATCCTTATCAAGAATGAAATCGATGAGGGTATGATTTTTGTGCGATTCTCGTAGTACTAAGCATTTCAAATGTTCAACAACCCGTATGTAAGCCGCTAACTTCAACTTATTCCAAATCAACCCATCGATTTTAAGGTCTCCAAACGCGCACACCACCTCAGACTTTGTCCAATGAGGCCAAAAACGAAAGTTGAAGAAAACCGCAAATCTCGCAAGCGAACGCGGTCGAGCCAAGCAAGTGTAAAGTAATAAAAGCAGTCGAAATCCAAAAGCATCAAAGCAAAATGCACCCGCTCCATTCGCGGCGCCGCGTTCCTGGTTCCGTCGGGTAATCGACGTCGTCCGTGCTCTAGTAACTCATTCACACGTTCACCCGTCACGAAGTGCACTCCACGTACTGGTACGCACCTATTCGTGCGGCTGCCAAAATACCCAGCGGGGGGAAATAGGGAACAGGCGCATCACACTTTCAATCAAGGGCAACATTCACAAAGCAAATAAAACCTGCGAAGTTGTGATCGGCCTCGCATCGTGTTCAGCCAGGTGCGCTACAATCGCTGCGTTAGAATGATGTGTCGCGGCGGCCAAATGTTGTTCACGGCTGGCACCCACTTAATATTTTCTTTGGAAGTCAGACGGAATGACTCCACCACAAGCAGACGAATTCAAAGGCAAAACTGTTCGACAACGCTTTCCAACCACATTCAGATTGAGCAGAAGGTGAGGGGTCCCGTCATCAAACCGATCCCTCACTTCTGGTAACTGTCGGCGAACGCGTTAATCAGCGTCGACATTTCGCACGCCACGTCGCTCATGCTCGCCACCTGCACGGGCTTCCTGGTCCAGTCTGGTGCACTCCGCGGTTGCTCAGCCACCCCTGAAACCAAAAGCAAGTTCTCACTTAAAATTCGCCACTGCACTTTTCTTTCGCTGGGTGCAACGATGGAGTAAGTGTTGCTCACTCCAACAATGAGCTTCTCTTCCCCCGAGATGCGACTACCGATGGATCCAAAGTGCGCGAAAGTATTCAAAGCCCTTATATTGGCTTCCCCTTCGTCCCAAAAAAGGTCAAGCCAAGCAAGATGAAAGAAAAAACGCAAGCTAAACTTGTAATGAACAAATTCCTCAGAGCACGATGCACCTGCTCCGATAGCGGTGTCGCTTTCGTTCCCGCTCGCGGTCGGCTTGTGTAGCCCCTCGTTCGAGGGTGATGCGCGAAGCCCGCGCGGCGTGCTCCAGTAACTCCTTCACACCTTCACCTGTTAGTGAACTGCATTCCACGTAGCGGTAAGCTCCAATTCGTGCAGCTGCTTTGATGCCCTGCAGCCGGTGGAAAGGGGTGCGAGTGCACCATCGTAAGAAGGAAAGAATCCAATCACACACTCCCTTTCCGAAGAAACACTCCCCATTCTCACTCATGGACAAAGTTACAAACGGTCACCTGAAACGTTGTGATCGGCGTCATATGGTATTGCGACAGGTACGCCACGGTTTCTGCATCCTCTCTCAAATCTTTCCTGCAGCAAACCAAAATAACGTGTCGCGGTGGGCAATAGTAGTCAACCTCTGGCATCCACTGTGTTTTTTCGATTGCTGCGAGTGAGTGAATTGACTATTCACCCACGGCAGAGAAAATCTCAACACAAACCCTTTCTACAACGTCCTCAAATGACATCGGCGAAATGGTACTGAAGCAGATCAGCACAACGGTGCTGATGGTTAGGACAAGCGGTCGAAGTCGGTCGTAGGAGTCGTCCGTCCAGAGCTCGAGTGTGTCGGTCTGTCCATCAGTGGTGATGTGAACAGTTGCAGACGAATCATCGATTCTGACGCTCTGGCAAGATAGCGCAGGTCAGAAATAGCCGTTGATCACGATGATTCGGTCCCCCCAATCGCAACGATCGCTCACATCTGGACAACTGTCGACGAATGCGCGCAGCAGGCTCCTCTTTCCGGATGCCCCATCGCCCACGATCGCCACCTTCGTGGGCGTCCGTTCCTCGCCGGGTCGTTGCTCCATGCTTCACGGTGGCTCAGCCACGCCTGAGCGAAAAGGTGCCGGAAAACTTGTGTTCTGTTCTGTTCGAATCACACCAAGTTCAAGAGTCCCCACATTTTTTCCGCAGGGCGCATCCGCTGAAGAAAACTTTACTCATTACTCTGAGCATGGCTTCCAACGAGATGGGAGCATCACGGAGATACTTAGTAGTGCATGACGATATAAATTTCGAGGAGTCAATACCAACACATTTTACGAACCCACCACGCCATCCCTATAATACTGACGCAACCATCCCCGTGCAAAAATCTATCGCGTTACAAAGTCTGACAGCGGGCTCGGATTCACATTCTCCACATACCTTGACGGTCCACCAACGGCGTCGGGAGCGGCGTGGACGACGTTGCTCGTGACCTGCGCCGCCGGACGGTACGGATCGCTGATTGTCCTTTGCTCTACCGGGACACTAAACGGGCGCATCGACGCGTATTGGGTCCAGATCTTTCTTTTCCTTTGGAAGCTGCCCCACGTGCACCGCCACGGTCGCACCGCAGATGGATGGATTGGTGCGCACCAGCGACTTGCTCTCTTGGACACATGGTTTAAAGTGTCGTTGCGCCTGCTGACGACGTCAAACTCGAGGGCGTAGCTGTTGCGGAAGGACTCTGCCTGAAGCAGCGGGAGGCGATGAAGCTTGGCGAAGCGAAAGCGCTGGTTGGGAGGGAAGAAGGGAGCGATCTCCTCGACGGCGTGGGGAGGAAGGCGAAGCTGGTGGCGCGCATTTGGCCTTTTCCGTTGTGACCACGGCTGCGCCCCATCCGCGTCTAGGTCCGCACTACGCTACGCGATCACGACTTCGGCTCACCGCCCCTCCACTTTGTCGAATCTACTGGCATCTCCCCAATCTCTCTGCAAACGTCACGGTCCCCCAGCTTCGAAAGTGGCGCCAAAGTCAGTTCTATTTTCGAATTCGATCGGCCAACAACTCCTCGATATGGCGTCATTGAATCCCTACATCATGGCGCTGTTGAAGAGACATGTAAGGCTCGCAGCCGCTTACCCAATAATCCGTGGTCTCATGTTTCTGCCTCCATTCCTCCCGTTTCCCCCGTGCGCATCACGTTCTAGCCTTTCGCCTTCTACGAGGGAAACACTTCACATCGCGCGCGAATTCAAACTGAGACAGACCGTTTCGTGGAACAAATGCTTTCGGCGCGTCCGTGGTCCGAGCTTCACATCGGCATCGGATTCGACAAGACCAAGAAGCTGTGGATTCGCCATGGCATGAACAAGCTGTACAGCTTGGTCAACAAGGACACGGATGAACCCATGCCGGCGGTCGCCTTTTTCAATGCTATACTGCGGCATCACTCGATCAATGCGATTCCACACCCGATCCCATTGGACGTCCACTTCTCCATCAACGGCGACCAGGCATACCTTGCTGTGTTCGAAACGTTCAACTCGGCATTTTTCCATACGTCGTCACCGTTTCGCGGTCAATCAGTCGCATTTTTCTGCGACCTCAGTGACCAGAGCCTCTTCACTGTCGGAGAGTTTTTGAGCTCTCCATCTTGCCGCATTCAAACCTTGAATATGCAGCGAATTAAGTGGAAATGGGAAGATCCGGTCCTTTTCAAAAGGCAACTGGAGTGCTTGTTTCAGGCTCGTTCGGTAGAGGAGCTGCACTTTGAACGAGACTATTTAGCCATTGAAGCGGTAGCTGGGGGATTGGGACGCGTGGTCTCCTTGTCGCCAAACATCAAGTCTCAGAAATTGCGTATTTGGACGGATTGCCTTCCAGCGTTTATCGCGGGGCTGGCATCGGGCGGACAGAATCAACTGAAGCATCTGGAACTGACAATTCGATACAGTCGCGACAGAATGGACGGCCAAGTCCTCTTGGAGGAAGAAGTCGTCGCTGACGCCGTCGACGCCCTCCTGCGATCGAAGTGTCTGGTCTCTTTGATCATACGGTCATCTGTGGAAAGATTAGAAGAAACTATGGGAGCCCGCGTCCGCCATGCGCTTGGATATTTATCTTCCTCGCCACTGCAGTCTCTTACTTTGCCATGGTCTCCTTCCGACAGCTCGGTCCAACGCATCGTTCAAGTCCTCAGCCGTGGCGCCAACCTCCGCGAACTCGTTCTTCGCGGCCCCTTCAGCGCCAGCAGCGTTGCAGCGTTGTTCGCGGCCTCGCGCCACTGCAAGCTGGATGTGGTCCGATGCTCGGAATGGACGCCCTGGACAGTGGACTGTGAAGCTGAAATCGCTTCTGCGCTGCGCCTTTCGACCGTGACCATCATGGACATGCGCAGCCCCTACAGCCGACGAATCCCTCCGGAATCCGCTATCGACGCCGCGGCCGTCAACCCTTGGCTATGCGACGGGCTCCTCCCCACCGAGCAGCTCGAAGACCGGCGCAGGCGGCGTTGGGCCGAAGCCGGAATCGGCAGGTTGTACGTGTCTGTGGCGGCGGAGAAGAACCGTGTCGCCAAGATGCTCCTGCGTTGCGCGCTAATGCTACTGTTTGCAACGCGCAGTTACCCACCCACTGGCGTCGTTGCTGCGGCGGCCGCCGCGCAGGTCGATCGCCATCCGCTGCCGCGCCTCCTCCGATTCCCGCGCCAGTCCCTCGTCGCCGCAAACTTTCTCGCCCTCGTCCCGTACTTCGTCTCCGGCTTTGGCGTCGGGCTCGTCATGGTCCTCGCCGCCCCCCGCGCGAATTACGGACACCGCCGTCCAGGCCGCCGGCGCGTGTCTGGTGGTTTACCCCGTCACTAATATTGCCGCGTCCGTCACGCTGTTGTGGACGGGTAAGTCACCGGCCGAGATGGGTGCCGGGTTGAGGGCGCTTGTCGCGGGTCGCGGGTCGTTGGGAGTTGTTTTGGTCGATCAGGTGGTGGTGCACGCCGCCCCCGCCTAGCGCCGTGTTGTTGGCGTTGATGCGGGGCTATGTGGGCTGCCGGCCTGTTTTCGTAGTGCAGTGGGAAATGGTTTTTTTTTTTTTTTTTTTTTTTTTTTTTGTGCATGTGTTTGATTGTGAGTGGTTTCCTGGGTTGCCTCTGATTTTTTTTTTTTTGCTCTTTTTTTCCACATTCGAGTTGAACTGTTGTGCGATGCGCATTCTTTGAAACAAAGGTGTGATCTTCTCGCCTCAGCTGTTGCTTTTTCAAAACGAAATCTTTGTTACTCTTTTTTCCGTTGAAGGTCCCCGCACGCAGCAGCCATTTTTTTGCCCCATGTGCGCCTGACAACGTCTGAAAAACCAGAGAACCTGCCGGGGTGGCAATCGGAAGGAGGACGAGAGAAACAGAGAGCGTCTTGTGGGCGCTCCCCCTTTTTCTCGTTCGCTTCCGCTCCCAGCAGTAGAAGGGCTCTGCGTACAGGTGCAGGCGAACCTTCCTCTCGGTTCAGACTACATTCAGGGGGAGCACGGGGTGGTGGGTGGGGTGGGGTTGGTGGTAAAATAAGGTCAATTTCGAAAGGTGGGAGAGCGATAATTGGGGGAAGGGAAAGTCGGGAAGGTGGCGGTTACTTGGTGGCGAGTTTGGCAACAAGAAAGCATAGAAAGGCTACCAGAAAAACAAAGCAAATCCACATCGCTAAAAGAAGAAAAGTAGAGTATGAAGGCGTCACACGAGCTAAGTGTTTTGAGAGTTTTTTGCTTTTGGCCTATCAAGCAGCCTCGCCACCAAAGTTGATGCTGCTGCAGTACGCGTCCTCGGCAAGGTCGTACGTGTTGCCAAAGGCGCTGCCGTAGTTGTAGTTGCCGGAGCAGGTCAAGAAGTAGTCGGGAGCGCAGCCTTCGCCGTCAGCGAACTGCACCTTGCTGTAAGGCAGGATGATCTGGTGCTCGGCGTTGAACGTGAACGCAAAGAACGTGACGGTGATGGCGATGGCCGTGCCCGAGTCGAACGCGGCCGACATAACGTAAGCGTACTTCTTCCACCAGTCGTGCTGGTACTTTTTGATGAAGTAGTTGACGACGATACCCAGGACCAGCGGCGTGATCATGTCGGACCGGAACGCGCCGACCTGTACGGGGAACACGGCCAGGATCGGGATGTTGACCAAGTGCCAGAACCCGTTCGGGTAGAACTTGTGCATCACCCACGGGAAGAACGGCGCAACGAACCCGACGAGGAACCCCCACAGAGTCGCCACGTACGGCGAACCCGGGCCAAAGAACCGTGCCGGGCCAATCGCCCCCCAGATCGCGCCCGCGTTCAGGAACACGTTGAAGTTAGTCGCGGACCACCCGGCCGGCGGCTCCGCGGACTGCAGCTTCCAAATCTTGCCAGACGTCGCGTCGCCCGGAACGATGTACTCCTCCTTCTCCGACCGCCCGAACGACTCGTAGATGTTGAAGGAGAAGAAGACGTTGATGACCACGGCGAGAATCGTGCCGACCAGCTGCACTGTGAACATGGCGCGGGGGGGGATCTTGAGGTAGTGGCCGAGCTTGAGGTCGGCGACGAGGAGAAGGCCCTGGTACATGGACATGTACGACAGCGTCTTGAACGACATGACGGCGGCGATGCGCCCGGGCAGGATCAGGCCGATCAGGAACTCGGACATGACGTTTAGGCCGATTTGCTGGCCAGAAATGGCCTGGATGGTTCCGATCGGGATGATGGATACAACCGCAAGAAGGAGACCGAGAATCACGCCCCACCACGGCAAGTCAAAACCGCCCCACTGGCATACGGCGATACCCGCGACGAGGTTGACGACGAGCAGGATGATGTACCACAGGTCCGGCACGTCCGGGTACACGTCCATCATGCGGGCATGGACGTCAGACGTGTCGAGGGTCGCGGATAGCGGTGCGGAAGCGCCGCCAAATGTCCGCGCCATACCACAGGCCAACATGCACCAGCGCGGCGATAAACACGATGAACGACGCCAAGTACTCGACGGCAAAGTACGCGGTAATCCGTACAGGCGCGAGCTTGTTGTACGTCGCCTCCTTCAGCGTCAGTGTCGCCTTGTCCACCAGCGACCGCGACGCGACGTACGTGCCGTTGTTGTCGAACAGCGCCGGCGAGTTGAGCGAGAACCCGAGCGGGAACCGCCCTGTCCCGTTCGGCCCGTCGATCGGGTTCGTCCCCATCTCAAAGTCCTTGCCGAACCCGTTGTTCACCCACACAAGCGGCGTCACCACGTACAGCATGAACCACACGCCTAGGATCTGGTTCAGCAGCGCCCACAGCGGAGTCGTGATCGGCGCCTGGTACCCGACTACCGACCAGTCGAAGGAGATGGCGAGGAAGCCCAGCCCGCCGTTCGGCGCCGCCGAGCCCAGGCCGCGGAGCACCTTGGCGGAGTACGAGTGCGGGATGGTCGAGTTCTCGGAGAGCTTGGGCGCCATGTAGCAAAGGAGCGAGATGGACACAAAGATGGGCGCGATGAAGAGCGGGAAGAACTCCCACACGAACATGATGCCCGTGACGATCCAGAAGAAGGAGAACCGCGAGAGCTTGAGCTTGCCGTCTGCGTTGCCGCTCGTGTCGTGGAGCGAGTTGAGCAGCGCGATGGTAGAGAGGTTGCCGGGCCACAGCATGGCGGCGGGGCGAACGAGGGTAGCGGCGGCAGAGACCGGCGAGACCGTACCCGAAGCATTGGGTGACGATGCCGAAAAAGACGCACGCGACGGTCGTGAGGTCGGCCTGGTAGAGCTGGTATTTTTGGCCGATAATGTTGTACAGGGCGTACGCCGGGTATGCGGCCGTGGAGCAGGCAACGTAGATGAGGGCGTGCTCCTTGTGGTTGAACTTGCCGGGGTTGAGCGTGAGGCCGCCCCAGAACTTGGTCGTGGGAAGGATCCACGACATGATGATGCCGAGAGGGTATGCAATGAGGACACCAATGAAGGGGTTCAGGGACTGCATTCGTTGGCAGAGCAGAAAGATTAGCATGGTAATAGTCAGCTTTATAGTTGTTGCAAAGGAAACTAGGGGAAACGGAAAGCGTACAAAGTAGTTGGTCCTGAACATGAACAAGGTGTTCACCGTGGCAAGGAGAATGTTGAAGCCGAGACCAAGAATGATGACACGGAATGTGAATGCGGGGAGAGTGGGGTCGTCGGTGCGCGGGACGACCGCATCGACGATGTCGTAAATCTCGTCCAAGTACTCGCCACTAATAATTTGTTGTGGAGGAGGGAAACAGAAAAGAAGTTTTTAGGGCTTTAGTAATAGTCACAAGAGGACACTCGGGCGAAGGAACGAACCTCTCGGGGTCAACGTTCGTGCCCGTCTTCTCCTGCTCAATCTTGCGCTCGACCGCGAGTTCGAGCTCGGCTTCTGAGATGACGGCTTGGTCATAGCCTAGAATTTGAATGCCATTTCAGTTTATGTTTTCCTCGTGTCGCGAGGGAAGAAGGGGAAAGTTCGCGATGCAAGGCAAGCGGGGGTCGAAAATACACACCGTCCGATTTTTGGACCATTTCTTGTTGTTGGGTCATTTGCGTCGTCGACCGGCTCCACAGCTCCAAGGATGAAAGGATTTTCGTTCCAGCGCTCGTCGATGAGGATTACGAGGGGTATGCGGCTTGTGCTAAGGGAAAATAGACGAAGCGACAGGGAGAGGAGCGGGAAGGAAGAGGTGGTGGAGTGCAAAAGGGGAGAAGGGGGAATGTTTGGTTCTTATACCGCCTTGCAGGCACTGTTGGCTGCGTGTGTGTGTGTGTGTGTAGAGTACGACTGGTGTGTCTTCCATTCTATCTGTTGTCTCTTTCTTGAGCGAGACAATCGAAGAGGACAGCGCGCGTGACGGAGTAAATGACGAACAGGGGCGGGCAGACCGGCAGACAGACTGTCAGAAGACATGTCCTTGGGTGAGTCGTCACAGCGACGGAGCCAGCCCATTAGTATTTACTATCACAGCATCTTCCAGAAAGCTTGGCTCCATCTGTAAAAAGCGCCCGAGTCCGTTCACCATGCGCACCTTTTGTGAATTGCCAAATGCGGCAGTTTAGTTGTCTCCTGTTGTTTTGTTGTCTCTGTAAATCTGATAGCTGGCAGTTTCCTGTTCTGTGAGGCACAAACAGGTTGATAACGTTGCGCGATAAGTGTGTGTGCTCTGTGTCCTTTCCCTTCCCATTGTTCGATTCGACTCAATCATTGGCCCCACTGCTTTGGATATGTAATAAGCCAGTTGTGCGCAATGGGGAGAGCCAATAGAGACAGAGAGCACAGCAAGTGGGTCGTCGGCACGAACGAGACAACACATTCCCGAAAATGGGCAGCAGGACAACATTCCCCAATGCGCAGAATTGAGATCCATGCAGGAAAGTCTCGATAGGCCTCGTGGGTGCCAAGAGCAAGCTTACGCAACAGCGAGCATTCGATCGGGGATCGAGAACCGTGCCACCCGCCCAATTACACACACACACACACACACGCACACACACACACACACACACATTCACCCTAGGTCCCTTCTAACAGCATCAAAAACATCGACCCTGCACCGCACCACAATCCGGCCAAAACCTCATCCAAGCGTGGGACAGGGAATCGGTAAGGATGGTGTGAAAGTGAGAGCGAATTGCCCGGATGAGAGGTGTGTGAATTTTTGCATGCGGAACGCCAAGTGTGGCCTGGCCCTTGACTCCACGTTCGCGGTAGGCGCAGGTGGCTGCGATGAGAGTGAGCAGGCCGGTGGTGGACAGATGAATGCGCCGCTGCAGGTTGGTTGGGCTAGTGTGTGGTGATGGGCTTGTGGCAGTCTGAAAGAGGGTGCAATTAACGAGAACTGGAGTGACGGACTGCATGACTGGCGGGCCGTCGCTTGTCGGTTGTAGCTGATTGAGGGCAGCCTCTCAAGAAGAAGGACAATGTGGGAAAAGCAAAAAGGAGTTGATGCCGCTGCGAGCGCCGCCACTGGCCCCCCAACGGACTTTGACTCGGCAAGTTCAGTCTCGCACAAACGCGTTGTGCAATGGGTCTTCCCCCAGCCGTCCGGGCCGTCTCAAATCCGAGTTGTAAAGGACAATTGCTACGCGGGGTCAGTGAGCGATTCGGGGCAGCAGCAGATTGAGCAAAACGACGGAATCTGGGCCGAACGACGGGGTTGTCCAATTATTGAAGTTCGAACAAATATCTGCGTTGGTTCGGGCTGTGGCAATTTCTCCGGCCGCAGTCCGCAGCCATTCAACCCCGGTAAATCGTATAAATACCGCCGCCGCTCATTTCGGTGTTCTCTACAATCCTCTCTGGCCTATTGGCTAAGATCAAGTGTAGTATCTGTTCTTTAAAGTGTGATAACTTTAAACCGCCGGCATTGCCGGCGTATCTATTATCACAATTATTTTGAACCCCAGCTCGATCGCTATCGGCAGCTTGCTGTCGTGGCCCGGGCACTGGTTTCGCTGGCCTCACACTACCGCCGGCTGAGGCCTAAACTCTACTTTTCATAATCGATGAAAACATCACAATTCCTGTGTGGTCTGAAGAAGTTACTCCAACTCCAATCTCCCTCCACCAACCCCGAGTGTGAAAACCGTGAAACCCCCTCTCTCCGCGAACGACACGGAAATGATTGAAAAGCTGAACTCGCTGTGCAAGATGGTTTTGTTCTCACGGTCGGCCGCTGGTATTTATACACCCACTCCCGCCCCACACTCCGCACTTCGCAGTGCAAAACTGGCCCCAAACATTCCTCGAGCCACAAATTCGATCGAGCATTCTCCCGAAGGCGAAAAGTATCGCGACACGCCAAAGGCGGCCGACTCGTATGGAAGGAAGAGTCGCAAGAAAATACTGGGACAAATTCTCTAATAAACATATAAAAAACGCGCAAGGCAAGCGAGCCACTTCCATCTAGACTTCTTCAGCAGCAGCCGGCGCCGTGGACGCCTTGCCACCGAACATGGACGACTTGAGTCCCGACGACGCGCCGCCGCCGGTCGACTTTGAGGAAATCTTCGACGCGACGGTGCGGGCGACGGCGACCGGCGCAAACAGGTTGAACGTCATCAGGCCGATCTTGATCGCGTCGATCGTGTGCTGCAGGCCGCCATTGCCCTCCGGGATGGTGCCGAGCACGCCGTTGGGGTCGGACGCGCACGTGGTCTTGTACGCCTCGATGGCGGCGATCACGAGGTACTTGACGCAGTCCGACCCCAGGATGATGCGGTAGATCGCCGCCGAGTTTGACGACGAAAACTGGTCGCGGACCGTGCCGATCAACGCGTGCGCCGTGCCGATCAGGATCACGGAGCCGATGCACATGTCGGCGCTGTAGTTGATCACCAGGTGGTACTCGCCGTTGGGCGGTTCCGCGTGGTAGCCGCCCTCGGAGTCGTTCACGGCGTACAGAATGTGCTCGTACGATACCCAGACGGTGATCGCGAGGTAGAAGGCGATGAGGGTGAGGAGGACGATCGAGTAGATTCGCGCGGTGGTTTTGCCGACGAACGAAAAGAGGAGGGAGAGGCGCCGTTCGTAGAGTAAGTAGAGCATGGCCGTGGGCAGGTTGAGCATGAGGTAAACGGCAAAGTAGCGGACTTGCGGAACGAGGAAGCGGACCTCGTGGTAAATTTGCGCGATGATGGCGCTGATGGCGTAGAACACGCTCGACAAGAAGGCGACGATCAGAAACAGGTAGTTTCCGCCTTCCTTCTTGTTTCCTCCGTCTCCGTCCTTTGTAATCAGACGGGACGCGACTTTCCACGTGGTACCGACAAAGTTGAGGAGGGCTAGGGCAGTGGAAACCCCGTAGAGGACGTTGTCAATAGTTGGACCACCGGGCATGGCACCTCTTGAATCTGCTGCAGGTGACTGGTTTTGAGCAAGATCTTCTCTTGTGCTCGGGTGTTAAGGGGAATTAGAGATTTTTGAGCAAGGGGCTTAAGTGTTGAACCTGTCAAGTTTCCAGATTTCAGGCCTAAAGTAGAGGCCAAGTTCGAATCAGTAGCTGCACGTTCCTCTTTAAACGCAGAAGAGCGATCTGGAAAGTGGCCTGTCATGTTCCCTGGAATTCGCGTGTCAAGTGACAACTTGTTCCTCATTCCGGTGGGTCCCATTATAGCGTTTTTATCGTTTAGCTGACTTGCGCGTGCCGATAGATCTTTCGCGGAGCCGCCCTCCTGACCTCCGCGGCTAACGATATCGATGACCCGATCCGAAGAGGCATCGGTTCCCCATGAGAAAGCGCCCATCGACAGAAATGAGAGAACTGATCTCTCGAGCAGAGAATCCTTGCTGATCCATTGCTCCAGGGGAAGAGTTGGATCAACCGACGGAAAGACTTGAACCAAGCCAATTCGTTCCAATCGACAGCATCAGGTCGGACTGCTGGTGGATTAACATGTGATCTTCGAGGGAGTAACAGAAACTACCCGCAGATTGTCAGAATTTCTTTGACGATAAAGGTAGTGCCCGAGCTAGGATTCGAAACAGTACCCAGCTGCAACGTCGCCTCGGCCGTTATGATCCCAAAATAACGCCGCACAGCTGGGCCTTCCGGGACTAAGTGAAAATGTTCGCCACAGTTCTTCACTTTTTTCTGTGGCTTTCGTTGAAAAGATTGTTGAGATCTGACAAGGCGGACCAAAACTTCTCGATGGGAGCGAAGTCCACCAGAGTTGTGTGATAAAATACGTCAAACTGCAAAATTGGGGCAATTGCGTTTTTCGCAGCATATGCTCCTTTTTTTTTCGATTTTCCCCTTCTTCCTCTGGCTGGATGCTGCGTTTCCTACTGACGGGGCCCTGCTTCCGCCTGTGGTCTCTCAGAGCTGCCCCTCGCACTCCAAGCCCGTCTTCGCAACCCACACGTGCCAGTGTTTCCGGGCTTTCCTCACTGAAGCGCTCTCGTCCTCGAAGGGAGGAACTAGCATTTGGCGTCGCTCCGGGTGTGCACTGGGGCGGTGTGGGTGGGAAAAGGCTGGGGCGCAGCGTTTTCCAGTCAACCAAGTCAGAAAATCGAACACGAACGGGGACGCGCAACCCCCCCCAATTCCTGCATACCCCAACCCGCCCTTTCGAGTAGCCCAGTCGACCAGCTACCCCGCGCCAGCCTTCGCCTCCCGATCCATCCCAGCAGATCGCGATAAAAGGCGTCCCCTGTCTTCAAGCGGTCTCAATCGGCGCCCAGAATCGCAACCAATCCTCGTGCGTGCCTGACGCGCGGCGCAGACGATCTGACCCTCTTGCGCAGAACCCACCCGCCCTCCGCTTACACCGAAAATGGCCCCCGCCGCAGCGCCAATGGACATCGACAAGGATGTCACCGTCTACTTACAGACATCGAGATCGTCGGCCCCCACGCAGGCGTTGAAGGACGCGTTCACAAAGATGGAGGAGCTGTACGACAAAAAGTGCGTTGTTTTGGTAGAGTCCCAGCTTGCGATCTCAAAAACGCGGATACATCTTACCGATGCACACCCCCGGGCGTGGGCGAATCTCGCTCGCCCGTTCCCTGATCCCCTCCACCGCAAACCGACCTCTCACCTTTCTCCTCATACAAAAAAAAAAAACAAAAAAAAAACCAACACTTCTCAGACTCTGGCACCAGCTCACCGTCCTCCTCGAATCCTTCGTCGACGACCCGGCCGCCGCACCCTACTTCGTGCCTCTGTACGACGAGTTCATCGTCGACTTTGCCAAGCGGATCAACCAGCTCCGGCTCGTCCAATACGTCACAAAAGCGGCTCGGACCCTGAACGGTACCGGCATTTCCTTCGACCTTCCGACACGTGCTAACAAATAAACCAAAACACTCCCGAAACTCACACGCGGGCGTGCACCGCCAAAAAGACCCCGCCAAATCCCTCGCGTTCATCCAGATCCAGGTCGACCGGCTCAAGGACGCAAAGGACAACAAGGATGCGTACGTCCTCGCGGTCATGGAGGCCGCGTACCTGAAGCTGACCCTCGGCAACCTCGAGTCATGCAAGGACGACCTCGACCGTTGCGAAAAGATCCTTGACGAGCTGCCCGGGACTGAGCCGTCTATTAATGCTAGCTTTTACCGTGTTGCCGCGGATTACTACAAGGTAGCTTTTTTTTTGGGCTGGTTTTTTGTAGAGATAGAAACCTGACGGAAGAGTCTGCTTCTCCCCCTTTTCTCGCCCAGGCGAAAGCGCTGTACCCGCAGTACTACCACAACGCGTTGCTGTTCCTGTCGTCGGTGTCGCTGGAGGATCTGAGCGCGGCGGAGAAGCTGGAGCGCGCCCACGATCTGGCGCTGAGCGCGCTTCTCGGCGAGGGCCTGTACAACTTTGGGGAGCTGGTGGGTGTTTTTTAAACGTTTCTTGAGGTCGCTTTACTGACAGTACACATTTTTCTCTCTCGCTCTCTTAACACAGCTCATGCATCCCATCCTGGACGTTTTGCAAAACACAAAGTTTGACTGGCTCCGCAAGTTCCTGTTCTGCTTCAACTCGGGCGACAACGAGGGCTACGAAAAGATTACAAAGAGCGCCGAGTTCAAAACCGAGGTTTGGGGGAACAAACGTCTTTCTACTCTTTCCTTTTTTTCCTCATCCTCCATTTTTCTTAAAAAAAAAAAATCGCAGCCCCTCCTCGTCAAGTCTGTCGCCTTTTTGAGCCAGAAGCTCTGCCTGATGACACTGATGGAGTCGGTGTTCCGGCGCAGCAAGGAGGAGCGCGGCAAGCTCCCGTTCGCGGCGATCTCAAAGGACACGCGGGTCGCCGTCAACGAAGTCGAGCACCTCGTAATGAAGGCGCTGAGTCTGGGCTTGGTCAGGGGGAGCATTGACGAGATTGATCAGTGCGTCAATGTAAGTTTGATGTTTTTTCTCTTTTTCTGAACTCCTGGCAAGGCAACGACCATTTCTGATGATTTTTTCCTTATTTCTCTCACCCTCTTGCTTTCCCTGTGTTCTGCGTGTCTCTCGCTCCCTCTCTCTCTGTCTCTGTCTCTCTCTTAATAGATCACGTGGGTGCAGCCCCGCGTGCTGGACGTCAGCCAGATCCGCCTCCTAAAGCAGCGGCTGAGCGAGTGGAGCATCGCGGTCAAGAAGCGCGTGGTGTCGCTGGAGAACGGCGAAGAGTCGAACGACGTGTTTTTGACCGTGTGATTGGCGTGATGGAATGCGGCGCGCTGATGAGCGATTGAAATATGTTTTGGATTGAACTCGATCGGTTATTTTTGCACCCACCCCGCCAATTTTCGGATGTTTGGGCTCAGTAGTGATGCGAGGGGACGTGCAAGTCAACAAAAAAAAACGGAAAAAAAAGAGGCAAAAAAAAAAGGGATGAAAAGTTCCATTTTTAGCAGGGCACCAAATTGGGATTTTTCTTTTGTTTGTTGTTTTCCTTGCGTTTTTGGAAGCGTTTTTTTAACCTTTTTTTTGTTCGTTTTTTTTTTCCACTCATTCGGAGACGGAACAAAGGCAAAATTCTCAAAACGGCCCCCTCGGGAAAAAAAAAAAAAAAAATCGGGAAAGAAAGACAGCCACCCTTCGCTACTGATTGAAAATCTTTGAATCAATCTGTGTTGTGTGGCATGCGCCACCGGCTCACCCATCTCCACGGTCGATTTGTTGGTCAAGAGAAAAAAAAAAAGAAAAAAAAAAGAAAAAAAAAAGGAAGGAAAAAAAAAAAATCTGCGCAAGCAAGCAAGGCAGCGCATCTCTCTCTCTCTCTCTCTCTCTCTCTCTCTCTCTCTCTCTCTCTCTCTCTCTCTTTGTCCGACAACCTGTCTCTCTGATCAATTAGCCGCGCTTTTTTCCCCCCCTCTCCATCTCCACCATGCCTTCGGACCCCTATAAAAAGAGCCCCCCTCTCCCTCTCTCGTTCTCCATCCCAACAGCAACCTACTACTACAGCTACAACCCTCCCTAGAATCTAGACAATAGAAAAAAAGACCAACAATCTTCTACACTCTTCAAACCAACAAACTCCTTGAAAATGCAGACCAAGATCATCCTCGCTGTCGCCCTCTTCGCCGCCTCGGCCGTCTCTGCCGACTACGCCCCCGCCGGCGGATACGCCTCGTCCTCGTCCGCCGCAGCCCCCGGTGGCGGCAACGGCAACGGATACGGTAACGGAAACGGCAACGGAAACGGCAACGGCAACGGATACGGCAACGGCAGCGGCTCCTCGGCCCCCGTTTCGTCGCCCTCGGCCACCTCGACTTCCGTGGCCGCTCCTTCGTCCACCCCCGCCGGCGGCGACAACAATTGGTACGGCGGGAACGGCAGCGGCTCCTCGGTCCCGGCGTCCAGCGGCTCGGCGTCCGCCCCGGCGTCCACCCCCGTCGCGGCCACAACCCCCGCCGGCGGCAACGGCGGCTCGTACGGCGCCGGCTCGTGCGCGTACGGTGCCGACGCCTACGGCAACTGCAACGGTGCGCCGGCGTCGTCGTCCGCCCCCGCAGGCGGATACGCGTCGTCCCCGGCCTCGTCCGCGTCGCAGAACAAGTCGGGCAACTACCTGTACTCGGGCGCCGACCACGTCTCGGCTTCGGCCTCGGTCGCGTTCGTCGCCGCCGCCGCGGGAGTCGCTGCGCTGTTCATCTGAGCGCTTTCCTTTCCTTGCATTTTGCTTCCCCTGCCCCCCTGCTGAGTGTGTCACCTGTCTGGGCGGAGTTGTGTTGGTAGTCTTTCTCCTCTCTCTCCATGAAGAGTAGTGTTGCTCGAGTCTTTTTCTCTGTTGTCTTTGAGAAGTAGCGTTTGCATGGGGTCGCACTCTCTGTCCCTTTTTCACTCTCTTCCTTTTTCACCTGTCCACTCTTTTTTGCGCAGTCGCTTCTTCCCACCCCTCGTCGCCTTCGAGGACGTTAGAGTGTTTGTTACTGCTCGAGTTGCTTTTTGGGTACTCACAGGACCCCGACATTTTTATCTTTATTTTTCTCTCCTTTTTCTTCTTTTTTTCTTCACAGCCACATTTGCATTTTGTCAACAACGACCTCCTTTTCATCACCATCAAACTCCGCTCGCACGGTAGTGTTTACCTTGACGACAAGGATGTTTTCCGATAGTCAGTTCAAGAGGATCGAGTAGTTCAGAGCGAAGTGGCGTTGGTCCGGATAGCAACCGCTATCCGACAGCGAAGACAGGCTGAGTTGCTCGAATGAAACTTGTTTGTTGAAGCCAGAAGAGCAAAGCGGATTCCCCTTCACGCAACAACTAAAAAAAGACAGCTCAGTGTGCTCGCCCAAAATTTGCTCCAAAAGCGGACTTCCTTTCGAAAAGATCTCCCAAAGTTGAGCGACCTTTCGCTCTTGATCGCGGCTGTGCCCTAAAAATTCGTTGACAGCAGTGCGACCAGAATGCGATTAATGTGCCTGGAGCGGAAGGTGGGGACGCAACACAGAACCGCCGTGCAACACTGGGGCCAAACGTAAAGCGACGCCTAAAATAGGATGGCCGGGCACGAAAAAACACCAACATCAATGAAATTTGACCACCACGGACAACAGTCGCTTACGTATCTCGATCTACATTTCCAGCTACTCGCTCAGGCTTGTTTTTTCGCTCGCGGAACTTGGACCCGTTTCTAGGAAATACTGCCGCTGTGACGCAAGCCGAAGTTTCCTGCCTTGCCGAAACTTCGTGACAAAGACTTCGATGGGGGTGCTTGCTCGGTCGTCTTTATCGAGAGGGTTGCCGCAGCGCGTGTGAGTGAAACGGCATTTGCAGAAAGCGCTTCATTCCGACTTATCGCGGCCTTAGTCTCATGTACGCAAGGAAGTCCACATGATGTCCTAAATCTCTCTGCCCAAGTCGTGTCAGGCTTTCATCCGCGATCTGACGGTATGCCCAAGATGGAGGTGTCGACTGGTCTTTCTAGCCTGGCCCCGGTCCCCCGCCTCCCTCTTGGCTGAAAGGGAAACACCTTTTGTTCGCCCCGTTTGCGGGTTTCTGTCCCCCACCATGTCCCCACTTCCTACCCCTCTCACACTCTCTCTTGTGTCCCCTACAACAACCAACTCGCCCTCCCCGCCCAAACACGGGGGAGTCCCGGCTATATTCCCTGCACTTGCCTTTACAGCAAAGCGAGCCCTATTTCTTCTCTATTGGTTTCAGGGAGATCAGCCAAGAGATTGGTAAATATCTCCGTTCACTATGGGCAATTAAATGATCCTATCAAGCAAGCTCGATGAGCCATGTTCAAAGAAGGACTAGATAACAAATTTTACGACCGCTTCAATCCGCTGCAATCCCACAAAAATTTAAAGATAGAGTTCTTTCAGCGTCGCTACGTGGTGCCGCTTCAAATGCGTGAGCCGATCTGCTAGTTCCGGAATGTCGTCCACAATACTTTGGACCGTCGGCCGGTCGAGAACCAGGCAGCTCAGCGTCGTAACCGCTCTGACCGTCTCGATCCGAGGGCCAGGCGTGAGGAGGTTGAGCTCTGATTCAACAACATCAGCATTGAAAGAAAACACTGGAGGGAAAGCCGAAACAGGTTATTCACCTCCAAACCAGCCTCCGGTCTCCAAAAACCCCACCCGCACGGGTCCAAGCCAGACCGATGCGACGCCTTCGACTACCAGGAACATCTCGCTGCCGGGGCTCCCATCGCTGTAAACCGTCTCCTCGGCAGAAAACACGGCGCTCCGAAGTCCGAGGGACAGTTGGCGAATAACCCATGACTGCCGCTCGTCTCCGGCCGGCAGTCGAAGAAAGTCGATCGACTCCAGGAGCGGCCTGCAGTTGCTCAGCAAAACTTGCTGAGTGCGGAACGACGTAGTACACATCAGTGCTTGCGATCCAACACGGACGCTAAAAAAAATTGAGGGGTGAAATCGAACCTGTCGCAGCGACGGATTCAATCCAGCCAAAATCCGCTGTTCGTTGAACGCACGCGCCTGATACCGCGCTCCGATCGACTGCGCGATGCGGCTCCGAAGCTCCTGCGGCACCCTGTGCTCCCGCAAATACTCCTCCACGTCGTCAAGCTTCCGGGAGTACGCTGCCGCAAGGTCGCCGCACTCGCCGGAGAAGTACGCGGCGACGGTGCCGTGGAAAGTCGCAGAGAGGCACGCGCCCAGGCAGACGAGGAGAATGTTCAGCCAGTACGACTGGAGCGTGCTGGGCCTTTGTTGAATGCACAAATTGAACTGGTAAGGAAAGCTCGACAGATTCCCCGATCCGAACGGGGGGGGGAGGTGGGTATGGGACTGCTTTTTCTCACGGACTGCTTTTACTCACTTAAAATCCGATGTTGCCGCAAAGCAATTGGCCACCGCGCCCCAGATCGCCATGGTGTAGTCCTCTCGCCAGTCCCCATCGTCTTTGGATATACTGGGGCCGGCGACCGCCTCGACCAAAGGGTCTCCGCGCATCTGCTCTGTCCACACAGAGTAGCAAGCCGACAAGTGAAAAAACAGAAACATCACCGCAAACATCCGTGCCATGGCGGCCGACGAGGAGTTTACGCAGTTTCCCGAAAGCTTCCGGATCGAGGGACACACGATTGAGGAGAACCGGCGGAAGTGGGTAAAGAAGATGCAGTTGAGCGACGCCGCCTGTTGCGGGACGAGCAGGGCGAGAGCCGCTGCGATCGGCGCGTAGGGGATCGAGGACATGAGGTCCACGCAGAGCCATAGGCGATCGCGCGTCCGCGATGCCTGCGTTTGCCGCGCCGTTGATTTGCTGGCTTGGTCGGGCTGCTGGCTGGTTACCGTCTTCCGGGCAGAGCTGGTCCACGCACGAGTGAGCGTGTCGACAGTGAAACATATGCTGTACGAAAGAGATACGGCGTTTTGGGTCCAAATGGCGGAAGGAAACGCAATGGTAGCGGGAATGATGACAAACATGCTTGCCTGGACGACTGAATGTATATATGGGTGTGTGTGTGTGTGTGTGTGTTCGCGTGCGTTGTTTTTTGCAAAGGAGACGCGAGGAAGGACGCGTTACAGCTTCGTGTGCAAGGCTCAAGCAAAACGCAGACTACAAACCCAGAGTGATGCCATCCCACGCGTTGCCCCAATATTCTTGTGGATCCGTGTCTGAGCCGTTAGATTTTACGCTGTTGTCCGATTGATTTTCTTTCGATTTTTCGCGCGGAAGGCTGCCAACGATTGTCGCTAAATACTCCGAAGACATATCTTCAGGATAAAAGAGGGAAAAAGAAGTGTCATTTGAGAGCATTGGTTCCTCATTTCGTCGCGGCAGAGAACCAGCCAATCTGAAAGCGCTAGATCCTCTCGAGGCGCCTTTAGAGAACACTGCATCAATTGGCGGACTTGCTCGCGTCGTTTCTCTGAATTTTTCCGAGCCGCTCCCCTGGCTTACATGAGCAGCACTATCAACACCCCGATTCGAGGATCCCTGAGAGAAATCAGTCCGCCATGAGAAAGCACCCATAGATAGAACCGAAAACATTGATCTTTCGTGCGCACAGCGCTTTGCGGTGGAGTGTGCCCGAAGAACAGTAGGGTCGACCGACGGAAAGACCTGTGCTAAGCTGCTATGATCCGCCCCGCTGAGTAGCTTCAAGTCGGATTGCTCGTTTCCTGCGGCAAAAACCGACGGATCTTTCTTCCAACGCCGCCTTGGGAACGTTCCTGTCGAGTGCTTTGACTGGCCGTCGACCAATGACCTCTCGCTGCCCATCGCGCTGCCACTACCGCTGGCGGCGGCACCAACAACGGGAATGGCGGTAGCAGCGCTAGCAACGCCGCCCGTGGGTAGCCGCACCGTGCGGCGCCACTGTGCACTTGACGACGACGCCGCCGCCGACGTCTTGACCACGCTCCCACGCGGCGACGACCAAGAACTGCCGGTCCCAGCAGACTCCGCCGTCTCTCCAACCGCCGTCACAGCAGCTGCCGCCTCCGCCCCTACTCGCAGCGCGTCCACCGCCGCCGCCGCCCGCTCGATTTGTTCCAATTCGCCTTGCAGCTCGTCGTACACCGACCGCGCCGCACCCAGCACCGCCGCCGCCGCAGCTGTCACCGAAGGCGGAACAACGATTGGCGACCCCGCCGGCGCCGGCGCAAACGCCGGCGCCCGCCACGACGCTGTGCTCAGCGCCCGCCGCACGCTTGCGCGCCCGCCTCCAGCGCCACCGCCCCACGCGGGCAGTCCCACCTCGTTGTCGTCGCTTCCACTATCAGCCACCTTCCGCTGCTCCGTACGCCGCAACAACAACCCATCAGCGCCCGCCGGCGCGACGATGCTCACTCGTCGCCTCACTCGACCGACGCCACCGCCGCCTGCCCGCCCGCCGGCCGCCTCGGAGGGCTCCCGCCGCAACGACGACTTGCGGCTGATCGGCGGCTGCGACGACGGCGACGACGCCGACGGCACCGCACGCGTGCGGCCCTCGCGCTGCTCCTCTGCCCACCCTTCGTTTCCGACCGCCGCCGCCTCCTCCGCCGCCGCCCCCAGAGCAACAGAAGCAGCAGCAGCAGCCGCTGTCGCGCGCCCGAGGCTGCCGCCGCCGCTGCTTGTGCCGTGGACCGAGACGGTGCTTGCGCGGCGCGGGCGGTGGCCGTGCTGGTGCAGCGGCTGCTGCTGGTGTGCTGCGGTGGCGGCAGCGCGGAGGAACGCGTCGTCGTCGTAGCCGACGCCGCCGCCGTGGACCGCGTGGGTCGCGCCGATTTGTGAGGGTGGTTGTGGGGGCAGTGGGACTGCGGGGCTTGCGGGCTGACGCGGCGTCGGGTCGGGAGGTGGGTGCATTGGGAGTGATGTAACCGGAACTTCAGTCATACTTTTAGTTAGTTTTGTGAGTTTTTTTGTTGTGCCTTGTTTGAGTCCTGGATTTGAGCGGAGGAAGGCGGCGGTCCCTGTCAACGCGTGAAGACAATGTAATTTCTTTTCCCTTTTTCTTTCGTTTCTCCTCGAAGGGTTGACTTCGAAAGATACGAAGATCAAATGCGAATATTAAATTATTTCCATTTTATTTCTTTCCCAAGCAACTATGGAGGGGAGCCCGCTACTTCTGTTCTCCGGTTTGTGTGAATGCATAAAGCGCGTTTGACACGCGTCGTCAAGGAGTCGAGACCAGTGGGGGAAGAAAAAAAAATGAAGCGCCTTGTCAACGCGTTTGCGGGGCTCACGGCAATTTAAAAGGCGAGAAAGCAGCAATATTATTCCTTCCGTTCGCTCACGGAGCATCAAGAGAGGCGGGGGAGCGGGGCCGCGCTGAAAAAGTCAAACAAGGCTCTCTGACAGAAATACTGAGAAACAAAATAATAAATAAAAGCACGTCCGAGACGCAATTAAAAAAAAAAAAAATTTGCGACTGGAAGCCAATTCGCCATGGACCTATGACCTTCCTCCCTATCCCTCCTCTCCCCTCTACTTCGCCCCGACGCAAAAACATCAAAGAAATAGACATCAGTATGGCACTGTGCGTTGCTGAGTTGCATTTTCCCGCGCTGCCGTTTTTTCGTTGGATCGGACTTCCTTAATTCAGGTGATAATCCCTGCCCTCTCACTCACACCACGTACTTTTGTCCCGGTTGCTTTCCAGAGAAAAACTATGATCCCCAACCATCTTTTTACTCATGAAAGAAACAATTACGACTTGTGCGTGCTCTCATTTGCTTCAATCAACGCCGAATCTCGGTGAAAGTCAAAGACAAAGCTCTTTCAATGTCTCGACGTGGCGCTCCTTCAAATGCGTGAGCCGATCTGCGATCTCCGCAATGTCGTCCACAATGCTTTAGACCGTCGGCCGATCGAGAACCAGCCAGCTCAGCGTCGTAACTGCTTTAACCGTCTCGATCCGAGGGCCTGGCGCGAGGAGGTTGAGCTCTGATTCAACAACATTAGCATTGAAAGAAAACACTGGGAAAAAAACCGATACATTATTCACCTCCAAACCAGCCTCCGGTCTCCACAAACCCCACGGATCCAAACCAGACCGACGCGACGCCTTCGACCGCCAGGAACATCTCGCTGCCGGGAATCCCTTCGCTGTCAACCGTCTCCTCCGCAGAAAGAAAGTCGATTGACTCCAAGAGAGGCCTGCAGTTTCTCAGCAAAACTTGCTGAGTGTGGAGATACAATCAGTTTCGCGATAATTACCGGAATTATCAGGAACCGAACCTGCCGGAGGGACGGATTCAATCCAGCCAAAATCTGCTACAAGTTGAACGGTCGGCTGCGCGATGCAGCCTCGGAGCTCTTGCAGCACACTGTGCTCCAGCAAGTACTCTTCAACATCAAGCTTTCGGGGCTCGCCGCCCTCGCCGGATGAGTACGCTGCGACGGTGCCGAATATAGGCTGTACGAAAGAAATGCAGGAAATGCGATGACAGCAGGAATGAGGGGAAGCATTGCTTGCCTGGATTCCTGAGTTTGTGTTTGGAATGGTCGCAGCTTGTGATTGGTGTGAAGAATCAAAGAAAAAGGCAAAGAAAAAGGCAAAGAAAAAGGCCGCACAGTGATGCCATCCCACGCCTTGTCCTCGTTATCTTGCCGAGTGCGATTGCTACCAAATTTCACCTTCCCATCGACCTCCTCTGTTTTCGACTTCTGCGCGGAAGGCTGCCAACGATTGTTGCTAAATAGTCCGAGGTTCCCTTTCGGGATACGAGAACAAAAGAAAGGGCTGTCATCTTTGCGTATCGGCGCTCCACTCCGACTTGGGAGAGAAGTCGAGTTCGACGCGACGGAGGCAGAATCGCACGCTCAACGCCGCTCACGGTTCGTCCACGCTCCCCCGCCGCGACGGCCGGTAGAAGCTGCCGCTTCCATCAGACTCCGTCTCCGCCGCGTCCATCGCCGCCTCAGCGGCCGCCAGCAGCGCATTCACCACCGCCGCCGCCCGCTCGATCTGCTCCAGCTCGCCCCACAGCTCGTCGTGCACCGACCGGCACACGCAGCACCGTCGCCGCCGCCGCTGCCGTCAGCGTCGTCGCGGCAGGCGGCAGGACGATCTGGAACCCCGGCGCAGGTGGCTCAAACGCGAGCACCCGCCACGACGCCGGCTCAGCGCCTGCCGCACGCTCATCCGTCCGTCACCCGCACCGCCGCGGTGGTCGCCGCCACCGCCACAAGGTACCCGCGGCGGCCAGACGCGGCGGCCGTCGCGTGCATGACTAGTCCAGTAGTACGCCGCTCCTCCTCGGATAGGGCTGATTTTGAGAGTTATTATTTGAAGGTTCCCCCCCTCCCCTTTCGTCTCCTTCTTGCGAAGGACGGTTCCGATCTGAGTCAAGCCCTGCTCATTTCCAAAACGCGTGGTGAATAAAAAAGGAAAGACGCCTTGTCAACGCGTCTTCCCACCGCATTGTCGTGGTTGAGCCGTGATGTGGGATGACCGGAGCCGACAAAAAAGGCAGCCGCTGACTTTGTTTCCGGAGTGAGGTATTACTTTGCTAATTTCGTTCTGGGCCTTGCCGTAATAAGCACAGGGCCTCGAAGAAAAGTGCCAAAAACTGAATCCGGTGATGCGCGACATGGACAAGCCAATAAAACAAAGCAAACAAACAAAGAAAAGATAAAAACAAAATAAAAAACAGCGCGACGGAGATGCTCCGATCACCAGATGCAAGGACAGGCTAAATTACGGAAAGCCAGGTTTTCTCTCGACCAAAGGGGGCTAGAAGTGCGCCAAGTGCAGCAAACAGCGGAACCGCAGTTTTTGACAATGTGTAAGCCATGTTTGATGCGGGCGGCTCAAAGCGCGACAACCCTGTGACAACTAGCCCCGTCCAAGCATGATATGTTCCGGTTGCCGGCGTCTGGTCGGAGAAGCGCCAGGACACCAATCGTTTTTGGACCCCAAGCCTGCCGGTTTGTTTTTTTTTCCCTGGCGTGGTATTTTATCGTTTGAATCGATTTTTCGTTTTCTCTTGTTACATGACAGGCACATGTAAATGCCGGACCAGACACAGGCTAGTCCTGCGTTTCTCCTTCCTTTTTGCCCCCTGTGAGCCCCGAAACCCGAAAAGGCAGAGGTGCGGTGTCGGACAAACCAAGCAGCCGTTTTTTTCGCGGCGCGCAAATTTTTTTTTTGACGTTTTCCTTTTCCGAGTAAGCATGACTTCAATTTAGCCGCAGGTCTATTAATAAACCCGAAGGCGGGATAAAGAGTGCAGTGCAGCGCGTAAACATTCCCTTTTTTTAATCTCTTTTCGTGATTGGTGCAGTCGCCCTGCTGCATGCATGTGCACGCACATCCCACCAAACGCAGGCAAGTCCTGTAATTTTCTCTTCCTTTTTTTCCCCACGTATTAGGTGCCTGTGAGCCAAGCGACGAGAAACTTTGGGAGAGGGAGCAGTGCGAGTTGTTCGTGGACCGAAAAGTCAAAGGTGGGGGGGCAAAAAAAAATAAATATAAGAAACAAAGGGAAGAAGTCGACAAGGTCGACAGTGCTGGGGTAAGTTCTAAGTAGGGTTAGCCCGAGCCTGGCTGCCCGTGCCACCCTTACGCCCACGTATGCGAGGTGCAGTGCACCGGGGCCTCCGTCTCTTAATGCTAAGTTCCGTGTCGTCCAAGCGTTTCCGAGCGAGGAACACCGATGGGTACAGCGGGGCGTAAAGTTTTGCGCTCACAACACACACACACACACACTCTCTCTCTCCCTCTCTCTCACATTCTCGCTCTCTTGCTACACATTCTCTCTGTCTCTCCAACCTCTTCCTTTTCTCTCTTTCTCTCTCCTGTTTCTCAACATTTCCGATAGTGTGAACTGTTTTGTCGGGAAGTCGCTCCACGATGCCGAATGCTTTTTTTTCCTTTTTCCGACACCCCCATCTAAGAAAAAAAAATTAGCGCTGATGGTTCCGAGTGTTCCGATTGCCGGCGATGCTCGGAAAGCCCGCCGGAAAGAAGAAACAAAATAAATACAATAAAAAAAGCACCTTCCAGGAGGAATTCGTCTTTGCATCCCGCTGCCGTTTTCGGAAAATCCGCGGAGCTCACTGGGGAAAAGCAGAGCTTACCCAATCGTTTTTCGCGCCTCGACCAGGGCGATTCGTAATATCAGGGTACGTCCCACCTCTTTACGTGTGGAGGAACGAACGTCACGTTCATTTAACCACGGGATAAATATTGTGCGGCAGGTTCTCCATTTTTTTTTTCTTGTTCCTCGTGACTGTGGGGCTTGGTGCGGCTGGGCAGGCACAAAGGGCAAACCCCCACGCACCAATCAAAAAATTATTTCGGCGCAATCGTTGCTGTGCTTGCCTTGTTCGATGGATTGTCGCTGCCGCGCAAGCAAGAGTCGACAGCTGGGACCAGGCAGTGGAGGGTGCGTGTGTGCGGGGTTGGTTGTTGCCTTGTGTCCGACGGGGGTCGTCGATGTTTGCCGTGGGCGACAAAGAGACGCCAAAAGAGGCAATTTTGCCACAGTTTCGCTGTGTTAGTATGATAACGTGTTCCCAGCTCCCATTTTGTGAAGGCTGCTGGTCCAACAAGAAGATAGAGAAGAGAGAAAGAGAG